>CM076583.1:938062556-938380056 GCA_034641835.2 Pinus albicaulis | reverse complement strand
GGAAGCCTTGATTTCAATCTTCAAAGTGATGTGCCTTCATTTTTCCCAGTGTGGATGAAACATTTATTCCTCCTTATCCACTGCTAAAATAAAGTAACTCTTACATTAATTGCAAATGCTCTGAGTAAATACATCGATCATATCGATTGACAAGAGATTTTGTTTTCTTGTCCAAGATTTTGTGTGGAAGTAGAATTCGATAACTAGCGTCTAATGGTTATCTATTTGAATCTGGATAACTAGTCTCATATCCAAGAAGTGGACTATTACAAGTTCCCCTTCAAACACAAAATCTATGACGGGTATGGGAAATTTTCTAGAATTTGTAAAAATGAGGAGGAGTATAAAAATCAAGTGCAAGAGAGATATCAATGGAAATAAACAAAGAGAAAAACGGGCCAACCATGACAATATAATAATAAGAATAGATAAACCAATCAAAATGGTTGTAAAGGAAAAATCCCAACTTCTTTCCAAGAAATAGGACTTCTAGAGAGAGAACGACATTGAAAGTTAAATTAGAGGAAAAAAATTCATAATAACTATTAATATTTAAATCTGATTAATGAAGGAGGATAAATATAGTTGAATGATCCTTCTAATTCCCAAAGAAAAAAGAGCATAATCCCATTTTACATTATGGGGTTGTCTCAAATACTAAGAATATGACACCTCTAGAGGATGTTCCATCCTCTTGAGACTAGCCTTGCCTTTGAGTGTTCAATTGATGAGAAATAGGAATCCAAAAAGGAAAAGGATAAAGAGTGTCTCCACTATGAGGTAAGTAGGAAGACTAATCAAGTGGTAAGAATAAAAAAGGCAGAAAACATTATCTAAAATCCATATCTATCATTTGAAAATATATTTATTTTTTTAAAACGTATTTAGTTGTTTTTTTATACTTCCCAAAAACATTGGTTATACATATGACGTGCTAGAAATTTTAACATAGTGAAAGAAAAAAAAAGAACGAGAAAATGTAGTTGATGTTTACAATTTGTAGTATTAAATCCCACTAGTATTCAAAACTTATGAGTCTTATATCATTGGGTTCTACCAAAAAAAATTATTATTTTAAACCTTATTCAAATTTCATTTATGAGCGAATGTTTTCAATGAGGTTTGTAATTCTCAAGCCAAACACGAACATGAATAATTTCATGAAATTTGTCTAAAATTATATTGGATTTTTTTTATATATTTTTTATGGAATAACAGTAAATAAAAAGAGGTTTCTAATAAAAAAATAAGAAAACAATAAAATCTTAAAAGCTAAAACTTACTTTCTTAACAAAAAGGAAAATTCCATGTTTTCTATACTAATGGAATGTTGTCTCTGAATGTTTATGAGTTAAGTTAGTTTTGAGATAATGGTTGTAGTGTTAATGATTTACATGAAACAATACATTTTTTTAATACTATTTTTCATTTCTATTTTAATGATATTTTTTATTTGTCTATATTAATATTCATACTTTCCATATATTAATAACATATGCCTTTAAATTATATAAATTTATATATGTATAAACTATTATAATAGAAGTCCAATATTTCAAAATATATATATATATATATATATATATATATATATATATATATATATATATAATAATAAAAGTATAATATATATATATATATATATATATATATATATATATATATATATATATATATATATATAAAATAATAATAATAATAAAAATAAAAGTGTAATATATTAATAAAATATAAAAGTTAAATATATAAAATAAGTAAGTTTAAAAAAAAAAAAATTATTATATATAAAGAGTGTTATAGTAGAAGTGTAATATTTACTTAAATAATACAAATTAAATACATAAAAGAAATATATGTAAATTGAAAATTTATTTTTATTTTAAAATTATGTGTGTGTTAATTTTTTATTTATATCTATACATTGAAATGATATAAATTAGTATATTTATAAATCTTTATAATAGAAGTAAAATAATTTAATAAAATTTAAAATTTAAAAAAACATATAATATATATTAAAAATTTATTTTAATCAATTATTATTTTTGAGTATATGCATTAATTTTTTATTTATATTTTATATATTAAAATTATATAAATTTATATATTTATTAGCCTTCATAATTTAAGTATAATATTCCAATTTAAATATATAAAATGAAACTTATATTATATAAGTTTATAAAACTTTACATTATAAGTATAATATTTTAATTTAAATATATAAAAGAAACATATATTATAAGTTAAAAAAAATATTAGTATGTCGTATTGAATATGAAATTTTATTTTCAATATTTTAACTGTTGATATTGGTGGCTTTGGATTGGCATCTTTTTGGTATACAAATGTCTCAAGTTTCAGATTTGTTGAAATTTGTCAAAATATAAATATTATCGTTAAAATATAAATAATATATAAAAATCAATAGTTATAATATTAAATATAAGTTGATAGGTTATAGCGAATAACTTAATTGGTAATTGGCAATTTTTAGAGATTTAAAGTTCAAAATTTGTAACAACATATTATATTTATTAAATAACAAAAGAGATTTCAATTTAATGTAGATGTAAGATTCTTATTTTGTATAAAAATTTGCTTTTTATGTCAAGGAAGATGATATTAAAGAATATATAGAAATTTTTTAGTTCAATATATAAGGGTTTAATATAGTGCTATAATGTGACATTTAACATTTAAAAAAAATATTAATAACAAAAGAGAATTCAAGGGAAATGCAAAGTTCTTATTTTAGGAATGTTTGTTTTCTATTTTGAGACATGTATTTAAAAATATGTTAATAACAAAAGAACATTTTAGTATGGATAATAGTCATTCAATAATCTGAATTGAATAATTTTTTGGGCACTAGGGATTCAACTTCCTTATGATCCTGAAGGAAAAGGAGGTTTTTGGTACCATTCTTGGACTACCTGCGGAAGTAAATCAGACTATGTCTTAGCCCAAAGGAAAGAGAGAGGTTGTTTGTATTGGGGATCTCTTGTGGAAAGAAATCAACCTCCTTCTCATCTTGAAGGAAAGAGAAAGGTTGTTGGTACATGGCAATCCCACAAGATATACTCACTTAATAGTGCAACATAGTCAATATATTCTAGAGCTACAACATGTCATACTATGAGACTTGAGCCTCAGTGCGGAGCATCACAATCATTATATCCAACCACCGAAGCCAAAATCAATGGAATTTAAAATTAATGAGGACATGGGATGGGATTTGATCCACTTATTAGTGCGTTGGTAACGAAAACATTTAATATAGTATCTCTAAATGCAAACATCTCTCTTATCAGTACCTAGCCACTCACTTAATAATATGACATAATTACTCTATTCCATAATTAAAACATCTCATCTACAAGACTTGAAACTAAATAAGAAAGGTGACAACAATTTTACCTAATCAATAAAGTTAAACTAAATTTTTTTATCATTAAAACATATTCTTAATAAATTATAATTCATTCCCATTCTATATTAACATAGAATTAACTATATATAAATAATTCCTTTGAATATTAAAATTAAACACACTCGCAAATAATAATTTATAATCATTAGCAGTTGACTTTTTTCAATCTAATATTTGGTATTTTATATTTTTTTCCCTTTTCCCTATGACTTTATATCATTTCCTATTGGCTCATGATTAAACCATATTCAAAATATTGATATATTTATCATTTTTTATCAAAATTTAATTGATTGATATAAATATTCGTGTAAGTTTTATAAACTTGTTAAATTTGTGAATAATGATCTATTTGGAACATTTGTATATATTATTTTAAAAAATAGCTATAATGATAAGTTCATTATATTATCTATTGCACCGAACCTGCATTTGGGGAAAAATTCGAAAGTCTATTATTGTTTTAAATATTTATTAATATAAAAAATAATTAATCATAGTTAATATCTAATAATAAATTATTTTGAACATAATGAGGAGGCTATGGTAAATGAGTATGTGTATAATTTTTTTTGTCTTTTTGTCCCTGTGGTATAGAGCAATTGTAATCGGGTGTTTTATTAAGGTATTTCATGATATCAAGGTCATTAGTTCAAAATTCTGTGAGAAAAAAATTCATTCATGCTAAAGGTTGTTGTGGTTCAGGTTGTGTGTAATCCCTCAATGCCCTTAAGTTAACGCTACTCAAGCCTCAAGTTAAGCATGTCATTTCACACAAAAAATACAATAAAATATAATTGTCCATCATGAAAAGAATATAAATATTAAGAAAAATGTATATGTTTATATATATTTTATTTTAATTACATTTGTTTATTAAATATTAATAAATTTGTAGTATTTTGTTAATATATAAGTGAATATATTTTTAATATTGTTTGGATTTCATTTAGATAAATAAGAGAATTTGTTTCACCAAAAATTATTTTTTATTAAAAAAAGAAAATATTTCCAAAAAATATTACTACAACTCCTAAGCATAGTTAAAAAGTTTATGATTTTTCTCTTTTCTGAATGATACAAGTTTGAGAGGACCTACGCTTCATCCTCCTTCACCTCATATGGATATTAAAGCTTCTAACATTTTAGTGGCTAATAGGCCAAAATATGAAAAGGAAAATCCC
This sequence comes from Pinus albicaulis, assembly GCA_034641835.2. Taxonomy (NCBI): domain Eukaryota; kingdom Viridiplantae; phylum Streptophyta; class Pinopsida; order Pinales; family Pinaceae; genus Pinus; species Pinus albicaulis. Next base: position 938,375,439 of record CM076583.1, on the reverse strand, counting down.
TCTCACTTTGTCAAGAAGCTCGATGCAATCCCCAAAGTTGATATTTTCTCCTTCATGTCCTGATCTTGGGCCCTATAGTTGGTTGAGTGCATCTTGGTGGGCCAGTTCATGGGGATTCAACTTTCCTTGTGCTCTAAGGAATCATGGGTCAAAAAAACGTAGAATCCCTTGATCAAGGTTTTGCTCTCATATTCATTTTGTGTAAAAGGTTTTTTTTACCTTATTTTTTGAAAATAAGGTAGATTGAAACTTGATCTTCATAACCAGGTTGTACTTTATGGGAGTCCAAGGATTTTATTTGGATTGATGAAGCCCTTATTTCAATCCTAAAAGTGATGTGCCTCCAGTTTTCCCATTCTGGATGAAACTTTAATTCCTCCTTATCCACTACTAGAATAAAGTAACTCTCATAATAATTGGAAATTCTCAGAGTAAATACATCAATCATATTGATTGACGAGAGATTTTTTTTTCATGTGAAACATTTTGTGTGGAAGTACAATTTTATATCTAGCTTCCAATGGTTATCTATTGGAATCTGGATAAATATTCTCATATCCAAGAAGTGGACTATGACAAGTTCCCCTTCAAGCACAAAATCTGCGATGAGTATTGGAAATTTTCTATAAGTTGTAAGAAGTAGGAGGAATAGAAAAAACAAGTGCAAGAGGGAGCTAAATGGCAATAAACAAAGAGAACAAGGGTCCAACCATGAAAATATAATAATAATACTATACAAACCAATCCAAATGGGTGTAAACGAAAAAGCCCAACTTCTCTCCAAAAAATAGGACTTGTAGAGAGAGAACGACATAGAAAGTCAAATTGGAAGAAAAACATTTATAATAACTATCAATATTTAAATCTTATTATAGAAGGAGGAGAAATATAGTTGAATGATCCTTAGAATTCCCAAAAAATGGAGCATAATCCCATTTTATATTCTAGGGTTGTCTCAAATACTAAGACTATGCCACCTCTAGAGGATGTTCCATATACTTTCAAGTAACCTTGCCTTTGAGAGTTCAATTGATGAGAAATAGGAATCGAAGAAGGATAAGGAGAAAGAGTGTGCTCCACTGGGAGGTAGGTAGGAAGACTAATCAAGAGGTAAGAATTAAAATTCAGAGAAAGATAAATGATTGGGAGCTCAATCAACATTAGATGCAAGGTTAATCCAAACAGGCAAACATATAAGAAAAGGAAGAAACTCAACCCATCATCAAGGGGAAACTAAAACACATAGTAAATGATGAAGATTTTTTCCTAGAATTTCTAGGGGTTAGGGTTTGAGAAAAGGATGTCAGAAGTAAAATCCTTAGTTAAAAGAGAAAATCCCAAATTATTGTGATTCAAGAGACTAATATGGAGTATTAAGAAATCCTTCAGCATCATTACAAATTATAGAATGGTAGTAGTATTTTAATATTGAAATCAAGAGAAGTGTCTTATGGAATTTGTACCCACTCGACTCCATCCTCAATCAAACTATTGTACTAGTGTTCCTCTACACTTTGCCTAGAAGTGAAATTTATACATTTTCCCTATCAAAAGGTTTGAAATATTGTTATATGTTCTTATTAATTTCAAGGAAAATATTGAGTGTTGATCATCCCTTATGGATTTGGGAGAATAATTTTGGCCAAGACAATATATTTAGAGGAAACATTAAAGCAAGCTGGTATGCTTGGAAAAATAAAGGAGGAGATAAAGTCAAAAATGAGTTCCAAGAAAAATCGGAAGTTCTAATTGGGAATCTAAATAATCTTAATATAAATCCATATTTAAATAATTTCACTTGGAGTAATGGGAGATTGGGCTCTAGTCACATTGTTACTAGCCTTGATTTTTTTATTGTCACTAATTCTTTCTTTGAGAAATACTTTTTGTTTTCTTCCAAAATTCTCCCATGGTGTAGCTTGGATCACTTTCCTAACTTGTTATAAATGTTGGAAAAATGTAATTACAGTCATCTCCCCCTTTAGGTTTCACTAAATGTGGATCAGATGAAAGTGTGTTTGTGAATTTTTTGAACTAGTTTGGAGGAAATGAATTATGGGAAGAAAAATTAACATTTGGAAGAAAAAATTAAAAATTTCAAAGAGGCCATGAAGGCTTGGGCTAAATTAAGAAATGAAATTGGTGAAATGTCCCTACTATAAACTAATTTGGAAGCTCTTCAAATATATATGGAGAAAGGACCAGTTACTTATGATATTAATATGAAAGAAAAAGAGGGATTTGAATCCTATCACTCTACTTTAAAAGAAGATGAAAAGTTATGGAGGCTCAAATATTGTAGCCTCTGGTGTCATTGAGGGGATAGAAATTACTTGTTCTTTCACAATCAAGCTCAGAATTGAACTGGGAAAAAAAAATTAGAGATATCACAATTAGAGGGAATAAAATTTATGATTTTGGATTGATCCAAGCTGAGGCAGTTCAAAATTCTTATGAGTTCTACAATGTGGCATCCCCTTTGAGTGTAGACTCATAGGATATTATGTTGGAGCATGTTCCAAAATTAATTTCCCAACAATATAACAATTCCTTACTAAAGGATATTAAAGAGGAGGATATTATGAATATACTTTTATTTCATGTCAAATAAAGTGATAAGCCTTAGTATTTCAATAAGAATTCTACAACTCTCAAGGCTACCAACTTTAATTATCAACCTTGGTTTCGTACAAACTTAAGAGGTATCGGAAATATATGTGCAACATACAATGTGCCCTTCTTTTGATGATATGATGTAATGGAGTGAATGTCATGAAATTAAATCCTAAACTAATTTCGAAAATGGAAGTGTTCCTTTGAAAAGAAATTAATACTAGGCAAGAAGAACAATTTGTAATTGAAATCGTAAGAGCATGAATTCAAATAAAGGGGCCTAATGTACATTGTAAAAATGCATGTCCTAAGTGGTGTTTATCATTCCTCAATCATGTATCTAGATCCTATGGGTCATGATTCTGGCCGAAGAGAAAAAAACAAAGCTTTTCAAGCAAATATGGTTGAGTTTGGATGTGCTACAAGAGTGCTACAAGAAGTTTTTTTTTTGCTATAGGAAGTTATGTTTTATAGATAACTCACCGAATGACTAATTAAATAAAATTTAAATTGGATGGGACAATTTTTTTTATTAATTATTATCTCTTAGGTCTCCATTCCATTTGGAATCACTAAAAAATACCCTTGTTTACATGTGCTAAAAAATAACAGAAATACTACTCTAAAAACTAGAAATTCAAGAACTAGTGAGCTCGTTAACCTATCAAATTCCTAACCTAATCAAGTGAAAATGAAATGGGATAAATTTTTTATTAACTTGATTTCTTTTATAAGCTAATATAACTGGAATTAAATCAAATGAAGCTCATTAACCCATTCTAAAAAATAACAAAAAATTATTAATATTTCGATACAAGGCAATTCCATATCCTATATTCATGAACTAGTAACCAAATCCAAGTAGCTCAATGATGAAGATGACCTTCCAAAGTTATTATAAGGATGAATAATTCCTGTGAATTTATAAATAACCTAAAACTTAACTCACTTCAATCATTTAACTCAATCCTACAGCAAGAAAAGCATCAATACTAAATATATAAATAAGCAAAAAAATAATAAGAGATGCATGTGTATAAGAAGTGAAAAGAACATAAAGATATTGTATAAGAGGGCTTTGAAGCTCCAAGGATGGCCAAGACCAAAGATACTCAGATTCCTATGCAATACCCCAAGCTTTAGAAGCTAAAAATGGCACCAAAATTCATTATTTGAATCAACCCAAGTACATCCCTACAAGAAATAAAAATGGAGTTGTTGAACAACAAGTTTTCTCCACAAGAAGACTGAAAAATACATGCCGCTAGAGGGAAATTCGAATTGGTACTTATAAAAAATTATTAGGAAGCATTCTCCTTGAAAGGAGGAAGCTTTCCCCTCCAAAATCCCTTAAATAGTGTATCTAGCTCCCAACACTAGGAATCTGCATTAAATGAGAGGGAACACATTCCTAGATTTTCTCAATTATTGGACCACCAAAATTTGTCAATAATTTCATAATATTTTTTTCATTAATTCTCAAATCTTGATCGTCCCATAGTAAGGATAAATTCCCTAAATTATCTCCTCTTCCAAATCTTTATAATCTACCCATTATTCTCACAATATTCTTAAAAAATAAATAATATTAGGCACAAATAAGAAATTATATCTAAACCTTTCCAAGAAAGTATTAAATATAAAAAAAAAAATACTAATTGTAGCAGGAGAGGTTTAATATAGCCTTTATGTGTCTAAGTACATGTTAGATGGGACTTAATTTTTGTCTAATTTAGAGGCCCATCATACCCCCCTACTGAAACTGTGCTCATCCTCTCAGCAACCTATTTATCTTCCTTGCCTTGTGGTTCTTCATGTATGCTGGCCTATTTAATTATTTTTTTATTGGTCTAGGTGTTTCTCCTCTTGTTCTTCTTCTTGCTACTCTTCTATTTGCATTTCTTCCCTTATATCAGTTTCCCATGGAAATTATAATGTAGTTTTAGGATGCCTCTTTCTCTGAGGTGATTCTTCAATTTTAATGGTTTCTATTTGTGAGGGAAACACCTTGTTTTTGGTTTGTCTTGTTGGTATTTCTCTAGAAATTCTCCTTGTGAAAAGAATGATTTCCTGGCATCCATTACCTCATTACTAATGGAATTCTCATTGAATTCCAAACCTCTTATTGTTGATATAAATTCTTGGCCATGAGACATCATATTATCTATCATTTTTTTATGAAGACCCTCAACTAACCATCCAAATACTATTTTCTTATTAAATTGTAGAAATGAAAATAGTTAACGTGCAGCTCTTTCTTCTTAAAAAGGGAGAAATTATGGTCAATAAACTGAAGTAGCAGAAATGAATGATGTGATGACCAAATTGGTGACTTAGATACCTTTCATCCTTGGAGAATTTACCATTTATGTAGAAAATCATTTGCATCTCTGTTGTGTTTCTTTTTACCTTGTAGCTATTAATTAATAATTTTCCAACACCCTAGTAGAAATTTTTTTCTCTTGCAGCCCTATGTTAACTTCCTCTAGCTACCTTCCTATCTCTTGTAGAAGCTTTGTTCCTTCATGTAGGAAATCTATCATTCTTGTAGAAAATATGTCCTTCCTATTGAATTTTTTTTCTCCGTCTAGAGACTTCTTGTAGAAGCTCTATTTCACTTGTAGCAACCAATATTTTCATGGAGAGAGGTGCTGGGTCCACCTTTTATTTTTTATTTTTTTATTTTTTTTATTTTTCAATTTTTTCAAATTTTTTTCTCTTTTTATTTTCATTTCATGAAAAATAAACTCAAAGTTTTTTTTTTTGTTAACTTAGTTGACCCTTAGTTAACCCTTGGCACTACTTGTCGTCCATCACAACTAAATGATTACCACCCACTTTCTCAAGTCGTCTTCGCTTTTTTCTTGTTCCTCTCCCACATGTGTGTGTCTCTTGGTGGAAAATTGAAGCTAACTGCTAGAAAAGGTTGTGGTTTCTCTTCTTACTAATTTTGGATATAGAAAACCCATTTCCTTCATACACTTGTAATGATTTTCAAGCTAATATAAGTTCATAAGAGAGGTTTATATGATTTCATACTTGAGCCTTACCCTTGATGTGTTTTTGCAAGTGATATTGAAGTTGTTGGAATGATTGTTGAAGCTACATTTGGTGTTTTTGAAGCTGCTAGTAATGATCCTAAAGTTGCGTGTGATAATCTGTTGGAGGTCATATTGTTGATAGCCTTGAATCTGGAGGTCTTCTAGGGTTTGTTTGTTGTTGTTGTTGTTGCTGATGCTTCACATCCCTGGAAAAAATGTTATTGCTGAGATGCTCATGATGTGAATGTTGTAGTTGAGGATTGACTTGATGCTTGCATCAGGTTTTTGGAACATTTATGAAGGTGTTGGAATTCTCTTTGAGGTACAAAATGTCACTTTCATCAGTCATTTTTCATTGGATGGAATATTCTCATTGTTGATTGAAGCTCCATGATTCATGCGATCAAAATATAGGTGCCACCACGAATCAAAGGTTGTTTTTTGAGATGAATAGTGATCTTGTAGAAATTTGCAGAGGTCCTGTAGCTTCCCAAAATTTGAGGGAGTGAGTATTCAAGGTCTTCATTATGATTGGTTCTTCATTACAGTTCTCTCAATTGTGGTCTTGTAAGGCAATTGCATACTGCTACATGAATGCATTTCTTCATGTAGCGGACAAAGAAACCCTTCTATGACAAAAATATCCTTCAGATAATGGTTCCAAAATTTCTAATAATTCACAATCAATCTATGGACAACTATCGAAAACCTTGGTTGTGGTGAATGTAATGAAAGAAGGGGTGAAAATGGGCTATTTTCATGGAAAGAGGTGGAAATGAGGTGGACAAGAGGTCAAGTGGTATGTAAAATGAATTATGAGTCTATGTTGGATCTCTTTAAACATTTCCTAAAGGATACATGACATTTTGGCCTCTTTCTCCATTCATATCCGCTTCCTATAACATTTTAAAGGAATTTGTTTAGCATTTCAGGACAGCCCCCTTGTAGCAAAATTGTTTTATCCATATATATCAAATGGTAGACTAGATTTACCTGATAATTTTCTAGCCATGTTTCCATCATCCTTATTCACCTCCCCATAAAATATATTGTCCATTGGATGCACAAATCTCAAGAAAAAAAATGGTTGTAGGTGATGGAGGTCGATTTCTCAAACATGGTGCATTGGAATTTGTTAAAATTACTTGAGCATGTTACAATCATATGTATGCATGTCCCTATAAATGAAACCTTTCTCTTTATCTAATGCAATTAAAGTTGGTAGCCTTGGGAGTTGCAGCATTCTTGTTGTAATAATTAGGTTCATCACTTTTTGTTGCCGGTGTGAGGGAGGTATCAAATTATTCATTTTTTTCTTCTCTAGTTGATTCATTTCATTTATTTCAAATTATTCATTTCTGCTCCCAATTTTCTTCCGAAAACCAAGGAGAATTTATTTTCCAAAGGAAAATATTTAACAATATTATTTTGGTTCAAGAAGAAAGACACTCCATCCAGACAAGGGGTGATAAAGGAATGGTTTTCAAGTTTTATATGGTGAATTCCTTTGATCAATTATGCCACAAATCTCTCTTTAAGGTAGAGTTAATATTTAATTTTTATAGAAAATTTATTCACTATATATCTTAGTGCATTCTAGCTCTTTAGATCTCACCATTTCTTTTTCAAAATTCAAGGGGTCTCCACCAATGATTCTCTCTCTCTCTCCTTTTTTATATTCCATAGTTGCATATTCTCTAAGCCAGAGATTGAATTTCGATAGAAGAAGTGAAAGGATTCCGGGAATTGGATTTGTAAGGGGTAACAAGAGCATAAATCGTTCATAATATTTTGATGACACTTTATGCATGGGAGGAACTTCTTTCATTACTACTGGATGGTTTAAATCATTCTTAGACCATTTATTTGAGGCCTCAAGAGGCACAATAAAATCTACGAAATGAAAATATATTCTTGGAATATTAATGCTAGAAAAAAAATGTAAATTGCAGGATTTGTAGGACTTCAATATGTTGAAACATGGAACAGATTTAAACATATTGGCATCCTTATATGCCTAGAATCACACTCCACACAAGCTTGGGAGAGTATATTTTCAAAATTAAAATTAATTTTTTCTCAATGGACAACTCATTGGTTCAATATTGTTGGTCATATAGCCTTGATTAAGGTTTTCCTTTTAGGACTGCCCCTCTATCATTTTTCTATGGTCTTCGCTCCTCAAAACATCCTCTCTTTAATGGATATATAATCTCAAAAATTCCTATGGGAAGGTGGTTAAACCTGTACTAAAAAGTTTTATCTAGTAAAATGGGCCACCATTTGATATATTAAAGAGTAGAGGGGGAACGATATCATATATTTAGTTCTAAGGAATAAATACATTAGACCTAAACCCATTTTTTACTCTCTCTACCCAAAAGATGAATATTGTAAGCTGGTATTTTTCTCAAAATACCTCCCTTATGGGCACAATTATTTCTTGGTCACACTCCCTACTTGAGGATGATCTATAGTGTGGTAGTTATCTTTGCATTTATCTCCCTTATAAAATCAATAAATTTTCGGAATCCTAGTGTTGCTCCCAAGATTGATCGTGTTAAGGATCAATACTAGGGAACCAAATGGAAGTTGAGAAGACCTCCCAAATTTAGGCCCTTGGTTGGCCCCATGGACCAAAGGGGTTAACCCTATACATATACAAATGATAATTGCCTCAAAATGCTTTAAAATAGTCATTTAAAAGTGTTTATATTTTCCAAATTAATCTTAGTATGAATGTTTAAAATTTCAAGTTAATAGTAGAGTCGAGATAATAAACACTCAAATTAAAAATGCTAATAAAAAAATTTGCGATAGTCATCATCATTTTGACAACTTATATTCCTCAAAGTAAAAGAGTGATAGGTTAGTAATAAGGATATGCTCTGGTGAACAACATTTAGGGTTCACCAAAATTTTATTCCACTAGGTAAATTTAGTAACTTCCAAAATAATAATAAACTTTGAAAGATTTATATTTTGAAAAATATATCTAGCATGAATAATTAGTGATAATATATATCAAACTAATCTAGAAGTTCTAGGAAGGTACATAATTGAAACCCTAACAAAAAAATTTAAAAAATATCTATGAAATATTCTATATTTATTTGAAATAATTAAATAATTGGTTAAATCAGTCAAGAAAAAATCATTTCACAAAAAAATATTTTCACAATCATGGCTTATGAATCATTATTTCATTGACTATTATATGATCCCACAAAGTTGTATAATTACATAGAAATAAAAACTAGCAGTTGTCCCTAAAGGTACAAAGATACATCGAAGGTAGTTCATCTGGTCAAGATTTCGTAAGATTTATTTTTCATTTTTGTGCTCCTGATTCTCTAATATTTTTAGCTTTTTAAATTATTAAAGAAAACAATCAAATTATAAAATTTATATACTCAAAATTAATTTCCATTTCGTTTACTGAAATTTCACGTACTAGTTTCCAATTAGTTTCAAGCTGGCTTGCAATTAGTTTCCATTTCTATTAACAATCAAATTAAAAAAATTCTATACTAAAAATTAATTTGCATTTGTCTTTCATTTTTGTGCTCCTGATCCTCTAATCTTTTAGCTTTTTAAATTATTAAAGAAAACAATCAAATTAAAAATTAATTTCCATTTCGTCTGCTGCAATTTCCATTTTACGTACTAGTTTCCAATTAGTTTCAAGCTGGCTTGCAATTAGTTTCCATTTCTATTAACAATCAAATTAAAAAATTTCTATACTCGAAATTAATTTCCATTTAGTGTGCTACAATTTCCATTTCACGTACTAGTTTCCAATTAGTTTCAAGATTGCTTGCAATTAGTTTCCATTTCTAAAGCTACATAGATCAACAGTGGACAATGTAATAGTTGTTTACTTGAATCAACGGCAGAAAATAAAAAGGTCGACTATGGTAAGGGTGGAATGATTCAAAAGTAAACATCTTTACTTAGAAAAGCTACAAGATTTGGCTTGAATGTTGTTAGCTTTCTTTTTTTTATTTAAAAATTTACAAAATTAAATTATAAAAAAAAAAATCATATCATTATTTTTGGGCACAAAAATACTTGGATACAAATTATTAAGTGATTTAAAATAAAAATTATTACTACCTTCCAAATATTTCAAAATAAAACAATTTTTTTTCTTTTACTTAATATATAAAAACCCTTAAAATAAAGAAACATCATACAAGTATTATTTCATGGAAAAAATAATATATCTTATTTCGTTGAGTCTAAAAAAAAATAAAACTTCAAATACAATATTCTTCCCTAATTCATCTTTACTTGTACTTAACAAACGAAGAAAAATATAAACCTAACAACTTTATTTAACGAAACCCCATTACATTTATTGATAACTAACTATACTTTATTATACTCTATTAATAAGCTAAGAAAATGTTTGATATTATACTTTATAAAAATATAAAGACTATATCATTGATTGATACTAGATTGATAGCATATTTTTATAAAATTTAAAGACTGCATCATTTAATAAATTCAAGCCATTCAAGCAAAACTCCATGAAAACCTTTCTTTGATTTAAAAGTTGTATAGGTCTTGCATTTTCATCATAACCTTGCAAGATGCAATAAATTGAATAATAATTAAATTAATATTTAAATTTAAATTTAAATAGAATTAATATTCAAATATAAAATATAAATTTTCCATTTGATTAAAATTTTATAATATCATATTTTCTGATAAAAACTTATAAAATATTTATTCAAAGTAATAATATATATTTATTCTAATTAATATAAATGCAAAACAGATCTGAGAAGTTTTTAAAATAAAATTAATAAAATCTCAAAAGAAAAATTATATAAAACATAACTTAACTTAAATTTGATTATGAACTTATCATTATGGTCCATGCATTTAACTTGTATGAAAATGTATTTAAAATAAATTAATAATTATTTTTAAAAATACATTTAACTGAGCATATCAAGTCAAATAATAAATCTTTGTAAATCTGCTTAAAAAATACACCTACCACATACCAAGTCAAATGATGAATTTTTGTAAACGGACTAGGAAGCATACAAAACAAATCTTTCATTTGTATTAATAATGTGCATTTTTCAAAGATAGATATCCCAAGTCAAATAAGTACTAAATAAGACGCCAAAGAGTACCAAGTACTTTCATTGTGTAGAGCTTCTTGCAGAGCCTTCACTTGGTCCTCGGATACTGTTTTTATCTGCACATGGATTAGTCGAAACCCATGGAGGCAGATTTGTGTTTCGAGGGTAACTAGAAGGGCGATAATAAAAATACTTGGTCAATCACAGTCCAAATGACTCCCTCGGCGCAAGCAGGGGTGGTCAGAGATCCCATGTACTTGTTTAAGATGTATTCGGTTTAGGAATTCCATAATTTCTATTTCCTGTGTTGTAATTTTCATTTTAAGTACTAGTTTTCAATTAGTTTCAAGTTGGCTTGAAATTAGTTCTCATTTTTATTAATAATCAAATTAAAAAAATTCTATACTTCAAATTAGTTTTCATTTTACGTGCTGCAATTTTCATTTCACGTACTAGTTTCCAATTAGTTTCAAGCTGGCTTGCAATTAGATTTCATTTCTAACTCTACACATATCCAATTGTGGACAATGTGACAGTTGTTTACTTAAATCAACTGCAGAAAATGGAATGATTCAAAAATAAACACCTTCAATATAAGAAAATATTTACATAAAATATTTACATTCATAATAAAAAAAGCTTGTTTGAATCTACATTTCCCATGTATAAAAATAAAAATAAAATTCCTCTACTTTTATGGCAAGCCCTTTTAATAAATTCCAAATTAGTTTGTCATTTCTATTTTAATAACTTTTTTTTAAATAACATATTAAGATTAATTCTAATTTAAATTAATAAATTCTGATTGAATATATGTTGATTTAATAAAATAAATTATTTATTTATTCTAACTTATTCCAACAAAGTTAAAATATTTCCGCCCGATATATTTAAGTCATCTCCCATTAACCTTCTCGCATCACATAAAAATAAGAATCATTTCCATAGAAATAAAATAATGCTTTAGAATGTAGTATATTTATTTCTCTTACCTCGTTGCTTTAATATTTATTTATTTTTAAATCTCGAAGTAAAATTTTTCTAGGTATAGTAGATACTTTATGTCTCTCATTACATGTAAGATAATATTAGGTTACCTTTTGTCTTTATATTTTGCAGCAAATATTTGTTAAACCTTTCTCTCGAGTTAACCTATATATCACAAAATCCTAAAATATTGCAACACGTTTTATGTTTAACTTTGATAAATGGATGGTTAAATTTTGATATTGGATAGAGAGCTTTATGTAATGAGTGAGCTTGGTGTATCAAAGGATTCAGAAATAACAATATTATTGTTGTAAATTATATATTGTTGTAAATTATATCAAGTAAAAACATGTTTGGAACATAATATTTTGAGTTTAAATCATTGATATTTAACGCATCTGCATGGAAAGTTTGTTTTTCTTTGAAATAAAGATTATATTTTCATTTTATTTTCACTTTTTATAGGAATTATTATTTATTGATATTTTAATGTTTATTATTTTTATATGGTTATTAATGAAAACTGAGAGTGGTAATAATTTGGAATAATATGATTATCTTTTAAAATAAAATAATGTTACACATATAAGTATATATTACTATTTGATTGATAATATTATTTTTTTTAAGAAAATAGAGAGCTTAATATTATCAAGAATGATTTACATAGAGCTCAAACTATGGTAAGTGGTAGAGACTAGTGTTTAGATGAAGAAATGTATGCAAAGTGATAAATCTAGTTTGAAATGAACTAGAGAGGGATCATCTACTAATGGAAGGGAAACCAGATGGTAGTTCAGCGTATGTAGAAGATAGTTTAAAAAAAAATTAATATAGGCCATACAAAAATGATGCTTTCTATTTTTGCTCAAAAAATTGAAACAAATATTTAAATTGAAGGAAGATAAAATCATATGTTTCCTATTGAGGGACCTAGCCATGTTATTGAAATGGCTTTGGATTTTCTTATGGTCGGTGTTGCTTAGCTTTAGAATTATTCTCCTTCTCTAGCATGTTTGGATATGAAAAAGGGTCATCAAATCCTTCTCACAGCCAGGGAGGACGCTCCCATTCAATCTCATATCCCTAAGAGCTTGTTCCTTGCTGAGAGGATTGTACTTTGGAGAACTAGGTGGTGCTGGTAGGAGGCTTTGATTGACTATCAACATTAATTTCAGGCTTCTTGGTAGATGGGGAACATCAAACCACTATACCTTTGCCCTTTACGTGCACAATTGGAGAGCTAGGTTGAGGAGGGGTACCAAGCTGGTGTGAGGAATTAATATTTGGAAATTTTTCCCTAGAACTGGTGGATATTAGAGTTAGTGGGGTGGAAGGGATATCAATGCAAATTTAACTTGAGAGATTGAACAACACAAGTATTGTTGAATTGGATGCCAACCTATGTCATTACATTTAGATCCTCCTATGAATTTGGAAATGTTGTTGGGTCAATATATTTTATGATTCCATTTCATAAACATATCATATTTATTAGATTTACTGATGAAGAGAGGCATATTCTTCCCTTGGCTATCTTGCTATAGGAATTTTAATACCCATACAATTAAGCATTTTATAATATAATCATTATACTTTTTTGGTTATGATATCAAGGGTCAATAAGTGGAGCTTATTTATCCAAATATAAGAAATCATATAGGCTGGCCTAGATTAATGTTTGCACATGAATTATGGTGGAAATTATTTCCAATCTTACATAGAGCTCATCTAGAAGTATGAGAAGAGCACATTCTATCATCTTTTAAACTTGAGAGGAAATGTGTTTTGGAATTGGTTTTAAGGGAAAGTTATCCCTATATTCTTATGTGATATTCTTATATTGAAATGGAGGAAGGAACATGATTACATGATAACTTAGTTAGTAATATTACAGAAAAAATAATTGAGTATTAGTGATTATTGTGACCTCTACTTCCCTATATTATTATTTTTGGGTAAGGTGGGACCTTACATATGGTATCAAAGCGATTACAACACTAGGGCTTAATGGGACAACATGCTTACTTTTAGGTTGATGATGTATGAATGTTGATTTTGCATGCATGTTGAGTTGATGTATATGTTAACTCAGAATCATGTTGGTTGAATAAGGGATATTATTATTATTATGGCATTTATAGAGTCATGAAAGAAATAAAAAAGAATTATTTCTTATATTCCTTTATATTTTTGTGAAGGCAAATTATTATAAATATGTTAAAATACTTAACGACATGTTGGGAAGGATGTGGTTGAGAATATTTGGCTTGAAACCAAACATGTGAATGGCATGATTGTCAATCGATGAGTAAAATAAATGGAGTGCATGCATGGTTGATGTTTAGTCAATTTAATCCCTTAAATTTCTATCATAAATTATCAACCAGAGTTGGAAATCTTATGAAGTGTGGTGCACTATATATGCTAGATGCCCTTCTTTATTACTTCGTTGTGTAGTTTTATATATAGTTTTTGGGGGTTTGTATTTTATGTCAAACTAAAAATTAATTTAAGGAATGAAATATAAGATTTAAATGAAATATTGAATGCTAAGAAATAACTGAATATAAAATAAATTTAATGATGAAAAATAATCTTAAGAAGGAAGAAAAGGAAATGTTATTTTTACTCTAAGAAAAGAAATTGATTTTCAAATTACTCTCAATAAAATGAATTAAATATAAAATCTAAAAGAAGGAAGAAAGGAAAAGTTAATTAACTAATCTCTTTTGCATAAAAAGAAATAAACTTTGAGTTATTAAATCTGAGCTACGTTAGACTATTTTATGCCAGCGAAAAATTTATGAAAACATCTAGTTGAACTTATTATGCATTTAAACAAAGCATCATTCTAAGTTCTATTGGATTATATTGATCTCTAAATTATATCCTTTCTATCAACAAAAATAAAACTATATTCTACTTATCAATTGAAAACACTAATTCTATGAAACACAGAGCATCTTATCTAGTTTTAAATCTATCTAAGAATGATTTAAAAAAATATAATCCTAGTATAACTCTGTTCTACATTCCATGGAAATGAAAGCATAAAATCTATTACTACGAAGCTAAATTAACTGTGCTCATTAAATTCAAAATTACTTAAGGCAAGAAAAAATTACAGAGTGCTTACTTCACAAAATGAAATGTCTAATTTAAAACCTATGATTCCTGTGTAATCAAATGTAAGAACAATTTCAACTGAATGCTGACAAAGTTATGATAATGAAACAATTCACGGAAGAATACGATATATGAGTCAACTCTGTGTAAATACAAACAATTAATTCAGAAAAAATTCATAAACTAAATGACATATAATTAATCACAAAATGACAAGAATATAAACTACAAAATTACTGTAAAACCCTCTTTTCCATGTAGGGGACCTCTACAAGAGAATGAGACTAAATATACTTAACTTATCTATGCATCAATTGTCTGGAAGTGGTCTTCTTCATTAACGAAACAGAGTTTTAAAATGTATCACATTATTATCATAAAAAAATAAGCTTCTTTCTGGTTTAAACAGACCAGTATTTATACATAGTTTCAAATTAATTGTCTCAGATAATTTCGCATATGGAAAGTAAAATAATGCTAAGACTAGAAGTATAATCCGAAGCAAAGTTTTCATGGCTCTTTCCTAATTTTCTACATAAGATAAAATCGAGATTATTCGTCTGCTGATCTCTTCCCTTATCTTGACCGATCTTTGACTGTGAGTGTAAGAATCATCCTTCTTGAATCTGAATAGGTAAGTAGGATGCGATCCATATATGGACCATTTCAAATATGCCCATATGACTCGCTTATTCATTTTCTTCTCGAAACCTGTCAAACAATACCACTGGTTGCATAAACAAAGGTTAGATATAGAATTGCACAAATTCTGTAGATAATTACAAAAATTTATCTAAATAATAATAAACACTATAATATAAAATAGAGATCATATAAATTCCTTCTCAGATGGAAAATGTGTCAGTTATCACTAATTGAGTTTATGGAATTTACGAGAAGGAAGAAAAGATGGTGGAAAAAGATGTCAAAATAGGAATAGTCTTGAGGTTCAACACACCCCCACTAAGAGACCGTTGCATGTCCTCATGCAATTTCCAAAATTTTGAGCCTTCACCTTTTACTACATTTGTTCTGATATCTCTACCAGTACATCCAACTTTCTCTTCTTTCCTTTCTTTGAGGTGATTTCCATTCTTGGTTTCTTCATAAGTTTGTACTTCAAAATGATAATTTTTCTGTTTAGATAGCTATTCCTTTTCTTCAGTTCCTTGTTCTTTTTATACCATAACCCTAAGAGTAAAATATTTTTGTCACCGATGACATTTTCTAAATGGTTTTTCTCTTTCAGAGATTCATTTTCTTGCTTGATGTGGCTGTTTAGTATCTCTAGTTTATATATTTCTTGTTTCAAAGAGTTTACTATAGGTTCTTGTGGACTGGTAGGCTTCTCTTCAACACTTTACTTCTCCTCTGTATGTCTCTTTTCTAAGGACTCAATGTAGTGATAAATTTCTTATTGTACCGGGCGATTTTTGGGGTCCTTCTGTTTGGACTATGTATAGGAGAGGTAGGGCTCTTCATATAAATAAAAAAACTCTACTTCCTATGGAGATGTCTTCTTCAAAGGCTTACGAAGTCTGGAACTTCTCCTTAGCTGTGGAGGGTTTAAGATTTATGAGTTTATAACTTTTCCCTTTTCCTTTACATTAACTCCCTTTTTGTGACCGCTATGTTTCTTATTCTTTAGTAATTTTTCAATGGTGATTTCTTATTCTTCTTGTTTTGTTTGAGGTGAGGATTTGTCTTCAATACAGGTATCAACCTTTCTTGTTCGGCTTCTTTTTTTCTTTTCATCACTAGGCTATTCTTGTTTTTCTTCTTAAAAATGATTCCTGATCAGGAAACTTTCCCTGGAGTCTCCTATACTTTTTAAATGAAATTCAATGAGTATCTTTATCAGTCCATGATGATACATGATATTGTATATGGATTGAATTATTTTTTGCACAGTTCCTAACATTTTCTTTAAGTTGCTCAATAGGAAGTATGGGAGGTTTATTTCTTTGTCCTCTAGCATGGTAGACAAACATGCAACCAAATCTACCCTCTCAAGTAAATTTATTTTTTAATAATTAAAAACATGCTCCTCCATTTTTTTTTTAAGTGTCGTACTCGAAATTCATTTCTTAAAAATAGTAGTGTCCATACCTCAGTTTTTCAGAAAAATATTCCATTCTTCTCCATGAATTTCCCTTTTCTTGAACCATCTTTCACTGGTTTTCAGAAGTTCTGTGGCTTCTGCTATGGGGACTCTATCACAGAAAAATTTATGTCCCCAATTTCTACCTCTACCCTATCGAAGGCCCTTGCGATGGACATGGTGACCTCTTTGTGGATCCATAGAAATCTTCTATGAACTGAAGCCATCATACCTTCTGTATCATCTCTTTCATCTATGGATATCCTTCCATGAAATTCCCTCCCACAGGCTTGGTTCTTACTATTAAACCAATGTATCTATTGCAAGGAATTTTCTCCTTCAAGACTATTGCTCTTCGACTAGGTGAATTGAGGGTTTGGATCTAAGTTCAGAATTTCGAGAAGAGATTGTAGAGATGTGTAGGTAAATAGGTAATCGTGCGAGGGTTTAGGAACATAAGTAAGTGGATTATGGTATGAAATGTGACCGTTAATCATTAAAGAATGAAATTGATCTTGATCATTAAGGGGATATTATACGGGTGAAATGGAAAATTATGTATTTTATGGTGTGAATTGAGTACAATCAGTTTTAATAATGACAATTGCAGGTGGCAAGATATGATTATCTAATTTATATACATTAATGTTTTTTAACCTTATTATCTAAAAAAAAATGTAGTATACCTTGGAATTAAACTTTGTTGTTCTTCTTTCTGTCTTGATTCCACAAGTGTCTTTTCAACATGATCTTCAATAGAGTCTTCAGTTGCTTCTGTTCAGTATGTCCTACTTCAATAGGCTACAAAAGTGTATCAGAGCTGCATAATGTGATGAACGCTGCTGATTATTCCAAGAGCTACAAAAATGTAGCAATTATGTAGCTAATCTTTTATTATTTCTGAAAAAGAAAGGGAACAAAAAGAATTTGGAATTTTCAGAATGCGAGAAAATATAAGATGTCAGAAACGAGCTCTGGTTTTCAGATTGTATTTTCTGTATAAGGATGCCAATCATTGATTGGTTATCATACTTATACAAATATATTTTTTTCTCTCTTTTTTTTTAATAATATATATATATATATATATATATATATATATATATATATATATATATATATATATATATATATATATATATATATATATATATATATATATATATATATATATATATGAAAAAGAAAAAATAAGACTAAGTTGGAGAAGAAGAATGATTCTTCTTCACAACTTCATATCAGCATTGTCTTGAATTTTTTTGATAAATTCCTCCTTTATCATTGGTTTATGATAGAAATTTATTCGATTTCCATTCACAAGAAGATGTACCTTTTCTTCATCAATAGTCCTTATTATGATTGCTCCATTTTCAAAGACATTTTCGATCTCATAAGGCCCAAGCCAATGAATCTGAAATTTTCCTTGGAAGTCTTTGAACTTTGAGACAAATAAAAGTGCCTAGTATCTTGCTTGAAATTTTATTTGTTTTATGTATTTATCATGCCATCTGGACCTTTGTTGCTAAACTAGGTTGTTGTTTTGAACTGCATCTTACCTAATCTCATCAAGCTCCCTGAGTTTCTCCATTCTATTCTTTTGGGATTTTGACAAATCAAGTCCCAATCTGACTGTTTTTTCGAAGGTTTTGATTTGGAATTCTATTGGAAAAAAGACTTGCTTCCCATAAATAAGTTCATAGGGAGTATGTCCTTTTTTATTCCTCCATGTAGTCCGGTAGGCCCATAAAGCTTCAGGAAGCCTTTCTTCTCAATGCTTCTTATGTAGATGTACAATCTTTGTGAGGCTTTCTTTGATCGCTTTATTGGTGCACTCCACTTGTCCATTTTCCTATGGATGGTATGGAGTAGACTTTCTATGGTTGATCTTCTATTCCTCCACAATATTTTGCACCATTCTAGATGTAAACCAAGTTTCCTGATCTGTCACAATTTCCCTTGGGACACCAAAATTAGTGAAAATATCCTCAAAAATAAATGAAACTACAAAATTTTCATTAGCAGAAGTAATTTCTTTAGCCTCTACCCATTTAGTGACATAATCAATGCAAACCAGAACATATCTCTTTTTCCTTGATGGTGAATTTATTGGTCCAACAAAATCTAGAGCCCATTTTTCAAAGGGTTCGAAGAGAACCTATGGTTGTAAGGAAATTTCATCTGTAGGAACAGGTTTCCCCATTCTTTGACAACTATCACACCTTTTTACATACTCGGAATATTTAAAAATGGAAGGTCAATAATATCCTAAATTAAGGATTTTACATGTAGTCATTTTATCAGCAAAGTGTCCACCACAACGCTCATCATAGCATGCCTTCAGTATTTTAGTTATTTCATCTTCTCGTACACATCTCCTCATGATGAGATCTAGAAGTGTCTTATACAATTCATCATTTACCCATGAATATAACGCACTTGTTTGAGTTATTTTTCTCTTTTCTCTAGGAAACAAGTATGCTGGTATTTTTCTTGTAGCTAAATAATTAGCAATGTCTACAAACCATGTATATTTCGTAGATATTGTAAAAATATATTCATCAAGAAAATTAACCTCTACTGGAGTATCATTATTATTGTTTTGAATTATAGACAAAAACTCAGCAGTTGTGTTTTGTTTTCCAGGTCAGTCTAGAATGGTGATGTTAAATTCTTGCAGGAGTAATAACCATCTTGTGATTATTCCATTAGTGATAGATTCATTCATTAAATACCTAATTGTAGAATGATCTGTGTGAATGAAGGTTTCATACCGGTGATGTAATGTCTAAAATTGTTAATATCATGGACAACAACTAGAACTCTTTTTCAGTAACAGTATAATTTAAGTCAACGGGAGTCAAATTTTTACTTGTGTAGTAGATGGCATAAGGGGTCAAATATTTTTGTCCTAATAAAGCTCCTAGAGTTTTATCTGAAGCCTCTGCTGAGATATGAAAAGGAAATTTCCAATGGTCTTCTTAAGATGGGTGCCTCAGATATCTTTTCTTTCAACGTTTCAAATTCCATTTGGCACTCAAGATTCCAACTAAATTCACAATATTTAGTGAGCAATTTGAAGAGTGGAGATGCAATTTTTATGATTTTTTCTATAAATATTCTGTAGTACCCCGTAAAGCCAAGAAAACTCCTAACATATTTTTAATAATTCAGAATTGACAATTTGGAGATGACTTCAACTTTAGATGAGTCCACCTTAATTCCTTCCCCTAAAATATGGTGTCCTAAAACAATTCCTTCAATAAACATCATAAATCATTTTTCATGAATTAATTAAAGATTTTCTTATTTAAATATTTTAATAACTTTTTCCAAATTTTAAAGAGCCTCTTCAAAATAATTTCCATAAATGGTGGAATCATCCATATACACTTCCACATAATCATGTATTAAATCAGAGAAAAATCCTAAAACTGCTCTTTGGAATGTTTCAGGTGCATTGCACAATCCGAAAGGAAGTACTTGGTAAGCATAGACTCCCCATGGATAGCTTAATCTGGTTTTTTCTTGGTCTTCAGGTGCTACTTGAATTTGATTGTAACCACTAAAACCATCCAAGATTGAAAAATATGTCTTCCCTACTAATGTATCCAAAACTTGATCTATGAAAGGCAATAGAAAATGATCTTTTAGAGTAGTCTTATTCAATTCCCTATAATCAATGCATACCCTCCATTTACCATTCTTTTTAGGGACAATTACCAAGGTAGAAACCCATTGACTGTCTGAAATTGGATAAATGAAGTTTACATTCAGAAATTTTTGTAATTCCTTCACAATTTCCCTAACATTTGGATCCATCCTTCTTTGAGGTTATCTAATAGGTCGATAGTTTTCCTCAATATAGATATGATGTATGTAAGGCTCAGGATTAGTTCCTTTCATGTCAGTGTATTCTCATGCATATGCAGAAGAGTGTTTTTGCAATGTTTTGATTAACTCTTCTTTCTGGAATTTTTCCAAGTTTTTGTTTATGTTTAAAGATTTTCCTGGAAATAATTCAACTACAGAGTTACCAAATTTTTCCATAGAATATACAGAAATTTTTCTAGATGACAAGTATTCAATATTACATTGCTCCTGAAAATTATGATCATGTTCACATTGTGAAGATGTTTCAAAATTTTCTATTGAATTTAGAATTTGAATTTCTTCACTAATATGAGAAATAGTAAAGATAGGTTGTATATCATTGTCATCATCCATCCATTCTTCATTTTTTTTTTCTGCCATTATTTTTTTTGGAGGATATAGAGTGAATTTATTTTTTGAATTACCATCAGAAATAAACATATCACCAGATCTACACCTAATGAAAGCATTAGATGTAGCTAACCAAGGTCTTCCTAATATCAATGGATGTCCCACTAAGTTGTTCTTGGGAGTTAAGATCATAAATTCAACTGGATATTCCCAAGAGTCTAAGGATACATAAATGTGTTCTAATACACCATATGGCTTGATTACTGATTTGTCTGCTAATTTCAGTAATGTTGGTGTATATTGAAGTTTTGTAAGCCTAAGTTGTTCCATGGTTTTTTTACTCGTGATGTTTATTGTTGCTCCTAAGTCAATCAATGTCTTTGGAATCTAAATACCATTGATGTGTGTTTTTACAATTGGATTTCTTGGATCCAAATATTTTTGTATATCTATTTTTCCCATCATGATATCTACAATTTTTCCCACTAACTGAATCCTTTTTACTTCTTTTGTTTTTCTTCCTAATTTCTTTATAATCTACTCTTTTATTTTTTTTGTAAGGATTGGAATATCTTTAATAGCTTTTAACAAAGGGAATTTTATACAAATGTTTTTTAATTCATTTAGAAAATCATAGTTAGGCAACGAAATTTTTTTTTTTTTCTACTCCTCTATCGATTTGTAATCTTTCATGGAAAGGAGGGCTAGAAACATTTACTAAAGTTTTCTCTATGATAGGAGTTGAGTTTATTAGATTTTCTTTTTTATGATTTTGAGAATTTTGATTCTGTTGAAGGGATGGCCCTTCTTCATAATGATTTTTATTTTGCTGTAGAGAAATTTCTTCATCAAGATCATCTTTTTTCTGAACAACAACAGAGGGATTTTTCGTTTCTAATATCCTACCAGATCTAAGTTGAAAATTTTTAAGATCTAGTGGAGTAATCATATAAGTTGGAAAACTCTATCACTCCATGTTATAAATAGGTTGAGCATTTTTATTGTTCGAGTTTGGTAATGGTTGGGCAGGTAGTTGATTTGGCCTTTGTATAAATGGTAATGAAAGTTGCGGATTATGATTTTGAAATTGAGGTTGTTGACTAGGTTGTGGAAAATGTTGGGGAGAATAGTTTAGATAAGATTGTGGATATTGGTGATATTGAGAATATCTTCCATAAGGATTTTGCATTCCTTATGTCCAAGGTTGAGGTTGGAACCAAGGTTGTTGCCATGGAATTGGTGAATTAAAATTGTTTGGTGGGGGATGAGTATACATTTGATTGTTAAAACCTTCAGTTTGTGGCCCTTTCCATGGTCTTCTAGAGACAAAAAAAAGAGGTTCTTCTGGATGTGGAGCTATTTCTTCTTGGAAAACACACTTAAGACCTGGTATGGAGGGGAATTTTTTTTTTTCGTGATTTTATTTACAAATAACCCAGGTATCTATGAATTTTAAATCAAGAGGACATTCTCTTAAGGCATGTTTCTTCCTACATTTAGGAAAAAAAATAGATAAGGAATTAGTTTCAGCTTTATGCTTGTTTTGTAATTTCAGGGTGTCTATTTTTTCACTAAGACTCCCTAAGATATCTATTTTGAATTCATCAAGCATATTTCCTATTTCTTCCCTACTTATTGTTCCATTTGCAAATTTATTCACTTTAGAGAGAATAGGATCTCTTGCATTTTTCCCAGTTATTGATTTTCCCCTGGAAAGGTGATGCATAATTTAGCAATTTCAGGTAATGATAGTTGAGAGATATCTCCCTTTCCCATCATATTAAGAATATCTATTGATTCATCTTTGATGGCTTTAAATAAGAGATAGTTTAAAGTATCTTAATCAAGGTTTTCCAATTTATCTCTTTTTATATTGTAAATGAATCTCTCAATTAAGTCTTCCAAGTTTTCATCCTATCTTTGCATCATTTTAACTACTTCATCCTTCAAATTATTAGGTGTGCAATAATCTAGATACCTTTGTAAGAACACACTTTTCATCTCATCCCATGTCCTAATATATAGTGTTATTAAGCCCATGAACCATTTTAAAGTTCCACCGTTGAGTGTTGTAGGAAATAGTTTCAATTTTTGATAATCTTGTAAGTATTTATATGATCTACATAACACCTCAAATTCAAATAGAAACGTTTCAGGATCATCATTCCTTAATCCATGAATATTGGGAAGGATGGAGGGTGAAATATTCTTCATTTTTGTATTTGTATCCTCGTCAACTATAGGAAATCCAACAGAGTTATGGTCCTCCCTATTTTCTCTTCTTCTATTCTCTTGAACTCTTCGTCTTCCTCCACCTCTTCTTCCTCCTCCTATTCTTAAAGCTTCTCCATTCAGATTGTGTAATTATCCTTCTCCTTCATCTCCAGCCATTGTAGATTCCTCAGAACTAATGTAGGGTTCTAACTGCAGAGTTGTTTGTTCTTCCTATGGTTCTTCTATCAATGGGATGTTGAAGAAAGCTTCTTCTTCTTCCTCACTAGGGATTTCTAACTTCTGAGCTAGAATCTATTCTTCTGTATAGGTGAAAAAGGTTACTCCTTATGTTGGAGACCTCGGATATTCCTCTTATAAGACTACCTCATTAGATGAAGTTGGAGAGTCTCCTAGTTGGATTTCTCACCTTAAGACTTCAAGAAGTCTATGTCTTGTTGTGAAATATGGAATATGAGTTTGAGATGGTGGTGTGGAATTTCATGGTCTTCGTGGAGTGAGTGGTGTTGTTGGAATCAAACTTCTACCTCTAGCTATAAATCTACCCCTAAAGTCTCTTTCTCTATGCATATTATTTTTTTTATGTAATAAATAAGGCTTCCTAATTACATTTCCTGGAGAATAGCGCCAAAATGTTTAGTCAATTTAATGTCTTAAATTTCTATCATAAATTATCTATCGGAGTTGATAATATTATGAAGTTTCATGCACTATATATGCTAGATTTCCTTCTTTCTCACTTCATTGTGTAGTTTTATATATTGTTTTTGGGGGTTTGTATTTTATGTCAAACTAAAAACGGATCTAAGGAATGAAATCTAAGCTTTAAATAAAATCTTTAATGCTAAGAAATAACTGAATATAAAAGAAATTTAATGATGAAAAAATAATCTTAAGAAGGAAGAAAAGGAAATGTTATTTTTACTCTAAGCAAAGAAATTTATTTGCAAATTACTCTTAATAAAATGAATGAAATATAAAATCTAAAAGAAGGAAGAAAATGAAATGTTAATTAACTAATCTATTTTGCATAAAAAGAAGGAAACTTTGAGTGATTTAATCTTAGCTATGTTAGACTATTTTATGCCCACAAAACATCTATGAAAGCATCTAATTTAACTTATTCTACATTTAAACAAAACATAATTCTAAATTCTATTGGATTTTATTGATCTCTAAGTTATATCCTTTCTATCAACAAAAATAAAACTATATTCTACTTTTCAGTTGAAAACATTAATTCTATGAAAAACAGAGCATCTAATCTAGTTTTAAATCTATCTAGGAATTATTTATCAAAATATAATCCTAGTCTAACTATGTTCTACATTCCATGGAAACGAAAGCATCAAATCTAACACTGGGAAGCTAAATTAACTGTACTCATTAAAGTCAAAAATACTTAAGGAAAGAAAAAATTACAGAGTGTTTACTGTGCAAAACAAAATGTCTAATTTAAAACGTATGATTGTTGTTTAATCAAATGTAAGAATGATTTCAATTGAGTGTTCATAAAGTTATCATAATGAAACAATATAGGAACGATATATCAGTCAAATGTGCATAAATACAAAAAATTAGTTGAGAAAACATTTAGAAACTAAATGACATAGAATTAAACTACGAAATGACAAGAATTTAAACTATGAAATTACTGTAAAAACATAATTTCTGTGCAGGGGCACTCTGCAACAGAATGATTGTAAATATACTCAATCAATCTATGCATGAATAGTCCAGAACTGGTCTTCTTCACTTCTTCATTAAAAAAATAGAGTTTTAAAGTGTTTCACAATATTATCACCAAACATTAAGCTTATTCCTAGTTTCGACAGACCCGTATTTATACATAGTTTCAAATTAACTGTCTGAGATAATTTTTCCTATGGAAAGTAAAATAAAGGTAAGACTAGAAGTCTAATCAGAAGCAAAGTCTTCATGGCTCTTTCTCGATTTGATACCTAAGAGAAAATCGAGAATCTTCATCCGTTGATATCGTCCCTTATATTGAGTGATCTTTGACCATGATTGTAGGCATCATCCTTCTCGAATATAAACATGTAAGTAGGATACGATCCATATATGGACCATTTCAAAGCTACCCATATGAATCTCTTCTTCATTTTCTTCTTGAAAACTGTCAAACAATACCAATGGTTGTAAAAACAAAGGTTAGACACAGAATTGCATGAATTCTGTAGCTAATTACAAAAATATATGCAAATAAAAAGAAACATTATAATATAAAATAGAGATTATCTAAATGCCTTCACAAATGGAAAATGTTTTAGCTATCACTGATTGAGTTTATGGAATTTGTGAGAATGAAGAAAATAAGGTGGAAAAAGATATCAAAATTGGAACAGTCTTTAGGTTCATCAGTTGCATATATGTTTAAGGCATCATTATCAATGTGATATGGGCCTAGTAGCCATATTTATTGGTTGAAATCATATCTACTAAGGAAACTATTGGATTAATCTGGACTATAGTATGATGAACTTGGTGTGTATGCTTTGGGAATGTGTAACAAGTACAAGGTTGAGAGTCAATTAATGTGGTGATTGAGTTCACCATGTTAATTTTGACTCTTTTCTTATATACACTAATGGAAACATAGTAGAAGCTACCTTGGAAGATGTCACTTTTAACTATGAATGTAGATTCATGAGTAATGTATGTGCATTAATTTGATGTGTTAAAATATGATTTGGGAATACATTCTTAATGAGTAACAATGGAATTATTATGATTTATTTGACATTATTTTGTGTATTTTGGGTTGACATTATGCATCCAATATCTTGAAATTACTCAAATACTAGGCTATGGTATGGCCTTCCTAATCAACAAGAGGCTTAAATGACTTATGCATGAATGGTTTTATAATCCATTTTAAGGAACACTTGAATATTATGTTCTCCTTAAGTTAAGTATGGGTGTGGAATCCTACTAGCATATATCTATGAGCTAATGTATGGGTGTGGAATCAATACTAACATATATCTATGAGCTAATTAGGTAAGGTATGTGTGTGGAATCCATACTAACATATATCTATGAGCTAAGAAATTCTTCTGGTTAGAATGAACAAATTATTTTTATGGAATCTCATAAACATGAGTAAGGATGAGTGATTATGTGTAATTAAAGTTAAATGGATATAGATTCGTAACATGCATTTTCTTTAGATTTAAATCCATTATTTTATTTTTATTACAAATGAAGATACTAAGATTGGTATATTGAACACCATTAGGTGATTTATAATGGTTGGAATAATTGATTTTGATATATGGAGTCAAGTGTGAACTGGATATATATCCTCTAGTATTGTAATCCTTTTGTATGTGTTGAATTTAGGTAGAATTAAATTTATTTTCAAATTATTGAAATGTAGAAAAATATTATTGTGATAAGTTGATGAAAAATATTTTCTGTTGGCTTAAGAAAATATAGGTCTAGGAAATACCATAATAGTCTCCTTAATTATTTTATCAATCATTTATTGCTTGAATTTTATTTAACTAAATCAATTAGAGAAATCATGAGGATTGAACTCATGAACTGCTATAAACTATTGTTAGTTAGGTGATCGAGTCAAAATTCATATTGTTTATCAACTTGACAAATTTATTTTTTGGAATTTGATTAACTTGTAAAGTGATGTTTATAATATAAACATTTTATGTGGCCAGAACTTTGTTTTATTTAAAAATATATGTGATTAATGAAAATATTACTTGACATTCTGAAAAATGGAGCGCCGCGGAGCTTTAGTTCGTGAAAACCCTAGCTCGACTGCTCTGTCTACAGTGGCGGCGGCCCATGTTTCTGAGGCGCCGCATCGAACCTTAGTGCAGGTTTTCCATGTTTCGGAGGCGATTAGCTCATTCCCCCTCGTCTGCACTGAGCCCAGGCTAAGATTTGATGCAGACTACAGACTTTTTCAAGGTTTTCGGGGCACAGAGCCGCATACATTTCGAGGAGGAATCTTTGTATTATGTTTACACAGCTCGGGTCTGGTTCTGGTGGTCTTCTTCCATCGACAACAGACTTCCGCACCTGCTGGCTATGGGTATTCTACCTCCCTCCACTGCTGCGTTTATTGTGCATATTGCTGGGGGACTCAGCTGTGCGCCCCTGTTTCTTCCGCTTCGGTGCCGGATGGGACAAAGATCCATGGGTGCAGCTACAGCTTTGTTTCTGGTTGCCAGGCTAGCCCTAGGCGGACTCTTTGGCAGCCTTCGGACCATACAAGACTTGCATTAGCCCACGACCAGAGCGATATGCCTACAGACAACAAATACAGCGCGCAGATCGGTAACTTCGACCATCAGGTAGGCTCGAAAGCCTTCCAAGTTTTCATTAAGCCTCCTGTAGGCAATAGCATTGTTTTATGGATTTGACCAACTGATTCTATACCTAAACTGAAGGAAGAAACCTGGGCTGTGACGGGCTACCCTGTGCATTCTCAGTTACTGATATTTGGGGGAAAGGCCTTAGCTGACCATTGCACTCTTAAAGACTATGCCATTGGCCCTGGCTCTTCCATCTGCCTCAACCTTAGACTGAGGGGTGGAATGATGGGAAAAAATAGGGCACAAGGACCCCCCTTGGGAGCAGGAACATCCAGAACAGTTCCCACAAAAGGCTCATACCGGAATGTATTACAAGGAGACAAAACCTGTCCCACTGTTCCAGCTGCCCCTGCTGAAAGCTCCCCTAAGCCATACATTGTAGAACTGCAGGACAGCGTGCCTGAAATAAATATAGACAGTCTAGACATCGATGTACATAGAACTGCCTACGAATCCCAAGCCATTATAGGCAGATTCAACTGTTTCTGGCCCAAACCAATGGAGCTGTTCCATTGGATTTTTACAAACTGGACCATGGAATGTGAAATACACCTATGTTCTAAAGGATTCTTCATTGTCAAATTTTCATCTACTGAGGCCAGAGATGACATCATCAGTCTGGGACCATGGTTCTGGGGCTCAACGGGACTATTTATTACACCTTGGTTCCCAGATTTTGACACCAACACCATGGAAGTGACCAAAATGCCGGTCTGGGTAAGGCTCTACAATCTCCCGCTACATTTTTGGAATGAAAATGTACTTGCCTGCATTGGAAACACCCTTGGTAGATACATTAAAACAGATACTCAACGCTTGGAGGAGCGTATTTTCACCTTTGCACGTATCTGTGTGGAGGTTGACTTGAGCAAGGGACTTCCTGAGTCCATTATGCTGAACAACAAACAACAGAGATGGAAACAGCATTTAGATTATGATAACACAACCTTCAGATGCCGGATATGTAGGTGTACAGGACACCTACAAAACTCATGCCCGGCAGCCAAACGGGATAACAGAAAAAAGAAGAAAACAGGCAAAGCGGCAAAAGGTTGGCAATTTCCCTCTAAAGAGCCAGAACTACAGGAAGAAGAGGTGGAACCAACACCACAAGAGAATCAAAAAACAGATACTTCCTTGGGCACACAAGAACAGGAAATGCAAGATCCTCTCGACACCACCACAAAGACTCAGCAGGAAAGGGTACCTGGAACACTAGACAGTGGGGGATATAAACGAACACATACAACAGATACATCAGATTCCGATAAGGATAATGGAGCACCAATGGAAGAAAATCAGCTCGTCCTTATCGAGACCGGGCCAACACTTGGTGCTTGGCGTAAGGTCGAAAAGAAGAAGGGGAGAAAATCCTAATTGTATCTCTTTTCTTATTTTATCTGCGGCTTTCTGAATGTCTTTGGACATATATCAACACATGCAACATGTAATTTTGTTTACTCATAAATAAAATTACGAACTTTTTCTGTGTGAAAAAATGAAAATATTACTTGAGTTCTTGTTTTATAGAAATATGTGCTTGCGATATTTTCTTTAGGGAGAAATTGAAGCAGAGTGAGGTCAAATTTTTATGAATTGGAATTCTTGCATGATTTAGAAGCCTAAGTTGATTGTATTGTATGTGGAATGGAAGAGATTGTTGGATTTAGGAATTTTGTGCTTGGGTGTATAGTTGTATGAGTATTTATTATTCCAACAAAATATTGTAATCATTCAGATGGTGGTAATTATATTTAAAAAGAAAAAATAAATTGGCTTTAGGATAGAAATTCCATTGTGATAGTCTAAATTTTATTTAAATTCAACAATATTCTTCACATGTTGAGAAATGTATGATTTTCATACCTTTTTTTTCCATACTTGTCAATAGTAAGGAATAAGACGTGAAACAAAATGAATTGATTAATTACTGAATAGAAATCCTGAGTGATTTTATAGTTGGAAAACAAATTGACTTACAATTATCAAGGTAGATTCAATAATATAGCTATCGTATTTGTATAATTATGAGAGTTGTTCTTGATTACATGCCGCTTTCAAGAAGGTACCATTAATTTTCTTTCTAAATGAAGATATTCTAATAGAGTCATTGATAATTGATTCTCATGTTAGAAAATTGAATAATACTGAATATTATGGAAACTAAAGGAATGGTCTATAATACATAAGTAGGTCAATGAGGACTATATGGAACCTTAGCTTATTAGTTAAAAAAAACAAAAAATTGTCTTGAACCTCAAATTGTGAATTTTCCTAAATTTAGTAAAAATTATAGGTAGATCCTAAAAATTTTGATTGCAAGGATATATTATGGAATGAAAATAAGAAAGTTGGATTGAGAACACATAAATCAAGTGGGATGTAACCATGGGTTTTATATATGACATCATATTCTGGTGCTTAGCTTCATGGGAAATTGTATGAGGATAATTTTTATGCTTATTGTATGCAAATTTTATTGTGAGATGGGATGGACCATCATCGTTGTTTATAAAACCAATGTGTGAGCTATTTATAACTTGGAAATCTCAACATACTATAGAACCAAGAATATGACAAATGTAGGATTCATGTAGAATATGAAAAATAAAAACATGTAAAATATCAAATTATTATAAATAAATTAAGTAGAAGTCATATCAATTACGATTGGTACTATAAATTGTATGGCTGGTTTTGATATAGAAATATTTGACATTTTATACCAAAACATGCCTAATATCGCATGTATATATTTTCTACTTGACTAAGAATGGTATGTTTAAATTTTCACGGCGTTGCTTCAAATTTAACAAACATTAAATACATATATATATATAAGGTTAACACCTTATTGATAGGAGAATTGAAAATAACAAAGTATCTTATGACTATACAAAAAAATTTGAGCCAAGCTTAGCCCAAGAGGGTGAGTATGTAGTGTCCCTTCTTGGTGAGATAACTTTGATGACACTTAGTGATGGTGATTTTGATATAATGATATAATATTATCCAGGAAAAAATTATGTGCATGCTTATATGCTAAATACCTGGTTTGGTTCACCTGGTTGTTGTATGCTTATGATAGTATCTATGGTTGTGTGTATACGAACTGATTTTGGTTAAGAGCATATTAGCGATGCTTTCTCTTTTGGTATCCTAGTTTGGACATAAGTGTATGACATGGATGGTGGTCCAGGATTGAGACACATAGATCCATGGATGATCATGGTTATGTGGACATGTGGTTAATTATGATTTATGGATGATACATGATTTTTATGATTATATGTTCTTAATATCGTACTAAGCATGATGTGGTAGGGGACTTGGTCATTTCCAACAAGGATGCTCTATTTATAAATGAGTGCATAAGTCATTTCTCCAAAACCAAAATGACTATGGAATTCATGCACAATCATTGGTAAAATGTAAATAAGTTAATTATGAAATTCATTTGATTCCTTTGATCTATGATATTGTGATGTGTGCAGGTCTTCAAATAAGACCTTACTAAAGAACCATCAGATAGGTATGAGCTCACAATCAGTAACCTAAGGTGAAGTGCGGAGTTTCAAAGTAGAGTACATGAGAAGCCATGGAAATTAGGGCACGGAGTTCTAAATCGATGAAATATAAAGACATGGAGCCTTAGATATATAATAAAAGTATTAGGGTATGGAGTCCTAAATCGATGAAACATAAATACATGGATTCTTGAATCTATAATGAAATGTTTAGGGCATGGAGTCTTGAATATTTAAAAATATCAAGGTGTGGAATATTAGATCTTTAGAGTAGATCATGGTGCAGAGTCCTCAATTTATGAAGGCATGGAGATGCATGCAATAGGGGTGCGGAATCCCTATTCTTTGGAAGAACAATACCACTCATGGAAAGCTTGGGGATGAAATTCCTTAATAAAATCTCATTCCTGACAATTTCAGAGTGACTTTCTAAAAATATAAAGTCATATATAGCATCTCAAGTATGACTTTCCAAAATAAGTAAATCACCTCTAATTAATGGGTAATCAAGTATACTTCAAGGAAAATCATTTAACTTATCATTGGTCAATATTAATAGTTCAATATTGACTTAATCCTCAATATTATTAATATTTTTACTATTATTAACTTTTATGAGACTATGATATTATTATTAAAAGTGAATTATATCTCCTCAATCACTTGACACCTCTCTCCTCGATCATTCTCATGGCTCTATGTAAATCTCCCTCTCTTTTAAAAGTACATTACACTCTCGTTTATGCACTCATCAAAAAATAAAATATTTCTCTTACACTCATTAAAGACATGTCATAAAATATACCTCTTACAATCTCTTTAACGCATATGTTACACTATCCTTAACTAAGGCATGCATACCTCTCGTTAATGGCATCAGTTACACTCCTCTAAATGGAATACAAGTAATGCATATTACTCCTCCATTATGAAAAAAATTTCTTGCTCCTCCTATATATATATGTCTCATGTATTCTCACTTGAGGATGGGGGGTGCATTGTGATACCAAGAGATGGAGAGATTTATAAAATAAATAAAAAATGTTGTGAGAGGGAGAGACTTGAATGGTAGCCAAATGTTAATCTAAATTACTAATTATCTCAACCCAATGTAGTTTACCATGAGTGGTATTGAGAGGAAGTGAAACCTGTCTTCCTCAACTTGCCTTGTATATCTCTCTACTACTATATTTTGGTACTTCTTGTGAGCTCTTATAGCTCGGGGGTTCCAAGGGGAGAATTTCTCCTTGGATATGGTTGGGAAGAGAATCAGATGGTTCAAATGAGTTGGTTAAGGGATCAAACATGGATCATATTCACAGCGATTGGAGTTGAATATCTCTTCGGGTATAATTTTCGTTGTCCTAAAATTGTAGTATAGCTTTAGCATAAAATAAACAGTAGAAATTTAAATTATTGTAAGCATCAAATTTTGGTTTAAGCTTATGTTATCTCAAATCTTATTGGATAGTTGAAAATGAAGACTAAGAGTGGCTATATGTATAGATGTTTAGATCTCAATATGTTATGGAATTATTATTTCTACTGTTTATTGTACTAACCTTGGTATTGTAGCATTTGAGAAAGGAAAGCCAAATATTTATGAAAGTAATTAGGAAATTCGAAAGGAATTGGGTAAGAGTTTCATGAGGTATGGTTTTTTTTCAGATAATTATAGGCATTTTTAAGAAATGGTTTCACGATATCTTGCAAAGTGTTTGAAAAAATCCCTAAATGGGAAATATTATGTTTTAATCATGTACATAAATTATCTGCAAACGAATTCTTAAAAACATAAAATAAACAATACCGAGAACATAAAAATAAAATAGATATTCACAGATATATTTCTTGTGGATCCCAAAAGCGGGACTACCAGCTTGATTTTTTATTATATTCCTTTAAGTGTTACAACACATATATATACATGTCGAAGCATTCATAAACCCAAATCCATTACCCCTAGATTAGAACATAATCAGAGTTCCCTTGACCATATCTACAAGATACATGGGTCGAAAACCATCATGCCCCAAAACCATGTGCAAACCCATGCACAAAACCATAGGTAGGCTCGCCCACTGAAAAATAAGGAAAAAAAATTATCGGGGCCCTGCCTCGGAGCCCACGTAGGGGGCTACCCGTCCCTTGCAAACCCCTGGACATGGGGGGGATGCAGCCCCCCCCGCCCCCCTCTAACCCCCCTACTATGCTCAATATAATAAACAGGGGGGGCTATTGTCGCACCCCCCCCTGCCCCCCTCTGAGCCCCCTACTACGCTCGGTATAATAAATAGGGGGGGGCTATTGTCACCCCCCCTCCCGCCCCCTCGTGTGCAACTAATCGTGGAAATAATAGAACACATACCCAAAATTCTCCCACTTGTTGTTTTATTTCTGCAAGGGTCCACAAGAGGGCTTATTCATTAGTAAAAACCTAGAACACCCATTGTTTCTCTACACCAAAAGAACATCTGAGTTCTCATGGAATTCTTCAATTCATCTACAACATTCTTCAAAGTGTCCACCTTTACCAATAACACCTTTTTATCCTCAACCATATCTCTCACAAAGTGATATTCAACATCAATTTACTTTGTCTTTGAATGATAAGCAGGGTTCTTAGCCAAGAAAAATGCACTTTTTCTATTACATTCTATCGTTATAGGTCGATGCACCAAACCCATACTTGAACACAATCTCTGCAACCAAGTTGCTTCCTTTCTTGCATGAGTGGTTGCCATGTATTATGCCTCTGTTGTTGAAAGAGCCACTATAGACTGTCTTTTACTCATTCAACTGATTGTGCCTCCAAATAGGCTAAACACATACCCACTTGTAGATCTTCTTTGGTCCAAATCTCCTACCCAGTCTACATCAACAAAACCATGGATGTCTAAAACTCTATCCAATCCTAGTCTTCCCTAGTAGCACAAAAAATAATCACTAGTTCCATGCAAGCATCGGAAAACCTTCTTCACGGTTGTCCAATGATCATTCCCTGGTTTTTACATAAACCTGCTTAATACTCCCACTTCATGTGCAATGTCTGGTCTAGTACAGATCATTGAATACATCAGCCTACCCACTACACTTGCATATGGAACCTGGGATATATCCCCCTCTTCTTCTTATGTCTTGGGACATTGTTCAGCAGATAGCTTTACACCTACAATAATAGGGACATTCATCGTTTTACTATCTTGCATATTGAACCTCTACAATATTGTCTCGGCATACTTCCTCTAGTTTAACTAGAGATTCCTTTTTTCCCAATCTCTCTTAACTTCCATGCCCAAAATATAGTTTGCAGCACCAAGATCCTTCATGTCGAATTTTGAGAACAATTGGGTCTTCAAATCCTGGATAATTTCTTTGTCATTTCAAATCAGCAACATATCATCCACATTCAAGACCAAATAAATAACACGGTCACCAATTAATTTAAAATACACATAGTGATCTTCTTTTATTCTGGTGAAGCCAAGTCCTCGTATATACGTATCAAATTTTTGATACCACATCCTTAGTGACTATTTTAACCCATAAAAAGAATTTTTTAACCTGCATACCAGTTCTTTCTTACCCTTCTCTGCAAAGCCTTCAGGTTGTGTAATGTAAATCTCTTCTTCCAGATCCCCGTGAAGAAATGTTGTCTTCAAATCCATATTATCTGTCTCAAAATAAAATGTAGCAGCAACAGATCAAATTAATATAATAGAAGTAACCTTGGAAACAAGAGAAAAAATATCACCAAAATCAATTCCCGTCATGTGGGAATAACCTTTTGCTACCAATCAAGCTTTTTATTTCTCACCTTTCCTTCTACATTCATATTTTTTTTAAACACCCATTTGCTCCCAATGGGGTTCCTTCCAGCCAGCAACTCCACCAGATCACATCCCTCATTTTTGTGCAAGGATGTCATTTCATCAACCATGGCCTTCTTCCATAGTTTTACATCCTCTAAATCCATTTCCTCCCTGACAATTATGGTATCATCAGCAGTGATAGTTAAAGAAAAATTTGAACAGAAAGGAGATGGACTATACCTTTATGATCGCCTTCCTTCCTGAAGTGATCTTCTGATAGCTGGAGTTTGTGGTTCTTCCTCTTCTGAATCTTGTTCTGTTGTAGAGTCTGATTCATCCTCCTTTAGCTCAAACTCCATCTTCTTAGGTTCCTTTCGTAGGACTTCATGTTTAATAAAATATTTCACCTCTCTAAAAACCACATCTCGATTGTACAAAGCCTTCCTTTTTTCTGGATTCCAAAGCTTGTAACCATTAAACCATACTTATACACAATTAAGATGCACCTTTCAAATTTATTATCCAACTTGGTCCTTTTCTCCTTTGGAACATGTACATATGCATCACATCCAAATACCCTCAGATGTGAGAGAGAGTGTTTCTTACCAGTCCATACCACATGTAGAGTCTTATCCTCCAACATTGATGAGGGTGATATGTTAATCAAGTAACATGTAGTCTCCACTGCCTCTACCCATAATTCCTATCCTCACGCAGTACCATTAAGCATGCTTCTTCAATTTTCCATTAGCATTCTATTCATTATTTCTACAAATCCATTTTGTTGAGGTGTGTATGAAGTAGTCTTCTGCCATGCTATACCACAATTGTTACAGAACTCTTCAAATTGCTTCTTGCAGAACTCTCCACCATTATCTGTCCTCAACACCTTTATCTTCTTCTCTATCTGGGTTTCCACTAGAGCCTTAAATTCTTTAAATCAATCAAAGACTTAAGATTTCTTCCTAATGAACTATATCCATATATTCCTTGAGAATTAATCTAAGAATGAGACATAGCACACATACATTACAAGTGATGGAACCAACACAGTTCCAAATACATCACCGTGCACAAGCTCTAAGATCTTGTTTGCCCTCTTAGCACCAAAATGAAAACTCAATCGATTATGCTTCTCATAAACACAATGTTGACAGAAATCAAAATAAAGAGAAATATTAGACATACCTTCTACCATACCATTACCATGCAATATCTGAAGGCCCTTCTCTCCAATATGTCCAAGCCTTTGATGTCATAGCATGGTCTTTTCTCCAAAGACTTCCAGGCCTTCCGCTCCACTTTCAGGAACCATAGAACTATTGAACCCATCAATAATAGTGCTACCCTGCAGCTTGTACAGAGATCCAATCCAAACTCCCTACATTAATAACAGTGCTCCCCAAACCATCTTGAATCTATCTTTCTCGAACACTATTTTTACACCTGCATCATCCATCTTGCTTACAGAACTCAGATTTCTGGCCAATGCAGGAATATGCAGAATGCCAAGAAGTGTTCTAATCCTTCCACCTTGTATATTCAACTTGAATTTTCCACATCTGATGATTCTAGCTTTCCTATTATCCCCTATGAAGACATCACCACAATCATACTTCTTATACTCGTAGAAACACTACCTACGGGGAGTGAAGTGAAAGGATGCACTTGAGTCAATCAACCATGCCTCACGATCTACATGTGTATTTGAAGAAGAAGCCAAATACACATCCCCACCTTCATTTGAGGTGTTTTTTGGCTATGCAAAAGGAGCATCATTAGATCCCTTTCCTTTCGCAGGAGTTTTAGATATGCAGTCCTTTTTGTAGTGGCCTTCCTTTCCGCATTTCTAACACACATTTACATTCTTTCTTGGAGATTTAGATCTCCCTCTATATTAAGATCTCCCACTCAAAAAATTATCTTTGTTTCTATTCTGGGACCTTCCTCATATAGATAAGACATCTTCATTCCTTCCCTCCATATTTCTCCGTCTCATTTCCCCCGACAGTAAGGCTGAGACAATTTCATCAAAATTCAAGGTAGTTTTATTGCTACGTATTGCAGTAACCTGATTGTCCCACTAATTTGGTAGAGAACACAACAAAATAATACACTTATATTCATCTGAGACTTTAATATCAACATATGAAAAAAAAATTACCACATTATTGAAGGCATTCAGATGCTTTGTCACCGAGTCTCCATCCTTCATCATCAGGTTATACAGATTTTTCTGGAGGAACAATTTCTTTACTAGAGACTCGTATTCATACAAAGTCCCTAATGTTACCCACAAATTCTTCATCGTAGCTTCCCCAGATACATTCAACAATACTAAATATGAGATACACAGCCGTATTGTGCTCTTTTCCTTCCGATACAACTTTTCCTAGTCTTCATCTGAAATTGTCGTTGGTTTAGTACCTGGATCTAATGTCATCCATCGATCTTTATCCAGCATCATATCCTCCATATTGAGCTTCCAAAACTCAAAACTCTGACCATTAAATTTCTCGATATTTCTCTTTCCACTGATCACCATCTTCTTTCACCACAGGAATCAATCCTGTAGATCTCCCACTGAACAAGGTCTACCACAGGCCTGAGAAAAAAAACCTCAGCAGCAAAGGCATCCCCTTGAAGCTGAAACTGCTCTGATAAAAAATGTAGGTTTTAAGTCTGCACAGAAATTATTTATAAATGAATTCTTAAAAAAAAAAATAAACAATAGTGAGAGCATAAAACATAAAACATATATACTCAGATATATTTTCGCTGGATCTGAAAACTGGGACTACCAACTTGATTTTTCATTATATTTCTTTTAGTGTTACAACACATCTATATACATGCTGAAGCATTTATAAACCCAAATCCATTATCCCTGGATTAAAAAATAATTGTAGTTCCCTTGACTGGATCTTAAAAATACCAGGGGCCAAAATCATCATGCCCCAAAACCATAGGCGAGTCCTCCCACCGAAAAATAAGGAAAAAAAATTTCTCGGGCCGTTGCCCCGGACACTGCACAGGGGGATACCCGCCCCATCCAAACCACTAGATAGGGGTGGATTCCCTCCTCTGCCCGCCCCCCCCCCACCCCCCACCATTGTGCCCGGATCAACAAATAGGGGGGGCTATTGCGCCCTTTGTGAACCCCCCCATGCGTGCAACTAATTGTGGAAATAATATAACATATACAAAACATAAATGCTATTATTTTTTTAGTCATTATTCTTGGATAAGTATTAAATTCCAGCCTACCATAGTAGGAAATGGATACATAACCAAAAATATACATGGAGGATTCACTAGATCAACCCTTATAATAAAAATGCAAAAAACAATATGACAACCCACAATTTCAAAGATAATCATTGAGGTAATTTCCAATCAATATGTATTTCAATAGTTCATGATGCTTGCCATGTGTTTGGAAGAATGATTGAATGAAATAATGTTGGATTAATCTCAAAGCCCTTCAATCCACTTATAAAGGATAAAGTGATTTTGAAAAGCATTTAGATTATACATGAATAACTATAATTTAATTAAATGTTGTATTTGTTTTATATAGTTGTATATTTAAGCTTGCATGTCATCTGTTTGACAGAATTTGTAAATGAAATTCTCAGATTCAACATATTTTCTAGTTTAAAAAAAAAGCATCTAGGCGTGGTTTCGTATTGATTCAGGAAAAAACATCAGGGGGTATCCGTGCCTTTTGGACCTGTAACCCCTAATTTGATTCTAAGAAAATACTTTTCCAAACCTAGATCATAAATCTCAGCGATTTTGCAGATTTTTGATGTCAGTTATGTGCACTTGTTGTTGAGTTTTTGGTGAAAGACTAAGATTATTTAGTCCCTTTTTTAAGATCCAACATTTAAAGTTTCAATTTCTGAATTTTATGAAATAAATAGGTTGAAGAAGAATCTTAAATTCGTTTTTTCCAATTGTTCGACAAAATGTCTCAATGGATTTTGATGGCATGCTTGCAAAGTGTTTGTCATAAGGCCTCAATGACTATAGATTACTTTTTTACAAAGTGTTTGTTAAAAGTACTGAATGGTTGTAGCTTTTCTGCAGATAAATTGTTAGTGTAAAAGTATTAGTTATTGTAGTTTTTATGTACTAGAAATTTTAAGTAAACTATTTAATAGGTGTAGCTTCCTATGTATGCAAGTTTTTGGTATGAATGTATAAATGAATTTAATAATTTGTTGAAGTGTGAATAGAGAATAAGACAGTTGTTTCTTGTATTATCTAAAGCTTTCATTTAAAAAACAAAAGGGCTTGTTGTTGGAAACAATTTTATAGTGACAAATTTTGTAGGATTTTTACAAATGAGCATAATAAGTTTCATCTAAGCTACATGTATTCATGGGTGCACTATTTTTCTTCCATGTTTGTATAAAACAACTACTCGTGCCCAATTTATGCAGGTCCATTGTTTCACTTGGCAATTTTTTAATAATAATATTCTTCTGAATTGGTAACATTAGTTTCTCTTGTTGCAACATTCATTATGTAATTCTCATGATTGAAGCATTGGCTTAGTAGTTTGGATTGATAATTTTGATTAATTAATTTGGAAATGTTGTTGGGTCAATATATTTTATGATTCCATATCATAAACATATCATATTTATTATATTTACTGACGAAGAGAGGCATATTCTTCCCTAAGTTACCTTGATATATGCATGTTAATACCCATACACATATAAGCGATACTTATAATATAAGAATTATACTCTTGTGGTTATGATATCAAGGGTCAATAAGTGGAGCTTATTTAGCCAAATATAGGAAATGAAATAGGTTGACCTAGCTTAATGTCCGCACATGTAATTATGGTGGGATTTATTTTTAGTCTTACTTAGAGCTCATCTAGAAGTATGAGAAGAGAAAATTGTATCATCTTTTAAACTTTAGAGGAAATGTGTTTTGGAATTGGCTTTAAGGGAAAGTTATCCTTGACTTCTTATTTGATATTCTTATATTGAAATAGATGAAGGAACATGATTACATGATAACTTATTTAGTAATGTTACAAAAAAATGAGTATTATTGTTTAATGTGACCTCTACTTCTCTATATTATTGATGGTGCATAAGGTGGTACCTTACACATGGTCCAGAGGTAGCATGCTAACAAGATTCTTACTGCCTAGAGTCTATCACCCAAGGGCCTTCTCTCCTCTTCCTCCATTGTTTCAACTAATGATGGATGTGGGCTAAAATATCTTCGTCAAACAAATCCTCATCTTGACCATCCTAGGGAGAGAGAGGTAGACACCCTCATCCTCTGCCTCCATGTCTATCTTTTCCATGTTCCATAACCATTTTTTCTTCTTTGCTACAATGGTTCTTAGAGAAATGGAGTCTTTAATTGTTGACTAAGAAAATTATGACTCTCTTTTCAAAGCCTCCTACTTGTAGGAAAGAATGAAGGAGAGGAGGAAGGTACAAAAGCATAAATCTAAGCAGAGGAATGAATTTCAATGTATGGCATATTGTGAGATTGATTTCAATAGAATGTTCTCGACAATCCGAATTAACTGCAACAAATCCCCATTTATTGAGCTTTGCATTTCATGACCACCAACTGGACTCACCTTTGATTTCAAGCATGAAGTTTATCATGCATTACCTGACAGGGCACACAACACAATGTGATACTTGGATCTAGAGGAATTGATAATATTATTATATAATGAAACAAATATATAATAATAATGCATACTAATATAGATATTTATTAATATTTAACATTAACTAATATATTTTATGAGATATTTTGTAACATTAATATTTCCTAGTATTGTTAAAAAAAATTAATTTTATCTAGTGGTTAACCCTTAAATTAGATCATCTGATTTGAATGTGGTTAATATTTTCATCATTGTTATGTTTCGAAGGAGATATCGTTATACTTAGTGACTTTAAATAATTGAGTTGGATATTAATTGTGAGGTGCACACAAAATCGCAAAGATGGGTTTTAAGAGATAGAATAAGGATAATGATTATAAGATGAGGTTCTAAGTGTAAAATAATTTACACAAATAGTTGAATTTAAAATATCGTCGAATTGGGCTACAATTATGGTAATGGGGAAAGTATTAATATATGGAAAAATGATTTCAAACAATCTTCCTTTAGAAAAGGATAATGATTTGATGTCACTCAAGAATGTAATTGTTGCAAATAGGACATTCTCTCTTGTTGATATCTCTTCTTGGGATGCCAGAGGAAATTGAGGTGGTTGAAACTTTGAGTTCATACCACTAATCCTGCTCCATATTTACTAGAATATTTGTAATTATCTCGATTGATGTGCCCATAGGAATATGATGCACCTAAAAAATGAGGTTGGAAAAATTTGGAGTATAAAATTCGAGATGGGTATTTTTTTTTTTTTTTTTGCATGGTTCTCCTCCAAAATCTTATTGTTGGGAAAAAATTCAACATCCTAACAACCTTCCCAAGATTAAATCCATATATTGTCTATTGGTGCATAAGAATATTTTAACTGTAGAAAATATTCAAAAGAAGGGAACCCAAGACCCATCTTCATGCTAATTGTGCAAGGACAGTGAAAATATATCCAACACATTTTTTTTGAGTGCCCCTATATAAAAAATGAGTGGGCCACAACTCTTGACCCATTGAAAAATACATTGCAATAGTCAGGTAATTTCAATCAAAATTCTTTTCATAAACAAGTTTGGGAAGATTTTCCCAAGTTCATTTGTTAGAAAGTCTAGTTAGCAAGGAGCCAAAGCATTTTTAACAATACTCAAGTGCTTCCCTAATTAACAACAGTGATGAATTTACATTTGTGATTTGAATTTTGGGCCCAAAGGCCTTGTAAAGTAACCTCCCCTTGAGTTATCGATGCCTAGGAATGTGCCTAGATTTTAAATCTCTCCCTTCCAAAGACAATCAATTTGGCTCTAGGGTTACTACAAAATGTTTCATGGGAAAATTGGAAACTTCACCTCTCTTGGGAAGCTTTAGGGATTGGAAGACACATCTCTCAATGTTTGTTCTTAGCTTTGATGATTCCTCAAAAAGGAATCTAGAGGTGGTCAGAGGGGGAGGTATACTTTATAGCCCTGATGGAACTAAAGTATTGAAGTAATCATGGGGTTTAGGAGATATGAAAAATATTAAAGCATAAGCCTATGGTCTTCTATAAAGTCTCCTTATAACTAAATAAATTATTTGTACTTCTCTTATTGTGATGGGGGATTCCCTTCTAATTGTTTAGCACATGGTAAAAGGATCGTCTTTGAATAATAAGATCTTGGAAAAAATATTAAAACACATCATAAAAGTCGTACAATAAATCCCCTCACTCAACTATTTACATGTCTTATTGGGTAAAAATAAAGAATCACATGAATTTGTCAATTAAGATTGCATCTTGAATTTTAGGGAATTAAAAGTGGATGACCAATTAAGGTCATCTTTTGTTCCTTAAGTTTCAAATAAGTCGGATGTTTTGCATATTTTACTTTATTTTAAGATGTTGTTAGAATGTTTTCACCTCCAAATACCCATATTTGTCTATCATATTAGTGTCCCTCAAAGATAATTTTGATATAAATTATATTAAATATACTCAAAATATATGACAAAAATTATTTTTAACCTCAGTGTCAAACTATGAAGCAATACAAATTTTGAAATGAATACAATATTCTAATTATTCTAAAATAACAACTCTAATTTATATACCATTAATTTTATATTTAAAAATAATTAAAAAAAAAACCTAATAAACTAAATAATATATTAATAATTTAAATAATAAAAATATAAAACCAATTAAAAAAACTCCATAATAACAACCATAAACACAAAGCTCGTGATTATCGATCATATGAATGTAAAAGCATATATATTTTTTACATAATATTAATGAAATTTTCAATTGTATTCAAAACTTATTTAATACAAATAATATAGGTAGGAAATAACTTAATTGCTTTTCTGGTTAGAGATTTCTGCTATTTATTTTATTTATTATAAAAATAATATTATTTTCGTTTCATAGTAATATAAATATGTATTAAACAAAATAAAAATATGAAAATTTTATTTCTAATATTATAAACTTATAAATATATTAAATTTAGATTTAAAACAACATAAATATAATTAAAATAATAAAAATTTAAAAGAAGATAAATATAATTAAAATAGTAATAATTTTATATAAATAAATAAATAAATACTATGCAAATTGTTATATCTAAGGTTTTTGTGATCCATAATGTAGATAAATGTCTTTGG
This sequence comes from Pinus albicaulis, assembly GCA_034641835.2. NCBI lineage: Eukaryota > Viridiplantae > Streptophyta > Pinopsida > Pinales > Pinaceae > Pinus > Pinus albicaulis. Next base: position 938,331,999 of record CM076583.1, on the reverse strand, counting down.
ACAAGGACAAGATGAAGCAAAAAACCAATCTCATTGAATAAATAATAAGGATGCGTCATGCAGGTCATTGCATGGTGGTAATAGCTGTTAAAACTAGCTCTTAGAAACTAGTCATTATTTGACTAGTTAGTTAATAAAATATTATATTAAAAGTGTTTAAAATTTTAAGAAAAATTATTAAAAAAAAATTAGAATTTAATAATCTAATAAAATGATTAACTTCTAGTTATTATAATAAGAGAAGGGATAAATAATAAAAGAAGGAATAATCTTAAAATTTTTAGAATTTAAATTTTAAGCTTTTAAGAAATATTATTAAAAAGGTTAATAAATAATCTAGAATAATTTAAAAATGAATAATATAATAAAATTATTAAAAACAAATATGGTGTGTGTGTGTGTATGTATATATATATATATATGGTAGAAGAAGAAAAATCATAATATAAAATAGCAAAAAGAAAATTATATAAAAACACTAATCAAAGAAAAAGAGAAAAGGATAAAGAAAAGAGAGGAAATTTTAAAATCAAAGAGCCAGAAATAAAAACAAAGACAGAAGAAAAAAATAGAGACAAAAGGTGAAAAGAATCCAACGCAAAGGGGCGAAATCACTTTGAGAGGGTCAGAGTCCAACTCTTACTTAATCTCCATCCATCATCTCTGTTGAGATTCTTAGGATGCCTTTCAATTTCAATAGTCTCCCTCGGCTTTCTATGATGGAAATGGTCCACCTTAGTGATGAATTTGGATTCTTCAATGCATACATGGTGGCATGATTTCTTAGCATGTTCTTGAATAGCAGAAGTGTGGGATCAATTGTGCCTAATGTCTACAACATGCTCCTCTATTCTATGTTTAATGGATCGACCAGTTTCACCAATATAAGGAGTACCATAGGGGCACGGCACCATATAAACCCCTTTCAATTCCTTTGGGTCTAAAGGGGTTTATATTGTGTCATGCTCCTTTGGTACTCCTTATATTGGTGAAACTGGTTGATCCATTAAACAGAGAATCTAGGAGCATGTTGTAGACATTAGGCACAATCGATCCCGCACTTCTACTCTTGCAGAACATGCTGAGAAATCATGTCACCATGTATGCATTGAAGACTCGAAAGTCATCACTAAGGTGGATCATTTACATCATAGGAAGCTGAGGGAGGCTATTAGAATTGAAAGGAATCCTAAGAATCTCAACAGAGATAATGGATGGAAATTAAGTAAGATTTGGACTCCATCCCTCTTTGACCCTCTCCAAGTGATTTCTCCCCTTTGCGTTGGACTCCTTTCGTCTTTTGTCTTTATTTTTTTCTTCCCTCTTTGGTTTTATTTCCGGCCCTTTCTTTTTAAATTTTCTTCTCTTTTCTTTATCATTTTCTCTTTTTCTTTGGTTAGTGTTTTTAAATAATTTTATTTTTGCTATTTTATATTATAATTTTGTTTTTTTACCATTTATTTATCATATATATATACCCTTTCTCTGCTTATAATAATTATTATTTTTAATCATTTTTAAATTATTCAATATTATTTATTAACCTTTTTAATAATATTTCTTAAAAACTTAAAATTTAAATCCTAAAAATTTTAAGCTTATTCCCTCTTTTTTTTTTAAAGATTGGTAGTACCTTTCATTTTTCTCTCTTTTTTTTTTACTCCATTTTTCATCAACATGTCTAGATACATTGTAGAAATTATATACAATATGCATGTATATATCCAAATTCTCCTAAACTAACAATATTTTATCTTCGTGCTAAATACAAAATCCTTCCAGTGTTAACCTTTTGCGAAAATTACAATCAATTGCAAACACATGAAGCAATAAAAACAATCCCACATAACACAGTTGTTTAACAGGAAAGCCGAAATTTGAAAACCCCAACTATGATATATTATGTATCATGGAGATCATGTAACAATCTAATACAAAGCTTAGTACATCAAGCTCTTAGTACAATCAATCATCACACACTAATAAGAGGAAATCTGCAAATCCCTGCACCGATTTCTTGCCACCTGATAGCCTGCCTCCACTACGAAATCCTTGCTGAAGAATAGCTCTGAATGAATTCTAATTACCCTTGCCTTCACTGCGCAATCCTCATTGGAAACTCCAATGTGTGTGTGGTGCAATCAATGCATCACTATAGTCACAATGGATAGTTCGTCTTGCCCTTTCACCTATCTCTCCACTGGGTCTCCACTGGAATTGACATGCACTATAGTTAACTATCATATTTGTTCAGTTGATTAATGAGTTATTATTTGTGAATTAATTAACTAATTAATTCAGTCCACTCTCACTAGTGTATCATTCAGTTAGACTAGATACAACTAGCTCAACTGAGTTTAACTCCATTAAATGAGTTAAACTGAATAACAACTCCATGAACTACTCTTCCAAATCTGTCATAACTTTTCCAGTTCAATTCTAACTGAGTCCTGCATGCGTGAACCACCAGTAAACCCTAGGAATTTCGTAATTCCTTCATCCCACTGATTTTCCAAATCTGTAAACTGAAATTAAGTGCTCCAAGAGAATAAGTTGATGTTTATTGTCAGATTATTATTAAGAGCTAATAATAATCAACACTTCTATTTTTAGATCGACAATCTATAAATAGACTTCGCCCAATATTCTAAAAATAGGATTTCATCTATTTTTCCAACTTGACCAACGATCAAAAAATAGCATCCTACAACTTCTGAAATATGATCACCATGTCTAAAAATAGACATAGTCTAAAAATAGACTTGCACCTAAAAATAGCCTATGGGCTCACTTAGTGAAGGCGACTCATTTTCACTAAGCTCATCATCTTGCTGAATCTAAACACTCCCTCTCAACAAGATAGGGATTATCCTTCACCCTGGTCCTACCTCTATGGTATTCAAATTTTCTCCTGGTGAGCACCTTCATCAAAATATTTACATCCTGATATTCCATAGGAATGTACTGAAGCAACATGATCTTCCACTGCACACAATCTCTGATATGATGATATCAGATATCAATATTTTTATATCTATTGTGAAACATAGGATTAATTGAGATTTTAATGCAACTCTGATTATCACAATGTATCATTGTAGGATCTAAATGTGAACTGACCAAACCAACCACGATCTTCCTCATCCAGATAGCCTCACATGCAGCTTGACTTGCTGCCATGTATTCTGCTTCCACTGAACTAAGTACCACATATATTTGTTTCCTATTGTACCAAGAAACTGTTGTAGATCCGATACTGAAAACCCCTCCTGATGTGCTATTTTTGTCTGTTGGGTTACCTTCCCAATCTGTATCTATGAAGCCATGCAACTTCACTTCATCCATCTGTCTGTACCATAAGACATACTCATATGTGCCCCTGAGATACCTCAGGACATGGTTTTTTTCCTTCCAAAAGAGCTTGGTAGGCTTAACCATCACTTGTGAAAGCTGGTTCACCACATAGCATATGTCCGGTCTTGTATTAACTAAATACATGAGAGAACCCACCAACTGTCGATAAACAGTGCCATCCACTACCTCTACCAATGTAGCATCCTCTTTCCTCCAATTTCCTGGAAGAGGAGTGTCGATAGGCTTGCAGCCTTGCATGTGAAGCTTTTCAAGTATCTCCCGGGCATAATTGCCTTGAGACACAAATATTTCACCTTCCCGCTGCCATATTTCCAATCCAAGGAAATAATGAAGGAGGCCCAAATCCTTCATCTCAAACTCCTTTGTAAGATCTACCTTGCATGAGTGTATCAACTGCTCATCACCCATTAGTATTAAATCATCAACATAAAGAACAATGATTAAAATACTACCCTCCACCACAATTTGGTATAGGTTTTCATATGCCTCACTCTCGGTGAAACCAAGTCCAGTGAAATAGGTGTAGATCCGAGTGTACCAAGCACGAGGTGATTTCTTCAGCCCATACAATTATCCTTTCAGTCTGCACACATGTGACTCGCTGCTGAAGATATCAAATCCTTCAGGCTACTCAATGTACACCTCTTCCTCAATTATCCCATTAAGGAATGTAGTCTTCACATCCATCTGATAAATGTGCCAACCCATCTACATTGAGAGAGCAAGGATGGTCCTTATGGAAGAATATCATGTGACAGATGCAAAGGTTTCTTCATAATCAATCCCCTCGATCTATGAGAAGCCTCGGGCAACAAATCTTGCCTTATACTTCTCGATGCTCCCATTAGCAGCTTGCTTTACCTTGTAGATCCATCTTGATCCTACAACTGATTTACCAATCGGCCTTGGAACAATATCCCAAGCACTGTTTCTGACAATGGAGTCATACTCCTCCACCATGGCATCTACCCATGTGGGCTCCTTTACCACTTCTTCAAAAGAAGATGGCTCTATCACGATACACTTGCTCATGAGAGCCATGTATCCAATAAATCGGTCAGGTGATTTTCTCTGTCTGCGCTATGATGTAGGGACTCCTACATTCTGTGCTACATCAAGCTTCAGTCTCTCAGCTTCTATGATATGCTTTCTTCCTTTTCTGATGTTTGGTTCTGCATCAGTGGACTCCTCCACTCCATGAATCTCCTCCTATGGCTTTTCCACATCTACAGGCTCATCTTTGGTAACAAGAAGTTCCTCCTCTACATGTAAGTGTAGCTCCCTCTCAAGTGATAACTTCATGGATTTCACCTCATTGAATTTTATATCCCATCACACCACAGTCATTTGACTATCTATAAAGTACACACGATAATTATGGGGTGTTTCTGTGTACCCCACAAATTTCCCAACTTCTGTAGTCATCTCCAGCTTCTTCCTGGCGTCCTTTGCCACATGAATGTAAACAGATGAGCCAAAAATCTTCAAATAAGAAATATCAGCCTTCTTACTAGTAAAAACTTCTTTAGGTGTACTCATGCCAAGTACTCTATGAGGAAAATGATTTTTCACATAAACCGCAGTGTTTCATGCTTCCACCCACAAGTGCATCGGTAGGCCCTAGTCATGCAGCATAGCTCGTGCAGCACCCACGATTGTTTTTTTATTCCTCTCCACAACCCCATTCTGATGTGGGTTATGAGGCACTATGAGTTCTCTTCGAATTCCTTTTTTTCTACAGAAGTCTTTGAATTTGCCCGAGATGTATTCACTACCATTATCGCTCCATAGAGCTTTCACTTTCTTCCCTGACTCCTTCTCCACCAATGCTTTAAACTCACAAAACTTTGAGAATGTTTCACTCTTCTTCTGCATGAAGAAGATACAACATCTACGAGAATAGTCATCAACAAATATAACATAATACCTGTGTTTTTCTATTGAAGCAACTGGAAAGGTCCACACACATCTGTGTGAATTCTCTCCAGGATCGTCGAAGCACCGTTCTCCTTCTCATGAAAGGTGGTATTCACAAACTTACCCATAGTACATCCCTTGCACTGATTTGACTACACAAGAGTACACTTGGGAAGTCCAGTAGAAATCTGCTGCAAAATCTTCAAAGCACCATGGTGAAGATGGCCCAATCTCCTGTGCCATAATTCACCCTCATCCCAAATCACCACTTCTTCTACTTTTCCCATCATTGCAGCGAAGACATCTACCTCCATATTTTAGAGATTCTTAACTTGAATCCCTATCCTCTTGGTTTGACCCATTTTTTTGTCGCATGAAAGCTTTTCCATCGCTAAAAACAACGTCATAACCTTTTTCTTCCAACATTGCGACCGAGACTAAGTTCTTCTTCAGACCTGGAACATGCATAACATCTTTCAACAGAAATGGATTACCTGACTCCCTCTCAAAGTTAATGTTCCCAATGCCGGTCGCACTGTATCTACCATCATCTCCCATATCTATATGCATTTGAAGGTCCTTCTCCTCTGAGTCACTAAACAACTCCTTGTCTCCAGTCATATGAAAAGATGCACCACTATCAAGATACCATACCGATCCCAAATAGCTTGAAATCAAGCATGTGATCAATGAGAAATCAAGTTCAAATTGCAAGACTAAGGCCTCTCTAGCTGTAGCTCCAACAACCTTCTTGTTCTTCTTCTTCTGTGGGCAGTTAGTGGCAAAATGCCCATGTTTGTGATAGTGAAAACACTTCACCTTGGACAAATCATGCTTCTTGCCTTTAGCTTCGGATTTTGAAGAAAATTTCTTCTCCTTCCCTTTCCTTGCTTTGGTAGCAATAACTTCTTCATTCTTCGATGAAGAGCCATCCTTGGTACTTCACCTTATCTCCTCCTACACAAGATCCGACCAAAGTCGCTCCCATCCCGACAGTTTCTCTCGTCCATTGATAGAGTCTTCGTAGCTATGCCAAATATTTAAAAGCCCAAGGAGAGCCAAGCTCACTAAGTATTCATCATCAACAATAATCCCCACACTTCCCTGTTCATCCCTACAGTGGACAAACTTCGTGAGATACTTTGGAATATTGTCGCCCTTCTCCATTTTTATTTTTCTGAGCTTATTTTTCAACACCAACTTCCTCTCGTCACTGCTACTTTGGAAAAAATCTATCAAAGCCTTCCACATTGCAAATGGAGTGGCTTTCCCATGAAGGATGCACACAATATGGTCCTTCACACCTTCCAACAGAATTCTTCTTGTCTTCGCTATCTTCTTTTTCCATGCGTCAAGTAATGCAGCATCGCTAGATTCCGGCTTAGGAATATCGCTATCAATGAACTCCTTAGTCCATTATCCTCCAGCACCGCCTCCATACTATCCTTCCAGGCTATGTAATTCAAGCTGCCATCAAGGGCACACTCCAATCGCAACCCATTGAAAGACATTTCAATGTATACTCAACTATCGGACCAAGAATTTTATGAAGAAAATTCAAATTTCCCACTAGCACAAACTCAACAATTCTTCACAATTGCAATCTTCAAGAATTAACATTGTTCTGATACCATGTAGGAATTATATACAAGATGCATGTATATATCCATATTCTCGTGATCTAACAATATTTTATCTTCTTGCTAAATACATAATTCTTCCACTATTAACCTTTTGCGGAAATTAAAATCAATTACAAACACATGAAGCAATAAAAACAATTGCACATAACATAGTTGTTTAACAGGAAAGCCTGAAGCTGAAAACCCCAACTATCATATATTATTTATCATGGAGATCATGTAATAATCTAATACAAATCTTAGTACATCAAGCTCTCAGTACAATCAATCATCACACACTAATAAGAAGAAATCTACAAATCCATGCACCAAGTTCTTGCCACCTGATAGCCCGCCTCCACTGCGCAATCCCTGTTGAAGAATAGCTCTGAATGAATTCGAATTACCCTTGCCTTGACTACGCAATCCTCATTGTCAACTCGAATGTGTGTGTGGTGCAATCAATGCATTACTATAGTCACAATGGATAGTCCATCTTTCCCTTTCACCTATCTCTCCACTGGGTCTCCACTGGAACTGACATGCACTGTAGTTAACTGTTATATTTGTTCAGTTGATTAATGATTTATTATTTGTGAATTAATTAAGTAATTAATTCAGTCCACTATCACTAGTGTATCATTCAGTTAGACTAAATACAACTAGCTCAATTGAGTTTAACTCCATTAGCTAAGTTAAAATGAATAACAACTCCATGAACTACTCTTCCAAATCTGTCATAACTTTTCCACTTCAGTTCTAACTGAGTCCTCCATGCATGAACCACCAGTAAACCCTAGGAATTTCACAATTCCTTCAGCCCACAGATTTGGCCCACTGATTTGCCAAATTTGTACATTGAAGTTAAGTGCTCCAAGAGAATAAGTTGATGTTTATTGACTGAGAATAAGTTAAGTGCTCCAATAATAATCGACACTTCTATTTTTAGATCGACGATCTATAAATAGACTTCACCCAGTATTCTAAAAATAGAATTTCATCTATTTTTCCAACTTGACCAACCATCCACAAATAGCATCATGCAACTTCTGAAATGTGATCACCATGTCTAGAAATAGACATAGTCTAAAAATAGACTCGCACCTAAAAATAGCTTGTGGGCCCACCTAGTGAACGTGAGTCATTTTCACTAAGCTCATCATCTTGTTGAATCTCAACATACATCACCCCGATGGGGAAGGGAATTGAACCTGTGATGAGTGCCATAACAACTGAGTGCTCTAACAACCGGTCTCATCATTGTTTAACCAATACCCCACACACAAGATTATTCCCTCTTTTATTATTTACCCCTTCCCTTGTTATAATAACTAGAATTTAATCATTTTATTAAATTATTAAATTCTAAATTATTCTTTAATATTTTTTTCTTAAAATATTAAATACTTTTAATATTATATCTTATTAATTAACTAGTCAAATAACAACTAGTTATACAGCTGTTATCGGGCAATGATGCATCCTTACTATTTATTTATTCATTAAGATGACCGACATCCTAATGATGTGATTAATCCAAAAGACATTTATATACACTATACAAATTATAAATATCATTACTTTAAAAGAGAAAAAATAATTTTAATATAAAAAAGATCATATATCTAATTGACATGTACTCCTCAAATTATACATTTTCTCAAATTATACATTTTCTTTATCATGGCAAGCAATGTCGTAATTAAAATACAAATAATTTTCTAAATTAACATAATATCATTAAAATATAAATACTTTACTAAATAATTTTGGATCTTATAATTTTTTATAAAACCATATTAATTAACAATTTTGTAAAATATTTAATATTAATACAAATTTAATTTAAATATAAATTTTAATTTCATTAATATATTAATTAAATAAAAAGAAACAAGAACCTTTTTTTTAATTTGATAGGAAATTGAACGAAATAATTTAGAAATAAGTCAATCAAATAGTCATTAACATAATCTTATAAAGTGAATAAACAAAATATTAAAAGGGAGAGATTGGCGCTATTGCCAGCATATTCGTAAGAGACCGCAGAGATTTATATGTCATGATTGAGCTATGTATATAGACAATTTGTATTAAACTTAAAAGGTAGGTAGGCGAGTGGGCTATTTTGTCAACGGATCATAAAATAAGTCATACATCGAAATAACGTGATATTTTGTCAATGGATCATAAAATAATTCATATATTGAAATAATATACAAGATTGATAACGTGCTATTTTGTCAATGGATCAAAAATAATTCATATATTGAAATAATATACAAGATTTTCTTTGATCATATTTTTTTTATTTTGAAATAATATAATAAAGTTTATATTAGTTATTTAAATAACATCGATAAATTAGAAGGTTGTTTAGAGGAAGTAGGATGTGTTGGCACGATCTTAGCTGGGATAGCCATCATCCTTTTTCTCTACGCTGACAATATTGTTCTTCTCGCAAGGTGCCCATCTGATCTTAATAAGAAACTTAGACTTCTTAAGGATTTCTGCTCTACCATGGGTTTCTCTGTTAAAACTAACAAAACAAAAGTTTATGATTATCAAATTCAAGAAGGACACTTACGTTAATTTTATGTATGACAATAGTAACTTGGAGGAAGTATCTTCTTACAAGTACCTAGGAATTGATATTCATCACAAGCTCAACTAGAACTATAGCATTCAGAAAAGGATAAATGGGGGGTGGAAAGCTTATTTTGGTCTTGAAAATAATTGTAAAACGACAAACCTCGTAATGTGGGATAGAAAGAAGTTCCTCTTTGAAACTTTAGTCACTCCTGTTATCTTATATTGATGTGAGGTTTGGGGTTGCAGCATCTCTAGAGAATCCTGGAGAAAGATTGAGCAATTTCAGAAGTGTTTTATAACTTATAACCTTAAAATTAAAAGAAATACACCCTATCCTATTTTCCTTATAGAAGTGGGTCTTTCCCCTATTGAGAGCCTAGCTATGACTAGGCTTCTGTTGTACAAGCACAAGCTCAATAGCATAGGAGACCATAGACTTTTTAAAATAGCTTTAAATTCTAGCCAAAACCACCTAAGGCTTAAACGAGGTTGGTATAAAGACACAAGGGCCTGGTTAAACCATTGGGAGATCGACGAGAATGTTGCATTGCAAAATATTAATAACTACAAAAATTGTTACTTTTAAGTTCAAAGAAAAAATGTGGTGTGAGAAAGATCTAGCAGCTAAAAGAAAATTAAGATATTATAAGGAGGTCATCAACCCCACCCTAGAAGATCAAAAGTATCTCTTTGTTTTAACTAGCTCAAAGAATAAAATTAATATAGCCAAGATTAGAATGAACTCTCATGAGCTCCATAGTGAAACAGGTCACAGTTCCTAAAACACCATGGATGGAAAGGATCTGCCATCTCTGTGAGAATATGAACATCGAGGATGAAAATCAATTCCTCTTAGAGTGCCCCGAGTACAACCACATTAGAGCTCGATTAAATAATCTTTGTCACAATAATGACCTTCCTAGCCTTTTAAGATGTCAAAATTATAATGAGCTCAGGAGGCTTCTCTCCAAGATTTTTTAGCATAGGAATAAAATCTTAAATCAAACTAAATAACTCTTTTCTTTAGGTCCGATAGACCAAAGATTGGTCTGAGTGGACGTTAAACATCATCATCATCATCATCATCATCATCATCATCACATTAATTTCATATAATAATTATTAATAACTTAAAGTAAATTATACTTAATTCACTTTTATAATTTTTTATAATTTTAATAATATAAAACTTAACCCTAACATTTAGCAATCCTTACATTTATATTTACGCTGTAAAGCGTCACTATTTGAAAACAACTCGCGTCACTATTTGAAAACAACTCTCCTAAAGTATACTATTATACATCATTGATTTAGATGTTAGACAATTCAAATGTTGTCTACTCTTAGATTGAAAACGGTTATTAATCAGTTTCACTATCTCACCTACATTATCTCACCACCTTGCTTGATCTGCATTCAGAAATTTTGCAATGTGCTGATAACTGAACCAGGAGAGGGCATTCAAAGATTCAATCAACGACCACGATGATTTAGTCCAGGCTTTATGACCAGCGCCTGCGTCTGTTAAGAGGTAGGTTTGCTGGTGTTGAATTTTACTGGTCGGTTGATCTTCTTGTTCATCTTATATATTCTCATCTTGCTTTCTATATTAATGTGAGTTGTAGGTGCTGACGTGAGGGAGGCACTGGCTCGGCAGGGGTTCTAGCCAAGTCTTTAAGGCCGATAAACCCCTGCGCTGAATAAACTTTGTATGTGTAGGTTTCTTGGAAAGAGCACCTCACATCTAGCGTAACATCAACAATTTTGTGACAACAAGCTCACCGTTTCTGTTAGTATTTCAATACATAGCATTACAGTTAGCGAAAAAAATAACTATGTTGACAATATATGAAATCAGTAGCAATTCTCTGAATGAAAAAAAAATGATTGTTGAAATACGGCTCGCGATTCGCTACTAGCTTGGAGAGCTCAGCGTGTGGAAAATCTACGCCATCATACAAATAGTTACGTGGGCCATTTCCTTAGCTCCATTATCCAAATATTCTCGTCATTGTTCACAGTCTAAGATGAATCATGTCTGATTCGCATCCGATGCAGCCTGTCATTATGAACCAAACCACTTACTACGGATCAACTCTTGCATATGAAATTCATTATTACCAAACTTCATAAGGATGAACAGTACCAATATATTTTTATCTCTTCATGAAGTATGGGTTTCAAACTATAATAATCTATGTATGAGTGCGTGCCTTTTTATGAGACTTGACATTGAATGAATAGAGGGTCTGCTGTAGCTCTGCATTCTTCCTACAAACTAGAATATCTGCATCGATATTTCTTTCTATTACTTTTAGTGCTTCATTTGAACATTGATTTGGTGTCACATAAAATCTTAGACTCGAACATCGATTTAGTGCTTCATTCGAACATCGATTTAAATTGTCGGTGGGTTGATAAAAAGATCAACAGCTCCAACCGTGTTTCTGGTTTGCGAGGGCCCAAAGGTATCTTTCTTGAACTTCGGTTGCTCTGAGCAATGTGCTCAAATCATTCATGGAAAATTTGGAGCTATGTATAACATGACCACATTTCCACGAGAAAGGGGAATCCGGGATTACTCTTCATTGTTCCATGATATTTTTAATAAATCTGTATGTGTCGGAAAATCCCTCGTCCAAATTGGATTTGTCTATTCATTAAGTGAATCCACTTTTTACAATACATCTGATTCCAGATACAAGCATTGATCCATCAGCAACTGAATCAACTTTTTACTATACATCTGATCCCAGATACAATCACGGATCCATTAGCAAGTCAATCTGCTTTTTTGTATACGACCATTACATTTATTATTATAAAATAGTTTTATGACATAATAATTAAATTAATATTAAATTGGTTCCTCGGTGATTGGAATCATTTACAATTTTTCGCAGGCCTGACACTTTCTTGGCAGAGGTATATTATTTGTATACAAATCTCATTTTCCCTCATTAGCAAATTAGGAGGCCATTATGTTTTGCTGACTATGTTTGGGTATAATGAATAGTTAGTGGATAAAATAAAAGCCATTTCGTATATGGAACCGCCGTAGGAACCCCTGGGCCCAGTGAATCTGATGCACATAAAATTCGGTAGCAGGAAATATTACCGGTACACGGGATCCCTCACCACCACTCGTTGCACTGAGGGAGTCATCTGGAATGTGATTCACAAGGTATTTTCCTCGCGGGTTTCATTACAGCCTAATTACAAACCTGTGTCCGTGGGTATCAACCCCGTGACTTGATGCTTTTTAAATTAACATCTAATAATTATTTATTTTTGGAAATTTACTTTAAAAAACATGAATATCCATTTTTCTTAGTGTTTATTTTTTTTTAATGCATTTTAATATGGTTACGAAGGTATACTCTTTTTTTTTTCAGAATTTTGTTAATTTTAATTTAAATATTTAGAATAAAATTAAGAAAAGATGTTTAAAGTATAGTTTTTCATTACTTTGCAGATTATATTTAAAAAAAAACATTTAATTTCACATTAATAAAAAATCATAATTTATATATAAATTATTAATATTTTGATACTCAATTTATTTCGCACGGTTACAATGCAAGACCTAAGCAATCAATGAATGGAGGAATTGTTGGCATCTACACTTGGAAACAACGTTAAGCTTGAGTTTATTAAATTTTATCAAACATATTTGGACATATACTCCATTCTTTATTTTATGGAGTTTCTTATTCTAAATCAATTATTTTATGAGATTAAAAAAAAACTGAGAATGTATTTACATTTTGTCTACTAAAATGTTAATTTCATGGTGTGATCTGATAATGTATTTTAATTTATATAGAAATATGTCTTATTAATTGATTACGTTGAAATTTTATGAATAAATTATGTTATTTATTTGAATTATAAGTTAGAGTTATAAATGTAGTAATTATTTATAAATTATTTATAAGTTGCAGGTTTATAGTTTTTTATTTTCCAAGATTTCTTTTAATTGAGATTGTATTTTTCTAAAGTCATTTTCAAAGCAATATCTAGTTTACTTCTATTGAATATGAATTAATTTTTATGAAAAAATATTGTTTTTTTTTAATTTTATTTTAATAATAGTTTATTATTTTTAATGTGAAAATGCTTTCTTGATTTTATTGATGGCATGTTTTATTGTATTTATTAATTGTTAATCATGTACATGCTTTATCTGCTTATTTGTATTGTTTCTCAAGCTTGTTCCATATTTCTAACTATTATTATTTATATGATTCTTAGGCTTGTACTATTTTAATTTATTCAGAATTACCAAATTTATTTGTAATCCTAACAATTTGTTCTATTATTTTCCATTTTTTATTACATATATATTAAATATTTCAAACTATTATTTTTTATTACATATACAAGGATGCATATGTTGATGGTGGTTTAGAGTAATTGTGACATTTTTTGGGGTTATACTTAATTCACAATCTAAGCATACATACCAAGCCCACCTACAATTTTTGGTTCCATTTTATATAAGTCTGCCATGTGGCCCCCATAGTGCATAATCAGACATCAATCTATAAGTTTGTCATGTGGCCCATAGTGCATAATCAGACATCATATGAAAGGAAGAGAAAGGAAGAGGGTTATAAAAACCTATAATTTCTTTTAAATAAAATAATTCATATTTATAAGTTAAATATTCAATTAAATCACATAACATATCACATATTTTTTCCTCTCTACTACTTTTCTATGTTACTGCTTTACAGCATTTCCTTTGCAACATATGGTGAAATTTCTAGTTATATTTATATGGAAATAGTAATTGTTATACCTATAGCTTTGATTTCGAAGTCAACCTTCTTCACATGTTTCAATACCTATCTACGAGTGAGCTATGCTATTAAAGTGGGATAATCCGAGTCAGCGACACTAATAAGTTTGGATACTCCCTCGTGAGCGAAAGTTTTAAAAATTGTTCGTCAAATGTGGAACTTGCCCTACCTTCCAACGTCACTGAATTAAAAATGGTTCATCAAACATGGAACTTGTCCCAACTTCCAATGTCACAAAATTAAAAAATCCTTGGGGGGTGAAAGTATTTTAATTCTTTTAATCAAAATGTTGAATGTGTGTCCCAACTTATGGAAGTGGAATTAAATTTAGATTTATGTGAGGAGGTTCAACTTTGGGGCATCCTTATGTTAATTTATGTCCAACTATGTCCAAAATAATTATTCAACTATGACTAACTATACCATGCTGGTAATGTATATTGAGCAATACGTGTTGGCTCAATCGTAAATTTTTATCACAAATGCTCTCTGCACACATAAATTAGGTGCTTCCTTTCACATTGATATCTTTCTATGAGACATATCATTCTATGGTAGTTCAGGATTTTCTCTTTGCCACTATTATCATTCAATATATTAGTTATCAATGACAATTTTTCATCTTAAATTTAGAGGTCAGTTCCCTCTAAATTCTTCAATGATATTTTTTACTCACAAGTTGAAAGTAGCTCTTATGTACATGTTTTCCTCCTCAACTATTGAGGAAAGCATTCTTTGCATCAACCTGGAGTTATCTTCAAAACAATGACAAGAGAAGTGTATCTCATAACAAGAAAAAATGTCTTCTCACAATCCTCTCCCTCTTACTAGGAGAACCTTCTATTGTTATACCTTCTAGACACCTTGATCAAAGCATAATTCAATCTTGTTGATCTAATCACTCCCTCTAAGTTCATATCTCATCTTGTACAATATTTCTCAACACAAGTCATGATTATCGGAAATTCCTCTTGCTTTGATTCATTCTTGCACTTCTTCCATCTGCTTGTCAAAGCCTTGGTAGCCTTCACTATGTACTTGTAATCTTCACTACGAGGCCATGGAAGAAAAATTACAACCAAGCAAAGAACTCAAAGGAAAGAGATTAAGTAATAGTAAAATAACAACAATAATAATAATCAAACAAGAGAGACATAATAATATTTATCTTTTGAGAATGTTATCTCCCTCTTGATCTTAGTTTCATTGCATTATAGCCATCTTACCGTCTATGTTCTCATCATTATTTCATTTTCTCCTTCCTAGGGTTAGGGTTTCTTCTTTCAACGTAAACGTCCAATACTTGGGTTTTTTCAATCAATCCTAGGCTTTCTCTTCAATCCATTTATAGCAGCTAGGGTTTTCAAACCCTATATCAATGTCAAGTCCCTACAATTGTCTCTTTGCATGTGAGATAAACTTCATAATTCTAATCAATAAATTACAAGATGACTCGATCAATAATTACCCTTAGTCTCTTCAAACGAAGAAACTCATGTCAAATCCTTATAATATTATCATTAATATGAGTGATAAGAAGCGTCTTTGAATATTCCACATTCTACTAGATGTTGCACAGGTCATTGATTTCAATCCATATCAAATTCATATTCAAGAGATTTAGGAGGCATCATTTTTTTTTGTAATATTCTTTGCATGCAGAAAATTTAGTGTCTTCACCAATTGGACTTCTGTTGACACTGATATAAATCTGTCAACCAAGGGGTCTCCTCGATATGTGGTCTCAATTAGGCCTCACACTATTTGGGATACGATCCCCATCTATTATATCGGCCTCTTTGCCACGTATTATTATAGATATTCCTTGGCTCGAGTTGTCACCAAGGGAGAGGAGTGAAAATTCTCCTTCAAAAAGAAATGGGGGTGTGCGTGGTGAGTGTTTGATCGTATGTGTGTCAACGTAATTATTTTGCAGGGGAAAGGAGAATTTGAGCCTCTAAGGGAGAGGTAATAGTACCACCCAAGAAGAGACACACACGAACAAAAAGATCTGTCTAACATAATGTGGAATAGTCGACAAGGGATGCAACAGTCATTACAACCAATGACTAAGAAAGGTTTGTCTAATATCTTGCAGAATATTCCACAAGACCGCGACAATAATAACAACCATTACAACACATTCTCAATAATATAAGTACTAAAATAACCAAAATATCTCAACTACCTTATCACATGTGAAAGAAAACATGAAATACAAACATTTGTAGAATAGTCTAACAAACATTCACAATCCATGCAAGAAGAACGTGTTGGCCGTGAAGGCCTCTATTATTAAGTAAAAATTCCAAGACACAAGTATACAATGAAAATCACTAACTCCAATACTGGAGTGTTTGAGCCACTCCTTGCTCCATAAAAGAGCTATCTTATCTCTCTAATGCTTTACAAGAGGAGCCAAGGTGAAAATTCCTTTGCACATACAATGATAGTTTATATATAACCAAGAATAGATGCTTCACATTCCTTGTAACTCTTTGACTACCCTCATGATTGTTTGACATCCTATGACTTTTTCAACTTACATGACTCTTCATTTTCTAAATGTGTCCTTTGGATGTCCACTTTACAATACATTTAGAATAGGTAACTACATAATCCACAATAATGATGTGGCATATGATTACTTCTGACAAGACATAAGATGACACTAATGAAATGGACTACATGATGATGTGAAAATGCCAAGTTGTACTTCTTGTTGCTTCTTTCTTTGTGTCTTCTCAACTGGATGTTCTTCTTCTTCCTCCTCCTTATGGATTGAATATGAGGAGTCTTTCGTGTTATCTTCATCTTCATCTTCTGTTAGAGTTTGATTTTCCTTTGTCTTCTCGCCTGCTGATAAAATTATCTCTTCAACTCCATATGTGTCTTCTAGCATGCCCTCCTTCTCCACCTCCTTCTTCATCATATTTCCATAACATGATAGAGTTCTTGAATCTACAATTCACTCATGAAAATACGACATCATTTTGATAAACCCCTAGTTTAAGATGATGCACATTGATCCACTAACTGATCTAGAACCGAGTGATAGGCTATGAAATAGGCTGAGTAACAATTTTTCAGATCATAAAGTTAGGGGTCAATATCGAGCCTTGAGACTATGCAATGGGTAGTTAAGTAAGAAGAGGAATAAAAATGACTAGTGTATGAGCTTAGGGTGACAGGTTCAGGTATTTTTCACTTCTTAAGCCAATTGTGTAGTTCTAGAGGGAAGAGTAGCCAAGGTGATTGTGAAATTTCACAGTTCAAGAGATCAACGATGAGGCTTTAGCCTTGAGACTGTGAATTGCACAGTTCAAAAAGGACTATGGAGACAAAATATGTAGTTTATGGACTAAGTGAGCTTAGTTGCGGCATTTTTCATTACTTGGGGAAAATGCACAGTTCTGGGAGGAAAGGGAGGTTGGGTCATTATGTAATTGTGAAGCTCATGAGCTCAAGGGATGAGATTTAGGCTATATATTACGTAGTGCCCAGTTGAAGCTAGGCTGGGAAGATGAATTGCGTAATTATGGGAGGAAAGGTTCGGCTTGAGCACTGAATTTGTGAAGTGTTTAGTACTGGAAGGCAGGGTCGGGCTTGAGCACTAAATTCGCAAAGAGTGAAATACTACAAGATAGGATTTTCACATTGCGTAGTGTCAAAGGACACGGATGAAGATTGATGATTGGAAATATACATTGCATAGTTGAGGGAGGTTGGATGAGGCTAGGTTGCTAGGAATTTTTTTAAAATTGGCTAACTGTGGGACCGAAGAGACTAATGTGCACATTGATATGAATTGACTATTATCAGACACTTGAAACACTTTGAAGACACAACAATGAAAATCATTCGGACATGTTGACAACATATTTCCCTCAATGAGACAACCTTGCGATGGATCTACAATAAGTGCCACACTAATGGTACACTTTGTAATGACCGTGACGACACTTATGCAAAAATGATTAAAAATTTTGGAATAAGTGTGAATAATGTCTACATGGTTAGACCAAGTTCTTCACACAAATATAACCCCTTAAAACTACCAGACCAAACCTGCATACATTGTGTGACAACTAACATGTGAAAAGATTCAATTTGTCGAAGTGTAAATGAATCTTGCGAAAAGTGGGCAAAAGTTAAAGTAACACATGCTCAAGAAAAGATAACATGAAAACGACACTAATTAGAGTGAAATCAAGAGAAAGAGACAACCTAGAATGTGAAACAACACTGATGAATATAAATTTGCTCAGAAGTGACAATTTTCAAAATTCGCCGAAATGGTGATTACAAATGCAGCTAGAATGTGAGAAATTGTCATTTTTAGTGCGCATTGATTGTCGACATGGATTGGACATCACACAGGAGTAGTCTTGATGGAGCATGCCATGCTTTTCCGAGCTTCCGTATAAGAATTCACTCATGAACTCATTGCAAATTGAGCATGTGTAAGCAAGTGACTTTGACACTTACAATCCAAGAAGGGAGCTAAAAAATCATCAGGTGACCAAGAAGGGACTATGGAACGACCGATCACAAGATCCATATAAGGCTCCAAAATTCGAGTATGGGAAAAAATTTGGAGGGTTTTTGTCGCAACAACATCCATTAGGGGAATTTTGAGGTATAAAATGGGCCTCCTAAGGAAATTATAAAATAATATTTGAAATAATAAAATAATATTAGATTACATCATCAAATTTTATAGGGAAAAAAGAAAAAAATACTTTTTCAACTTGTATTTTCAACTTATCTCCCTATGGGTTTACACAAATTTTGAGTGGGAACACTCGTTGGATGAAAAATTTGATTCCTCATCCAAGGAGGACCCATGTTTCATACTTTTGATGGACCCTACTACACGAAAAATGATAAATACATGAAAAATTTCTTAAGAGGTTGATTTTAGACCTCAAAATTTCTCTATTGGTTGGTGATACACAGGTATAACTCCAAATTCTCTGCCTTGGTCAATTATTTTGTGCAGGTTCTACTTCCTCAAGAAGTATTGATACATTGTTTAGATTGCCAAGGTTTCCCCACTTACCCCATGCATAAACATAGTCCCCTTCATTCATTTACTCGGTTGAAAACACACATAAGTTCTGCGATTACTGGCAATGTTTCAAATAAAGATATAAGGCAATGAATTTCACAAGCTTTATATTTTCAGAGTATATCTTTTCATCTTTGGTCTTACTTCACTTCTAGCAGACCTGGACAGTACCCCAGTGAATTCACTACAGGAACACAAACATTTCTCCATTTCTAGTGACCTTGGTCAGTACCCCGATGTATTTTTTTTCTTCACCTCTCGATGTAGGAAGCCCTTCTCTTAATTCTCCTTTATTCACTTATTTAAATAGGATTGTGCATCGAAATTTATTTATTTATGGGTGGAAGAGGGATCCAAAATTATTGAGAGTAGGAGAGGTTGTTCCTTCATAGAAGCATATATAATACCTCTATTATTGGTTTTCTCGTTTTGATTTTCCCCTTGTCCTTCTCTACTTGATTATATTAGCTTGAAAATATCAAAACATAAAAACCCAAGTGCAGACATGAGGTTTCTAGAATAGACATGGAGGTCATGGTTCAACACAAGGCTTTCTTAATGTAAGGATCATATTTTCCATCGGAACATCATAAAAAAAAATATGTAATCGCGAAAAGGAAGAAGGAGAGAGATCTATCCAATTGTTGCATTGTTACAAATTTCTTTTCCATTTTTCCATATTCTCTTCTGAGCCAATAGTACATCTTCATGGAATGTCTTATTGATGGAATAAAAGGAAAAGACACAAAAAAATAAGAAATAAAAACCAAAGCACAAGCAAAAGAAGGTAAACCAAAGAAAAATGCAAGATAAAAGTAAGAAAACACAAGATATAGTAAAGAGAACAAGCACAGGATTAGTGCAAGAGAGGAAAAACTAAGATACAACTAATCCCACTCCTAACTTAATAGCTAGTAGGTCGAGGTCATGTATAATGAAATTTCCAGTGAAGCCTGTTGAGTCTCAAAAAGTGTTTTCCATATTAATACAAATTTCTGTTATGTCATAACCATTTAACTCTCATTTCATACTATCTCACCTAAAACCCTACATCAAATAACCATTTTCATAAATATATGGGTTAGATCATTGTCTTCCAAAGTTATTTATTTTATGTGTTTAAAGTGAATTTATGATTAGAAACTAGAAAATTAACATAGTTTCATATATCTATATATGTATTACGAGTTTTGTGACATGTGTAGGTCAAAAGGAAGCTTCTAAAAGTCCTTTATGTGGCCTCCCAAAACCAAATTTGAATTTGAGTGGAGAAGATCATGGGATCATGAGGATATGTATCTCATTTCCTTTTTGTATTGAAACTCTAAGAAGATATGTGTCTCATTTCTTATTTGTATTAAAACTCTAAAAAGACATGTGTCTTATCATTTCCTATTTTGATTGTAACTCAAGAGATAGAGAGAGAGATTCATGGACTCTCATTAATGAGATAACTTCTCATATTTTTTTATAAATCGAAGAAGCTTTCTCCTATCAAGGATGTGAAAAAATAGGAGAAGAAGAGAAGGGATTATAGAGTGTTTTGTAACAAGGCTTGAGATGGAATGGAATGTAGACTTGTGATTTTATCAATAAAGAATTTCATTCTTCAAATGCTGGTTTGATTGCACTTCTGGAGCTAAGGAGTTTTCACCAACTTAGTAGCAGAGGGCCCCTACTGCCTGAGGACGTTTTTATGCTTTCTAGCTAGGTTTACTTCATTTTCTTTGTGTAGCATTTCTTTCTGCTTATGCTCAAGTTTATTGCTTTCATAATAGACAATTGTTGTGTCCAACTGAGTAAAAATTGTTTATCTATATTACCAAATCTTTACAACTGAATGGTTAGTGACTTATAGGTACAGTGATTGTTTAGATTTCATTTTATGTCTTTCATACTTGATGTAGTATACCTAGTGGGGATAATATAGGGTACCTCTTTCTATACCCTATATTATCCCCACTAGGTATACTACTTGTAATAGATTTGACAAGAAAATGTATAAAAATAGAAAATATTCCCAATAAATAACACCATAGAAGACAACTTCAGATCTTTATTAATATCAAAACCCTTAAGGTAGGGCAACACCATACATTCACTCCTTAAGAATGTCTGCAAAGCCATATGCTTTTATAAAATAATCCTTGACATCTCTCTCAGCCAAGTCTCTAGCCTCTATATAGGTTTCATGCATCGTACAACGATGGTTACCATGGGTCTCTCAACTGTACATCCAATACAATGGGCTTGTAACTTTGTATAACTTTGGCTGCAGCTACATGTGGCTTCTTACATAATGTGGGTTTAACCACTTTATTTATTAACTATGGCCCCTTTATTTATCATTCTTATATTATTACATCATATTAGTCCATACAAGTTTCCTCCCTCTGTACCCTATATTATCCACTAGGTATACCATTACACACCCCCTTCGCTGGCATTAAGAGAACCACAGAAATTCTAAACTAATATCTCTTGAAAAGAGTATTCCCAATTTTATTATGGGGGACTGATGCCATCCAAGAGAAAGGTGAACACTCGATCTAGTCGGTGCCTCGCTCGCTTGAGATGGAAGCAGGTTCTGTTGGTTCTTCTCTGTTGATGTGTTGTCAGTGGATCGACGCACCTCTCTATGTGTCATCCCAGGGTTGTTGTCCTTGTTGCTAATTTGTTGCCACTTTGCTGGTTGTTGTCTTACTGGGTGATGTGGGTGGTGATATGTTGAAGCTTTAATTGATGTAATATCTTTCATTAATTCCTCCATTATTGGTGATGGAGTGGCATCTAGTTCTTTTATTGGTTCTTGCTTTTATGTCTATGTTTGGCTGTCTACCATCAAAGGCTCATCATCTGATGTGTCTGTCTCGTTAGATATTTGTGCTTCTGCCTCCCCGGTCTCTGCATGGTTCCTAATGCAAATATCATGCAATGTAATTTTCTTCTTTTTATATCAGAGTTTCATGAATTTCTTTTGCACATTAAAATTGACAGTACCAACGGATTCCATCCAAGGGTGTCCCAAAACAATGTCCACAACATCCATATCTGAAGCATAAAAATCAGAATGCAACACATAATTATCCATAGAAATCTTCAAATATTTATAAATTTTAACATCTTCATTATCAACCTGTGTGTTTTCAATATGCTTTGCTGGAACTTGCAATTTTTTTGCCAAATTCACATTGATACAATTATGCTTGCAACTAGGAATGATAGACACAATGATGTTTTCTTTCTGAATACTTCCATGAACCCGTAATATGGAAATATTAGTAGAAAATAAGTCTTTATGGCTCTTACTATCCTTCTTTCTGGCTTGAGACCACTTGTCCAAAAGGACTTTTTCAAGTTTTTTCTCGGGAAGTTTCCTCACTGAGCTGTCAAGTGAGGTCCACCATTTATTTGCCTCATCTTTCATATGAAGCCCTATGGAGCATATCCAAGATTTTCGGTATTGAGCCTTGTGATATTGTAAAAAATCTTCAATAGTAGGGCCATCATCTTTTCCTATAAACTTCATCTTGCGAGAAACTCTAAAACAAAGGGTTTTGAAAAAAGAATCACTTACTTTGGAAAAAAATTAAAATGTACATTACTTGGTCAATATAACTCAAAATCCTTAATATAACCTGTTTTCTGAAATGGAATATTCATTCTACATCTATCCATGTGGCTAAAATCCCAATCTAGGTACTCTGAAAACACAGGTCTATGCTGCAATAGTCCCGCCGTCACAAAATTTCTGAAAAAATGACTGATTTTAAATCAATGATAACTCCATCATCCGGACTCCGATTTGACCGATTTTTTTTTTTTAAATCGGGTGATTTTTCAAGAGGAGCTCAGATCTATAATTGGTTGTCTGAAAATTTTCACCAAATCCTACAAAAAATTTTAGGAGAGCCGTCGTACACAAATTTATGTCAAAAACATTTTTGCAACACAACTGAACTTAAATCAGCGATATCACCCTCATCCGGACTCCGATTCGACTGATTTTTTTTGAAATTGAGTGTTTTTGCATAAGGAAGCTAGATAGGATATATATTTCTGAAATGTTTTTGCCAAAGTTTCATATTTTCTCTACAAACTCGCAGCCCAAAAATTTACTGCAAAAAATGAAAAAACAAATCTTTCAAACTCTACCCAAGAAAGTGCTCTGATACCACTTGTAATAGATCTGACAAGAAAATGTATAAAAATAGAAAAATTCCCAATAAATAACACCATAGAAGAGAACTTCAGATCTTTATTAATATCAAACCCTTAAGGTAGGGCAACACCATACATTCACTCCTTAAGGAAGGAGATCACTCCACAAGCCATATGCTTGCCCATAAAATAATCCTTGACATCTCTCAATGGAGAGTCTCTAGCCTCTATATAGGTTTCATACATGCGATTCCATGGGTAGTTACCATGGGTCTCTCAATACCATACATCCAATACAATGGGCTTAGCACTTTATTTCCTAGCTACATGTGGTCCCTTACATAATGTGGGCTAACCACTTTATTTATTAACTATGGCCCCTTTATTTATCATTCTTATATTATTACATCATATTATTCCCTTGGGTACCTCCCTCTGTACCCTATATTATCTCCACTAGGTATACTACACTTGACAATTGCTGTGTTCAACTGGTAAGAAATGTTTTTCTATATTACCAAATATTTACAACTGGATGGTTAGTGACTTATAGGTACAATGATTGTTTAGATTTCATTTTTTGTCTTTCATAGTTGACAATTGCTTTGTTCAACCAAGTAAAATCCATTTTTTATATTTTCAAATCTTATATAAAAATGGTTAGTGACTTATAGAAATAGTAAATGTTTAGCACTTCATTCTTCCTGTCATTTTCTTACTAAAAATAAGAGAATAATGGATTTGTCCGAGAGACATACCAAGGAGTGAAGGCTTCAGGATTGGATGAGACTTTATAAGTTGGTTATTCACTTAATTAGTTATAGTTATAAGATCCTCATCCCATTGCAACTAATAATCTCTTTAAAGGACATTCTGATAGAAACTAAATCTGAATATGATTTGCAAGAATGGCTAAATTATTAGATTCAATGCAATGTTTGAGTTATCAATTTCATTTCCTGTTTTCATTTCTTAAATCTCAATTGAGTTATAGATCCATGGATTAGGTTTAATTATTGAAACACTTGCTTTATCTTTTTGTCTAGAGCTAGGCTTTTGAATTTGTCGATAAAACTTTGATTTCTTTTCAACTTAGTTTCATAACATTCCTTTTTCTTCCTTTAGATTTATTCTCACATTTTAGCCTAGGATAGCACACTAAGGACTAAAAAGACAAAACCCCTAAAACAATGAGAAAAACACATACAACGAAGTAAGGAGTAGGTTTCTTAAGCACATATAGTGCACCACACTTCATCAAAGTTACAAGCCCTAGTTGATAATTAATGGAAGAAATTTAGGAACATTAAATTGACTAAGCAAAGCCATATTAGTTTTTCCTGACCTGCAATCACAAAATATATGATTGATTAAAATAGACATCAGGTAATGTGCAAGAGAAAATATGAGATATTAAATCATTTTCACTAGAAAAGGAAGGTATTTCCTATGGGAATAAAGGTCTATCACAACCACTAATTTCATCCAATTGAAATTACTACCTTTTCGATGAATGCCATATTTTAATGAACCTCATAGGCTTCTAATGGATTGTATCCATCTACATTTAACTCCTTAGCAAGAGCTTTCCAGGTAATATTATTCCAACCATTCAACGATTCGATGAGAAAAATCATGATGATCCTCTTGAAAACACCAAAATATTTGAAAAGATGAATTTTCAATTAAATTCATGGGATTATGATGAGAATTTTGTGATGGAAAATATACTAGATCATATTCAATAGTCACGTCGAGATGGTGAGGACCTGACATAACGATCAACGAAGGGCGAAGTGCCTCAACTTCTTGACAGAATTCGAATAATGAGATGTTGAACGATGGATACTGAAGGATGTAAAAAAATATCATTGGATATACTGATGAGAAAATTATAAAACAAATTATACTCATCAAAGCTAGAATAATGATCAGATGAGTTGATTAAAGCATCAGATTCCCATTTTGTAATTAACGAATATCAATCAATTTGAATAGTTTTGTGAATTATCTGAATAATAGAATCATCTTCCTCGCATGATGAATGTGACAAACTACTTTTTTGTAACTCATAACACACTATACTAGCAACGTAACTATTGAAATAAGTGAGAATGAATTCTAGTGTAGAAAACATATGAAACCATTCAAGATGCATTAAACGAATAAGAATGTCATGTGTGCAATAGCTCATGCATTCATTATCACTGAAGAATATTTTAGGTGCGATAAATGGAAATATTTGCAATAAAACATTCGCAAGAAGTACTAGGAACTTATCATTAAGGAATTAATTTGATAACCATGATCCATTCGTGTAGAAATTTAATAAAAAATATGTATTTCCTGGATTCTCATGATCTAACAATAATATTCTACTATTAAATACATAATCCCTTCTACAAAATATTTGCAGAATTTGAAACACAATCACCAATCACAAAATCATGAAGACAAATCAATCACACATAACACATATAATTTACCTGAGGAAAGCATATAGCTAAAAACCCTACTATCTTCTATTATGTATTATATCATGAATCATCAAACAATTACATACAAAGCCCCAATCCAAGATCTCTTAGTACAATAGCTAACTGTCTCACACTGTCATACAAAAATTCACAAGTTCCTCAGCCAATTTACTGTCTCCAGACAACCTACCTCCACTGCGTAATCCCAGTTGATATAAATCCCTGAATGAATGGAATCTTGCTTGCCTTGACTACGCAATCATCATGGGCACATCCAATGTGTGTGTCGTTGCATGTGTGAAACCGATAATGTCACAAATGATAGTCAACTATCCCTTTCACCCACATCTCAACTGGGTCTCCATTGGATCTGACATGCATGTAGTTAATAGTAGTAAATCTCCAGTTGCATGGGAGGCCACTGATTATGAATTAATTAATAATTAATTCACTTGATCTCTCACTAGTGTATCTTCAGTTACAACTAGCACAACTGATTTTTACTCACTTAACTGAGCTAAACTACTTTACAACTTTCATAACCGCACTTCCAAGTCTATTACAACTTCAAGTCACTTAGTTACAAATAAGTCCACTTACATGTCCCACCAACCACTCAAATCAAAATTCCTATAGCTAACTGATTTTCCACTTCATTTAACTATTTCTAAGTGCTCATTAAGAATAGATTATTGTTTATTGTCTAACTAATATTAAGGGATAATAATAGTCGACATGCAGCTATAAATAGAAATGCAATCTATAAATAGAACTTGCACATACATATATAAATAGACCTCATATATAAATATAATTCTATCATGCATATATAAATAGACATCCACCTAAAAATAGCCTAAGGCTCCATCCTAGTGTAGGTGCATAATTTTCACTACGATATTCGTGTTGAATCTCAACACTGCCTCTCATCAAGAAAGGTATTATCCTTCACCCTGATCCTGTCTCTATGGTATTCGAATTTTCTCCTCGTGAGCACCTTCGCCAGAATATCTACATCCTGATCTTCCGTAGGAATGTACTGAAGCAACATGATCTTCCTCTGTACACAATCTCTGAGATGATGGTACTGGATATCTATATTCTTATATCGATCATGAAACACAATATTAATCGAGAGTTTAATGCAACTCTGATTATCAAAATGAATCACTATCGGATCTAAATAAGAACCAAACAAACCAACCAAGATATTTCTCATCCAGATAGCCTCACATGGAGCTTGACTTGCTGCCATGTATTCCGCTTCCACTGAACTGAGTGTCATGGATCTCTTCTTCCTGATGTACCAAGAAACAAATGTCGATCCAATGCTAAAGATCCCCCCTGATGTGCTCTTTATGTCTGATGGGTTTCTTGCCCAATTTTCATCTGTGAAGCCATGTAACTTCACCTCATCCATCTATCTATACCATAAGACATACTCTGATGTCCTCCTCAGGTATCTCTAGACATGCTTTCCCACCTTCCAAAAGAGCTTGGTAGGCTTAACCATAGCTTAACTCAGTTTCTTAACCACATAGAAAATGCTAGGTCTCATGTTCACTAGATACATTAGCGAACCCACTAACTGTTGATAGACAGTAACATCCACTACCTCTCCAAAAGTAGAATCCTCTTTCCTCCAGTTTCCTGGAAGAGGACTATCCATGGGTTTGCAACCCTCCATCTAAAACTTACCCAGTATCTCCCTTTCATACTTGCCTTGAGACACAAAAATTTCACCATCTCGGTGCCATATTTCCAATCCAAGGAAATAATGAAGGAGGCCCATATCCTTCATCTCGAACTCCTTTGCAAGATCCTCCTTGCATGAGTGTATCAACTACTCATCACCAGTCAATATTAAATCTTAAACATAAATAAAAATGATTAAAATCTTAACGTCCACCACAATTTGGTATAGGTTTGCATCTGCTTCACTTTTGGTGAAGCTAGTCTGGTGAAATAGTTGTCTATCCAAGTGTACCAAGCACAGGGTGCTTGCTTCAGCCCATATAACGCTCTTTTTTGTCAACACACATGCGACCCATTGTTGAAGATCTAAAATCCTTCAGGATGCTCTATGTACACCTATTAATGATCCCATTGAGAAACACAGTCTTCACATCCATCTGATGAATGGGCTAGCGCATCTGCACTGAGAGAGCAAGGATGGTCCTTATGGAAGAATACCATGTGACATGTTCAAAGGTCTCTTCATAATCTATCCCCTCGATCAGTGAGATGCCCTAGGCCACAAATCTGGCCTTGTATTTCTCAAAAAACCCATCAATATTTTGCTTTACCTTGTAGATCCATCTCAAACCTACCACTGATTTATAAACCAGACTTGGAACAATTTCCCAAGCACTATTTTTGAAAATGGAGTCATACTCCACCATTTCATCTACCCATGTGGGTTCCTACACTACTTCCTGAAAGGAAGATGGTTTAGTCACAATACATTTGATCATGAGAGCCATGTATCCAGTAAATCAGTCAGGATATAGTCTTTGTCTGCATTGTGAAGTAGGGACTCCTAAATTCTGTGTAACATCAAGTCTTAGCCTATCAGATTCTGTGGTACGACTTCTGCCAGTTCTTATGGTTGGCTCTGTGTGAGTGGACTCCTCCACTCCATGAAACTCCTCCTATGGCTGATCCACATCTAGGGACTCATCTTTGGGAGCCAACAGTTCCTCCTCCACATGCAAGTCCAGGTCCCTCTCAAGCGACAACCGCATGGATTTCCCCTCATCGAATTTTAGATCCCTCCTCACCATAGTCATTCGACTATTTGGAAAATACACACGATAATTATGGGGTGTTTCTGTGTACCCCAAAAATATCCCAACTTCAGGAGTCGGCTCTAGCTTCTTCCTAGCATCCTTCGTCACATGCACATAAACAGTTGAGCCAAAAATATTAAAGTGTGAAACATTCGATTTATTTCCACTGAAATCTTCTTTAGGTGTACTCATGCCAAGTACTCTATGAGGACAATAGTTTTCCGCATAAACCATAGTGTTTCATGCATCCACCCACAAATGCATTGGTAGGCCCTGATCATGCAACATCTCTCATGCTCAACCACAATCATTCTATTCTTCCTCTCTGCAACCCCATTTTGACGTGGGTTATGAGGCGCTATGAGTTCTCTTCTAATTCCTTCTTTGCTGCAAAAGTTATTGAATTCATTAGAGATGTATTCTCCATCATTATTGCTCCTTAGAGCCTTCACTTTCTTCCCCCACACTTTCTCCACCAATGCCTTAAACTCACAGAACTTTGAGAATGTTTGATCCTTCTTCTTCATGAAGAAGATCCAACATTTACGAGAAAACTCATGAACAAAAATAACATAGTACTTATGTTTTGATTTTGAAGCAACCGAGAATGGTGCACACACATCTTTGTGAACTCTCTCAAGGATCCCCGAAGCACGATTCTCCTTTTTATGAAAGGTTAAATTTACATACTTCCCTATGGTGCAACCCTTGCACTAATATAACTAAGAAATTGTTCCCATTGAAAGTCCATTAGATATTTTTTTCATGACTTTCAAGGCTCCATGATGAAGATGGCCCTATTGCTTGTGCCATCATTCGCCCTCATCCCGGCTCACCACTTTTTATGCCATACCCATCATGGCAGCGCATCCATCTACCTCGATCTTGTAGATATTATTAACTCGAATCCTTATCCTCTTGGCTCGACCCATTATTTTATGTCGCAGGAAATATTTTCCATCACTGAAAACAACATCATAGCCTTTGTCCTCCAACATTACGACTGAGACCAAAATTTTCTTTAGTCCTGGAACATGCATAACATCTTTCAATTGAAATGGTTTACCAGACTCCCTCTAAAAGGTAATGGTACCAAGTCCAGTCACACTGTATCGTCCATTATCACCCATCTCTATATGCATTTGGAGATATTTCTCCTCCAAGTCACTAAAAATTTCCTTATCTCCCTTCATGTGAAAGGAAGCACTATTATCCAAATACCACATTGATCCCAATGCACTTGAAACCATGCATATGATCAAGGAGAATTCAAGCTCAAATTTCTACATAAGGGCCTCACCAGCTGCAACTCCAAGAGCCTTCTTGTTCTTCTTCTTTTGCAGACAGTTAGTAGCAAGATTCCCATGTTCATGATAGTGAAAGCACTTCACCTTGGACATATCCAGCTTCTTGCCTTTAGAATTATATTTAGAATGAAATTTATTCCCCTTCCCCTTCTTTTCCTTGGTAGCCAAAGCAAAATTCTCTTCATCATCATGCTTTAATGAAGAGCCATATCAGGTGCTCCGCATGAACTCCTCTTGCACCACATCTGACCACAGTCGTTCCCAATCCGGTAATTTTTCCCATCCGTTGACAGATTCTTCATAACTGTGCCAACTCTTAGGAAGTCCCAAGAGAGCCAAGATCACTGAATCATCATCAGCAATAGTTATTCACACACTCCCCAGTTCATCATGACATTTGACAAACTTCGTGAGATACTTTGGAATGTTGTCGCCCTTTTCAATCTTGATCTTTCTGAGTTTATCTTTGACTGCCAATTTCCCATGGTTGTTGTTCCTTTGGAATAGATCCGTCAAAGCCTTCCACATAGCATATGGTGTGGCTTTCCCATGGAGGCTTTAGAAAATGTGGTATCGTACTCCCTCCAACATAATCCTCCTCTCCTTTGCCACTTTATTTCGCATTGCATCAAGATTTGCAGCATCTGCAACGTCTGTCTTAGGAACATCTTTTTAAATGAATTCCTTCAAGCCATTGTCTTTGAGTACTGCCTCCATCATTTCCTTCAAAGAAATTTAGTTTGAGATTCCCTCAAGTTAATACTCTAACCTCAAGCCATTGAAATCCATTTCGATCTTGAATCAGTTGTAGCACCAAGAAAGTATTTCTGCAAATTCGAATTCTTTCCACCAACAAAATCAGCTCCTACTTCAAAATTACAATTTCCTGTGCTCTGATACCATTTAGAAATTTAATACAAAATATGTATTACCTAGATTCTCCTAATCTAACAATAATATGGTATTGTTAAATACATAATTGCTTCTACAAAATCCTTGCGTAATTTGAAACATAATCGCCAATCACAATATCATGAAGAAATATCAATCACACATAACATAGATAATTCACTCAGGGAAAGCATTTAGCTAAAAAACGCACTATCTTATATTATGTATTATATCATTGATCATGAAACAATTACATACAAATCTCCAATACAAGAGCTCTTAGTATAATAGATAACAGTCTCACACTGTCATAAAAAATTGGCAAGTTCCTTAGCCAATTTATTGTCTCCAGACAACTTGAATCCATTGTGAAATCCTAGCTGATAGAAATCCCTAAATGAATGGAATCATGCTTGCCTTGACTGTGCAATCCTCATGGAAAAATCCAATGTGTGTGTGGTTGCATGTGTGCAACCGATAATGTCACAACTGATAGTCAATTGTCCCTTTCACCTAAATCTCAACTGGGTCTCCACTGGATCTGACATGCATGCAATTAATAGTAGTAAATCTTCAGTTGCATGTGAGGCCACTAATTGTGAATTAATTAATAATTAATTCACTTGATCTCTCACTAGTGTATCTTCAGTTACAACTAGCACAACTGAGTTTAACTCACTTAACTGAGTTAAACTACTTTACAACTTTCATAATTGTACTTCCAACTCTATTACAACTTCGAATCACTCAGTTACAACTAAGTCCACTTGCATGTCCCACCAACCAACCACTCAACTTGAAATTCCTATAGCTAACTGATTTTCCACTTTAGTTAATTATTTCCAAGTGCTCATTCAGAATAGGTTATTTTTTATTGTCCAACTAATATTAAGGGATAATAATAACCGACATGCATCTATGGAATTTATAAATAGAACTTTCACATACATCTATAAATATACCTCATCTATAAATAGATTTTTCTCATGCATCTATAAATAGAAATCCACCTAAAAATAGCCTAAGGCTACATCTTGGTGTAGGTGCATAGATTTCATTAGGATCTTCTTGTTGAATCTCAACAATTCGCCCATATATAGTCCTTGGAATGATCAACTTTACAATTCCATGACTCTATGAGAGATACACATTCCAAATATGAGTTTGATGTGATTTATTTGCGTGATGATTAATGAAAAAAAGGATTCTTCTATTCGGTAAAAATTAAAATATTGAAACTTTGAAAGATCACACCCGAAATACAAAATATTTTTTTAAAGAGAAATTTCCATTGAGTGAAACCATGTAATGAGAAGGATTATGCGGGTGAAACTAGAATTTTCTTAGCTTTGGGGGCTTACCAGAGTCATGAGGTCCTGAAATAACCATTCTGAAAAATTTCCAGAATTGTAAAATCACATTTTGAATATTTTACCAGATCATGCATGGTTTGAGGATAGTTTCTACCACTATTTCCAATAAGGCCACTGCTCCCATAATGGAAACCATCTCTATCAATAATATTAATAGATTTTACAACTTCAACGACCAGATTACTTAAGTTGAAAAATTCTTCTGATTTCAAATTAAAATATGAATGAATCGGGGAAATTTCGTGAGCAAGTTGATTTGAAGTGTTTTTTTCATGCAAGATAAGAGATGATGAGGGACGGAAAGAGTACTCAAGGATTTCATTGTTTTCATTTTCACTATGGATGATCTCACCACCTTGTGCCACTTAAGAGGATAACTCATTGGATAAATGACTTGAAGAGCATGGATTATCTCTGTCGCAAGTAGATGCATAGCAAATGACATAACACAAGGGATAGTGATATTAAGAGGACGTATCGATAAGAACATCTTCTTTGACCCAATCAGATTCTAGAAATAAATTATAATATTCATGAGAAACAAAAATATTAGATGACACACTTGGGAAATTGTGATTGCATACGTCAATAGAGTCATCATCATTGGAATGATTGTTTCCTAAGGCTACAAATTGATCGAAAGAATTGATTACATTTTATCCACTACCTATATTAGCATATTGGAAATCATCTAAGAAAGGAAGCACATCATCTTCACGTGGAGGATTTTGGAAAATAAAAGAAATATTGAAAGCATCTTCACCTTCTTGCTCCCTTACCTGTTTAATTTGATTGCCTTGTATTTTATCGCAATTTGAACCAGCAACAAAAAAATTAAGAGTGTTAAAAAATAGTTGGTGGAACAGATTTCTCAAGTGTATCATGGTACAAAGAGTCATGGTCTATAGATGATAGGGGATAAATAAATTCCAAACCAGATTCGAGATTAGAGTGATGAACATTAACATCATCTTGTAGAATGGAGGAGTTAGTCTTCATCGTAGGCTTCATGAGCCATTCTGGAATTTCCTCCGCTGAATGTTAATCATGAAAAGTAGAAGAAGAATGAGAATATGGATTAGTAATTTGATTTGTAGGTTTCCTAACTTTATAATCATCACAAGGAGACATGCACATCGTGACCAGAAAATGAATAGGACAAGGAACAAATGGCATAATAGGTTCCTTCTCTGAAATTAGAAGTGTCTCACGATTCATAAGAGTTGGGGAGGCAAAAACATCAGGAGGTTTAGATTCAAACTGATTCAAAGAAACCAAAACAGATGTCCAAAATTTTTCTCACATAAATATTGATCCATATATTCTTCAAGAAACTCATATCATAAATGAAGGAATCCATTAGAGAAATACTCAAATTGTTCATTAGGCTCCATTCTGTGTTGATCGATTATTTTGTGAACATCTCGGTAATCAGACCAATCGAAATCTTGATGAAGCTCCTTAGTAAAATGATGAAGAGAATGAATGGAAGCAGATGATAAGGTATGACACCAATGCTTAACATGACCTTTGAGAGTAAGGGTGAATAAGAGAAACACAATATCTTCATCATCGATTCCAAGATATTTACAAAATCCAAGAAAATCATTTATTTGTTTGGATAAAAATATACCATCCTTTCTATTAAAATTGAACTGAGTCAAGGCATGAATAAGTCACGTGGGGATTTAAATTTTTCCAGGATGTAGGTTAGAATAACACTTCGGGATTATGATTTTGGAAAGAGCCATGTATGATAAGAGATTCAAAATAGTCTCAATAGGATCAGCTTCTCATATGACCCTCCTTCTAGTGCCATTGTTGATAGTGTTGAAAATCCATCATCTGAGGGGTCTCCCTGATATGTGGTCCCAATTAGACCTCACAACATTTGGATAGTAGCCTCATCAAGTATATCGGCCCGGTTTCCATGTATTATTATAGATATTCCTTGACTGTAACTGTCAGTAAGAGAGATGAGTACAAATGTGCATTCAAAAAGAAAGGGGGTTTGCCTAGTGAGTGTTTGATCGTATGTGTGTCAAAGTCATTCTACTGCGGGGTGAAGGAAAAGGTGAGCTTATAAGAGAGAGAAAATAGTACCACTCAAGAAGAGACACACACGAACAACAAGATAAATCTAACATCTAGAGAAATAGTCCAGAAGGGATGTGATGGCCATTAAAAAAAATGAATGAGAAAGGTTTGTCTAATACCCTACAGATTACTCCACAAGGATTCGGAAGCAATAAAACCCGTTAAAACACATTATCAATAAGATAGGTACTAAAATAATCAAAATAGTTCAACTACCTTAGCACATGTGAAAGAAACATGAAATACAAACATATGTATAAAAGTCTTACAAACATTCATAACCCATGCATGCAGAATGTGATGGATGTGAAGGATTATGTTATTAAGTAAAAGTTCCAAGACACATGTATTAAAATAACATCACTAGCTCCAATACTGGAGCATTGGATAGACTCCTTACTTCAGAAAATATATATCTTATCTCTCTAATGCTTTGTGGGAGGAGCCAAGGTAAAAATTCTTTCGCACATATAATGAGGGTGTATGTATAACCAAGAGGTGATGCTTCACCTTCATTGTGACTACTTGACTACCCTCATGACTATTTGACTTCAGATGAATTTTCAACTTACATGACTCTTCATATTCTAAGTGTGTCCTTTGGACTTTCACTTTACAATACATTTCGAATAGGTAATTACATAATATACAATAATGACGTCACATATGATGACTTATCATAGGACATGACACTAATGACATGGACCACATGATGATGTGCTAGCTCCAAGTTATCATTGGTGATTATTTCTTTGTGTCTTCTTGAATAGATGGTCCATGTTCTTCTTCTTCCTCTTCCTTTTGACTTGAATATGAGGAGTCCTCCATGTGATCTTGGTCTTCATATTCTGTTATAGTTTGATGTTCCTTTGTATTCTCACCTACTGATCATATTATCTCTTCAGCTCCATCTGTGTCTTCTAGAATTTCCTACTTCTCCGTATCCTTATTCATCATATTTCCATATCATGATAGAGCTCTTGCATCTACAATTCACTCATGACAAGAATACACCAGTTTAATAAACCCCTAGTTTAAGATGATGCACATTAATCCATTGACTGAGCTAGAAACGAGTGATAGGTTGGGATAGAGGCTTAGTAACTCTGAAATTTTGAATCTCAAGAAGTTAGAGTTGAAGCTTCAGCCTTAACACTATTCAATGTGTAGTTCAGCTGGACTGAGGAAGAAACCTACGTAGTGTTTGAGCTCAAGGTGATAGGCTGAGGGATTTTGCACTAATTTAGCTAATTGTGTAGTTCTGAAGGGAAGATGAGTCCAGGTGATTTTCAAATTAAAAAATTAAATATATAAGGGATAATTCTTGAGCCTTAACACCACACAGTGCGCAATTCAGATAGGATCGGGGAGACAAACTGCAAAGTTTCTGGACTTAGTGAGCTCAGTTGCGTGGTTTTGCACTTCTTGGGAAAACTACGTAGTTCTGGGAGGAAGAGGAGGTTGGGCCATTGTGCAAATCAAGAGCTCAAGGTATGAGCTTTATCCTAGATATTTTGTAGTGAAAAATCGAGGCTAGGCTAGGGATATGAATTGAAAAATTCTTGTAGGCAAGGTCGAGCTTGAGCACTGAATTTATGAAGTGCAAAATACTTGAAGGCAGGGTTGGGATTGAGCATTGAATTTACGAAGTACATAGTACTAGAAGACAGGAACTACACATTTCATAGTGTCAAGGGACGAAGATGAAGCTTGAGGTTTGGAATTGTGCAATGGGTAGTTAGGGAAGGCCGGATGAGGTTAGGTTGCTGGGAAATTTATGAAAATTAGCTATGTGTGGGACCAAAGAGACTGATGTGAATAGTGATATGACTGGAATATGATCACAGATATGACTGGAATATGATCACACACTTAACACTTTCATGACACAAAAATTTGGATCATCTGGAAATTTGGAAAACATATTTCCCTCCATGCAACAACCTTGTGATGCCTTTATAACAAGTGCGACAGCAAACGTACACTTTGCGACGACCATGACGCCGCTTGTGTGACAATGCTTAAAACTTAGGGAATGCATACGAGTGATGTTTGCATGTTTATACCAACTATTTCACATAAATATAATCCCTTGAAACCACTATAACAGGCATGCCTACATTGTGTTACAACTAACATGCAAAAATATGTTAGTTGCTAAAGTGTGAATGACTCTTGCGACATGTGGAAGAGAGTGAAAGTAACACATGCCAGAGAAAATATAATATGAAAGAAAACCAATTAGAGTAAAACCAAGTGAAAGCGACAACTGACAACATGAAAACAACACTGGCAAAAACAAAGGTGCATGGAAGTGACAGTTTTGAAAACTCACAGAATTGGAAGTACAAATGCAGCTAGAATTCCAGAAATAATCATTGCCAGTGCCCACTGGCTATTAAAATGGATTGGAAATTGCACAAAAACAGCCTTTATGGAGTGTTCCATGCTCATTATATATTGCGTAAAATAATGCACTCATGAACTCGTTGAAAACTAAGCATGTGTGAGCAAGTGACTTTGACACTTCCAATCCAGGAAGGGAGCTGAAAAAGCATCAACTAAGAAAGAATTGACTACAGAAATACCGATCACAAGATCCATAGTAGGCGCCAAAATTTGAGTTTGGAAAAAATTGGAGGGTGTTTGTCGCATTGACAACAACCTCATAAAGACATGATTCTAGGATACATCCTTACTGTAGAACTTCACTGAATTATCTGAGATTTGGCTTGATTTCTGGCAATGAAAATATTAATAATTCAATCTTTTAAACAATGAGGTTTTTCAAAATTCATTTGATTGCTTCTTCCAAAGAGACTTAAATTTTAAACTTGAGAGATTTCAATGTGACATGGCTTAATCTAACTTTAATTTGATATTCTCCCAATTATAGTCTTTCCTTTTGTTGAAATAGAAGAAAAATATCAAACATGTGCATTTAGGAATATATCTCAAGCCTTTTACCCTTTTAGGATATGGTCTAAAGCATTTTGAACCATCTGAAGAAGATAATAGAAATTGTTGGATTTCTTTTTAAAATAGCCTTTCCTCTTTCCATAATTTCACATTAGAGCTTATGTAATCTTCCTAAGTGAAAACTAAAAACAAATTTTTGACCTTAAGAGTTGGGTCAAGATTCTTTGGATTCATAAATAGCCATATTTCTTCTTCCATAAATGAAACTCAAACAACCTACACATATAATTCTCCATGGATTACGAAGATACTTATCTTGTACTTCCATAGATGAAACAATCATATACTTTTCTTGTACATAGACTACATTGATATTTATGCTACTATTTACTGTATGAAAAATTACAATGCTTTTGTGACAAAAAATGGACTAGGGAGAAGAGATGATTCCATCATTGACTTGATATAATGTAGTATAATTTTTCTTCAAACATGAGGGAAGAAATTGGCTCTTTCTTTGAGAAGAGATTAAATGAAACTATCTCATCTAAGGCTAGTTCAAAATTTAAGCCCTAGATGACGACTTCAAACAAAGAAAACTTCTTACATCAATGATTTCACTTTCACCATAGCTCTGATACCATGTTCATTTTTAGGGTGTCTTATATATTGATAATTACTTCTAATTATGTTTATTTTTCCACACACTTATTTATTACTCATTATTCCATCATTAATAAATTATACAAAAGACATTAGAAATATATATGACATTAGGATCATCAAGAGAGAGGCACACAAAGAACACAATAGACTACCCTCGGAAAATCCACATGGGAAAAACCCAAGAATCCTTCCTTATAGAATTAATTCAAAAAGATACATCAAAATCAATGCTATGGAAAAAATTATCAGCAAGGGAATTTACCAAGTGTCCAAGTGATCCCACCTCAATTTGATGGAAACAATAGAGAACAAAAATATTTGGCTTACTCTTCCACAGAGAAGTTTTGGTATCCTTTCACAGATATGTTTTGGCCTCCTTGCAAAGAGATGTACTTCATATTTTTGGCCCTTATTCCACGAATACACACCATATGAAATTTGACCATATTAGCACAAAGATAGACTAGAGAGCAGGTCATCCCTTCCAAGAGAAATTTGGTGCTTCTTGATGTTCATTCATACTCCTTTGCTAGATTCGTATAATTAGAGGATACAATGCTTGATGCTCAAATCAAATATTCTTGGAGAGGATGATGATTGAAATAAATATATAGTGAATCCATTGATCGAATGGGTGCCACAAATAGTTAAGCTGACTTGTAGGATATAGGGCCAGCTTAGACAAATTAGGGCTCCAAAATAACCCTTTGTGGCTTATTTTTGCTTGGCACCATCGAGGTCAAATTTCATGTAGACTTTCTTTTACATGATGTTCTATACCTCTCGGAGTTGAGGAGAAAGTTATTGTCTTTGGTCCACATCTGGCAGCAAGGACACTCCATTCATATATTTGACTGAAAGATTGAGGTCAGAAAAGCTTCATATCACTCACTTGTAATGACAGGGATAGAGGAATAAAGAATTATGAAACTTCAAGGAACCTCTGCTCATACACAAAAAATTTCATACAATTATCCTTATGATGAAGGTACACTTCCTTCAGGTCTTTTATGGAATGCTATGTTTGGACATCTGAATTATAACATCTGTTAGTTCCCTATACTACTAGTATAGTCCCTTATTTTTGTTAGTGAAATCGCCTTATTATTATTATTATACCCCTGTAACCCAAATATTGTTATTATTGTGCCCTTACATTATTATTGTTAGGTCGGCTAGGATTATATTGTGATCCCATGGACTCCTATATAGAGAAGGAGGTTTTTTCATTTGTATCATCCAAGAATTGTTCATTTATGTAATGTATTGGAGGTTTCCCCCTCAAAGTGGCTAATTTCTAAGGCATTGATCTCTCTGTTCTTAAATTTTTGGAGCTAGTTTCATAAAATTTGGTATCAAATCTTTGGATTATAGGGTTTCGCTACTCCAAATAAGTCATTGTGGAATTTTCTCTATAAATTTTTTTTCTAAGAAGGTGCAGAAGCTGAAATCTTTACAGAGCGAAGATGAAATCCTGAAGAATTTAGTGTAAACATTTCAGATCTTGGTTCACAAAAGTTTAGGAGACATGATCTGTTTAAGTTAGGGCATTTTCATGCTCCCGAATTTCACCTAAACATGTCATCATGGAAGTTTCACTATAACTTTTTTTCTACTAAGGTTTAGAAGATAAAAATTTTACGAAGTGAAGAAAAAATCCTGAGGAACGTCGTGTCAAATCTTGGTTCACAATATTTGTGAAGATATGATTTGTGGAAGTTAGGCTTTTTTCAAACTCTTGAATTTCATCTCAAAGAGGTGACCTTGGGAAAATCACTATAAATCTCTCTCTGAGCATCGGATTGGAATTCTGTAAAAATTGGTCGCAAGCACATGGACTTTAGTTTCTGGTATATCAATTTTAGAGTTGAAGGATGAAACAATGACATGCGGCATGCTGTACAAGTTTGCTCTACTGAACTAGTCCATAATTAGGTCATTGTGGGATATTAGGCATAAATCTGCCTTGAAGAATCCAAATCAGGTCAGACATGTGGCATTTGAAAGAAGCTTCAGAGGGCTACTACAGGGCTGAATTTCAGATATTGAAGATCCGTAATTACAGAGATAATTCAGTTTCATTATCGAGATCCTTAAAAGAAACAAAAATGTGTGTATTTTTTTTCAGAATTGCATAAGTCTTGTGTGAAAAATCAGTTTGAATTGATTCAAAGGGAATATTGTAGAATAGATATCAAAATTTGGTTCTAAAATGCCCCCCTAAAAAGAATTCAACACCCATCAAGCCTTTATAAGCCTCTACTATGACTCATGAAGACGAAGAACTGCAACATGACATGTCAAAATTACAAGAGCAAGTGCACCAAATTTCTCTCTCGCAAAGAGCAACAAAAAAAGAAATGGAAGTTTTGAAGAAAGGTGTGGAAGCTAAGATGGATTGTTTGAAGAAAGGCATGGAAGCTAAGATGGATGGAATGGAAGATGGTATGGAAGTTAAT
The DNA here is from genome assembly GCA_034641835.2 of Pinus albicaulis. NCBI lineage: Eukaryota > Viridiplantae > Streptophyta > Pinopsida > Pinales > Pinaceae > Pinus > Pinus albicaulis. The sequence continues at coordinate 938,291,475 of CM076583.1, read as the reverse complement.
ATGGATGACATGAAAGACAACATGGAAAACATGAAGAATGATCTAAAAGCAGACATGGAAGGTTTGACAAAGTTGATACAAGAAATGTTTCCTAATGGTGAAAAGATAGTAGAGGAAACTCATGATGAGAAAAAAAAAAATGTTTATCGTGATTTTATAAACTCTAATGTTAGATGTAAGAACCACCATATTCCAAAGATGGATATGAGGAAGTTTGATGGCAAGGATCCTGTAACATGGATACTACAGATGGAGAAATATTTTGATCTCAATAATGTGCAAAACATACAAAAGGTACGCATTGCAACTTTACATTTAGAAAAAAATACATCTGTATGGTATCGATGGCTTTCCTCCTGTAAAAAAATTGTCACTTGGGCAATTTTTATGAATGAAATGATAGCACATTATGAGGATACATAGAGCAACACCTTCTTTAGCCAATTGATAAATCTCAAACAAAAGGGTTCAGTGGTGGAGCACATTTAGGACTTCCAAAAATTGAATATAAGTGTAACTGATATTCCAGAGGAATAGAGGATTGATGTCTTCATAGGGACATTAAAGGATAACATCCAACATGAATTTCGCATTTTGGAAACTGATTCATTGGAGAAGGCATTTAGATTGGCAAGAAAAATTGAATGTAAAATTATGGCGACAAGGAAGCCTACCACTCACATCTATAAAGATGGAAGTGTTTCTACTCCTAGACTTCCACAACCTGCAAGGTTGACACCTCAAAAATTGGAATAAAAAAGAGAAAAAGAGATTTGCTACAGTTGTGATAGCAAATACACTAAAGGTCATAAGTGTTCTGAGAAGAAATTATTTTACATAGATTATGAAGAGGAAGAAAATGAACAAGAAACTTCAAAATAAGAGGATATACACTAGGAACCAACCCTAGAAGAAGAAGAAATGAGTCTGACCATATCGTGGAATGAATTGAAAGGTATTACCACTCCTAAAACTCTCAAGATATAAGGACATATTAAGAAGAAAAAGGTAATAGTGTTGATTCATTTAGGTAGTACCCATAATTTTATCCATTGTAAGGTAGCCAAGGAATTTAATTGTTCCATATACCCAACACCATAATGTCAAGTGATGGTTGCAAATGGAGGAAATATAAATTTCTCTGGAAAATGTCATAATATCAATCTAACCATGGGGGAATATGTATTTAATATTCCAATGCCTTCCATTCCAATGGGAAGTGCTGATGTTGTACTAGGAGTACAATGGTTACAATCTTTGGGGATGGTAGCTTTTAATTTTCAAGAACTTTTCTTGAAATTTTTTTCATAAGGAAAGGAAGTCGAATTACGGGGTATCGCAGGGAATCCGGGAAAGATAAAAAGCTCTAATGTCATGACAAATCTTCTGAAGAAAGAAAAACGAGGCGTAATTGCATAATTATGCTCACTAGAATTTCCAACATCAATATCGTCTATTTCTCTGGATTTCCAAAAAGTCTTGGGAAATCATTCCAAGGTGTTTGAAACTCCAAAAGGATTCCCACCTATTCATGATCATGACCATGCTATTCTTTTTATTCCAGGAAGTGTTCCTCCAAACATCAGGCCTTACAGATATCCCTATGTCCAAAAGAGCCAAATTGAACATATGATTGCAGAAATGTTAGAGCCTGGTATAATTCAACCTAGCCAAAGTTCTTTCTCTGCTCCAGTATTATTGGTGTATAAAAAGTATGGATCATGGCACATGTGTCCGGATTATAGGGAGCTCAATAAGCTCACTATTAAAGATAAATTTCCCATTCCTATGATTTATGAATTATTGGATGACTTACATGGAGAAATTTATTTTACCAAGTTGGATCTTCATTCTGGATATCATCAAATTAGAAGGAATACGGAAGATATTCCAAAAACAAAATTTCAAACTCATGAGGTTCATTATGAATTTTTGGTCATGCCTTTTGGCCTTACCAATGCACCTTCTACATTTCAAGGGTTAATGAATTCCATTTTCAAACCCTTAGAAACTTTTTGCTAGTATCTTTTGATGATATACTAATCTACAACAGTTCTTGGAAGGATCATGTTCAACATGTTGACATGGTGCTCAAACTATTGGAGGATAAACAATTATATGAAAAAATATCCAAATTCTTCTTTGGAGTACAAGAGGTCGAATATCTGGGTCATATTGTATCTCATGAAGTTGTTAAGGTAGACCCTAACAAAATTAAAGCCATTAAGGAATGGAAAGTCCCCACAACCATAAAGCAGTTGCGAGGATTTCTCGGGTTAACAGGGTATTATCGCAATTTTGGTAAGAATTATGGGAGAATAGCAGCACCTCTAACAATATTATTGAAGAAAGATGCATTTTCATGGACTCATAAAGCAACTAAGGCCTTTGAGCATCTTAAAGAGGAAATGTGCCTAGAACCAATCTTAGCTACGCCAGACTTCACAAAAACCTTTATTTTGGAATGTGATGCCTCAGGAAATGGAATTGGTGTTGTTTTAATGCAAGAAGGAAGACCCATTGATTTTGAAAGTCGTCCAATCAAAGGAAAGTATTTACAGAAAGCTATTTATGAAAATGAAATGTTGACAATACTACATGCACTAAAGAAATGGCAACCTTACCTAATGGGAAGACACTTTAAGGTAAAAAAAATCATGATAGTCTTAAACACTTTTTGGAACAAATACTATCTTTAGAAGAGTAGTAAAAATGGGTGACAAAGATGTTCAGTTATGACTTTGAAATCATGTATAAAACAGGGAAGCTAAATTTTTTTGCAAATGCACTCTCAAGAAAGGATGAAGAGGTGGAAGAATTGATTTGTGCCATTTCTATTATCCAATCAGATTGGATAACTAAAGAAAGGGATTAATGGAAGAAGGGCGAAGAAGTGTGGACACTCATTCAAAAGTTGTAGCAAGATCCTAATACATATGATATATTTAGTTGGAAAAATGATTCCTTATTGTACAAAGATCGCTTATAAATTTGTAAGAATTCCAAACTAAAACAAAATATTCTTTTGGAATTGCACACTTCTGCTTTAGGACACTCAAGATTTTTAAAATCTTTCCATAGAGTGAAGAAAGAATTTTTTTGGGATTGCCTTAAATCTGATATTCAAAAGTTTGTGGCGGAATGTTTTTTTTTCCAGCAAAATAAAGTTGAGACAATTAAGACCACGGGTCTTCTACAACCTTTATCCATTCCAAGTCAACGTTGGGAGGACATTTCAATGGATTTTCTCACAGGTTTACCTAATTTCGAAGGAAAGAGTGTCATCATGGTGGTAGTTGATAGACTTACCAAGTATGCACACTTTTGTGCATTATCTCATCCATTTAAAGAAAGTATAGTTGCTACTGCATTTATGGAAACAATTCAAAAGCTACACAGAAACCCAAATATTATTGTAAGTGATAGAGATCCCATTTTTACTAGAAATGTTTGGGCAGAGTTATTTTCTTGTTTCGGTACTCAACTAGCTCATAGCTCTTCTTATCATCCTTAATCTTATGGTAAAACTGAGATAGTGAATAAATGTTTGGAAGGATATATTCGTTGTTTTGTATTTGATAAGAAAACACAATGGGTCAAGTGGTTACGTCTTGCTGAATGGTGGTATAACACTTCCTTCCATACTGTAGAAAAAATGACCCCTTTTATGGCACTTTATGGATATCATCCACCATCCATCACATCCTCTTTAAGAGAAAATTCTAAGGTTCAAATAGTGGAAGATCACATCGAGAATCAATAAGAAGTTATCCAACTCTTAAAAGGATAGCCTAAATTTGGCACAAAATCGAATGAAGCAACAGGCGGGTCAACATCGTAGCAAGAGAAGTTTTGATGAAGGAGACTGGGTATTTTTATGGCTACAACCATACAAACAAATTTCTAATAAGGATAATAAATTATCGCTAAAGTACTATGGTACTTACAAGGTGTTGCTAAAGATTGGTACTATGTCATACAAATTGCAGCTTCTTTCTTCTTCCTGAGTGCATCCAGTTTTCCATGTTTCATGCTTAAAGAAGGTTATAGGTGACAAACTTCCATTTCAAACAATATTATCAGAACTTGATGAGGAAGGAAAAATCATATTGGAACCTGAAGAAGTAACGGAAACAAGAACTCGAAAGCTACGATATCTATCAATTTCAGAGTATCTCATCAAGTGGAAGAACTTACCTACTGAAGATTCTACATGGGAGGATGAAAATTTTATACGAAAGCATCCAGAGCTACTCAAGAATTGAGGAAAACACTTTTTTGAAGGAGAGGGGCATGTTAGGTCCCTATATTACTAGTATAGTCCCTTATTGTTGTTAGTGTAACCCCCTTATTGTTATTTTTGTACCCCTATAACCCCAATATTGTTATTATTGTGCCCTTACATTATTATCGTTAGGTCGGATAGGATTATATTGTGATCCCATGCACTCCTATATATAGAAGGAGGTTTTGTCATTTGTATGATCTAAGAATTGTTCATTTATGTAATGTATTGAAGGTTGCCCCCTCGAAGTGGCTTATTTCTAAGGCGATGATATATCTATTCTTATATTTTTTGAGTTGGTTTCATAACAATATCCTTCGCTTGTTGAATAAAAATAATGTTACTATTTTCCCAACTATACCTAGGAAATTTAAGAAATTTGATTCTTCTATCTCAGGAAAGCACAACAAATAATGATTTCATGATTCTCATTCCAGAGGACATAGAGAACGTGAAATCATTCATTCTGATTTCTATGGCCTTATGCATATTCCTTATGCAAATTTAAATAATATATGATGCCATTTATTGACAACTAAACCAAAATGTGTTAGGTTTATTTATTGAAGAACAAATCTGAAGCATTTGAAACATTTAAGAACTTTCATGCATGGATTCAAAATGATGCATAATATCATATTTGCTCGATTCGTACTAATAATGGAAAAAGAATATACTTCAAAATAATTTGAAATTTATCTTTTTTAGCATGGGGTCAAACATCAAACAATCGTGCATTATAATCCCCAACATAATGGAGTAGTTGAAAGAATTAACAAAAAAATCTTAAATATGGTACGTTCAATGATGGTTTTCAAGAATGTTAAGCTAAGGTTTTGGGTTGATTCATTTTTATGCGTTGTGTATATTAATAATATGTGTTCATCTCATGCTATTATGGACAAGAATCCCTATTAAATGTGGTATGGTTGCATTCCTTCGGTGAGGCATCTTAGGGTTTTTGGCTCCATCTATTATGCCTTCATACCTAAGAAATAGAGAAACAAAATTGGTGCAAGGAGTTGAAAATGTATCTTCTTAGGGTACTGAAATACTTCCAAAGCATATGGCATCTATGATGGAGTGAATAGGAATTTTATAATATCTAGAGATGTGATATTTCTTGAATATTTCAAGACTCACAATGTTGTTGAGTGACATCATGATCCCTTAGATAGATTCAAACATGCAAAGTCTTTTCAAGGGTTTGATAATGAGATTCCACATCTTGAAGGGGGGATCCATATACTGGATCAATCTATGGAATCTACTTCTGAAGAACTCTCTCCCCCACATGAAGCTCTAGCCACTGATAAAGATGCAACTTTCAGTGATGTGAGTGACCTAATTTAGAGGCTAAATATTGATTCAACCCCATATCAATGAACTTGGGAACCTGAGCCATCTAAAAAAGTTCCTCCAAAAGGGATGACAAAGACACTTGAAATTGTTAATCCATATGAGGATTGAAATAACAGAACAAAAGCTTAACTGGATAAAGTGGAGGTGATGTAGACGATATTGATTCACCTATTGATATGGATGTTTCTTATATTCGTGAAATAAATTTGTCTACATATTTTGAACGGATTCCTTCAAAAATGTTGCTTCTAATGACAAATGGAAAGAATCGATGCAGAAATAATTTGATGCTTTTATAAATAATGGAACTTGGAAGTTGGTTGATCCCCCATTGGGAACCAAACACATAAGTTGCAAGTGGGTCTTCAAGAAAAAGTATAAATTAGGTGGCTCATTTGAAAAGCATATATCCAGCCTTGTGGAAAAAGGTTTAGCATAGAAATAAATGGTCAATTATGAGGATACTTTCCCGCCCAGAGAAAAATAAGCTACCATTCAGACATTATTTTCCTTTCAAGCTCGTAACTGTTGGAAATTCCTTCAATTGGATGTAAAAACTCCTTTCTTGAATTGATATCTGAAAGAGAATGTTTCTATGTCCCAACAAGAAGGAGTTGTTATGAAGGAACATGAACACAAAGTTTTCAATTTTGTAAAATCCTTGTATTTCCTTAAGAAAGCATCGTGAGCCTGGTACGAGAAGTTGACTAAGAATATTCTGAAACTAAATTTCAAACATTATGTTCTTGATTATGCAACTTTGTTTGTAAATAAATTTTGAAAAATAGTTGTGTATCAAGTGGTGTATGTATATGATATTTTGATGACAGGGAACAATGAGAACTACATTCCATCCATAAAGAAAAAACTGAGTAAAGGTTTTGAAATTATATATTTGGGCTATGTTCACTATTATCTTGGTATTGAAGTAACCCAACATCCCAAGTTTATATTCCTCTCTTAGAAGAAGCACATTGGAGATATATTGAACGAGTTTGGCATGGTTGAGTGAAATAATTTAACAACACAAATGGAACATAATTTAAAGCTAAAATCCATTCAAGGAAAACAATTTGAGGATACAACACATTATATATACCTCGTAGGAAGTCTCAACTACCTGACTACTGTTAGAACAAACATTTCATTTTTTGTTGGAATCCTCTCTAGGTTTATGAAAAATCCTTGTGGAGTCATTAGGCTATTGAAAAAAGACTTCTAAAGTATGTGAAGGGGACTCAATGCTTTGGAATCAAGTATACATAGGTGGGTGACTTCAGATTTATTGGATACTTTTATTCAAACTTTGATGGAGGAAAAGAAACCAAAGTATCTACTTCTGGATATGTTATGAGTCTTGGACGAGGAGTTGTCTCCTAGAGGTGAGGAAAAGAGTCAGTTACAGTAAATTCCACAACTGAGGCCAAATATGTGGAAACAACTAAAGCAATAAAGGTAATTGTGTGGCTCAAGAAAATTCTGGAATATTTTTTGGAGAAATAAGTACATTCAACTCCTATTTTGATTAACAACACTTCTGCAATAATATTGGCTAAGAACCCAAAGTTTCATGATTGAAAAAATCACGTCAATACAAAATACCTTTTGATTCGACATCATGTTGAGGCCAAAACAATCTACCTACAAAATTGTTCCACAAATGAGCAGGATGCAGACATATTCACTAAAGTTTTTGGAAGGGAAAATTTTGAAAGTTTCAAAATGATGCTTGGACTCACCAACATCCCATGAGATTAAGAGGGGGAATGTTGACACCTAATCTTTAGGATTAGGAAAACTTAAGTGAATATTGTAAATAGAAAAAAAAATAAAGGAAGTTAGAAGATGAGGAAACATTGGGAGATGAAACCAAATAGTACCCATCTCCTTGTATATGTTCATATTCTCTCTTAATGCAATACATAATTTGATAAATATTTGCAAACCCAGCCTGACAGGAAGGACACTTAGAATACTCATATTACATAAATGAGAGAAGTAAACATATATTGGAATGATAACGAGGACAATCCTTATACATTTGCATTTTTATGGCACGTGAAGGATTAAGGGGATCACACAAGATTATTGAAGAAGTCTAGTCTGAACAAAAGGTTAATGTCTAGCACATGTAATAAACATATGAGGATAGCATGCAAGGATGTAGAGAGGAACCCAATAGAATGAGTTGAATCAACTAGAGTGGACATGGTAGGATAACACATGAGTCAGGTGAGCACAAAGGAGAAAAAATGACTATTGAGATGGGTTGGGCCAAACTATCATTTGGGAAAATTATGTAATATGGAAAATTGACCCATTCGAAATGGAAGGATGCAATCCTATTCAATTTAAAATGGTTTCTTGTAAATGCGACAAGAGAGTTGACTAAGGAAACAAACATTTTACTAAGTACCATTTGGATTGTAAGTGCTAACGTGATATGAAGAGTTGGTGATGGATTTGGAGGGGAAATGCATAATTTTATATTGTTATGGATAGTGTGAAATCACCCAATGTCTAGCATGATTGGGTGGGTCATTGGACAAGTCATGACACAATTTTCTTACATGATAAAGTTTAGGGATATAAGTTCTTGTTAGTCAGAGGGAAATGTAACCATGAAAAAATAAGACACATAAATACAACAGATTCAAATTGAATAAAAAATTTATATTCATTAATAATTCTCTTATATACATCCATCGAGCTACAACTATTCTCTCTTCTTGCTTCACATTATAATGGCCCAACCATAAGTATATAAACACCAAACTTTCTAAATATGAAATCTTGCAAACTCTAATTTTCCTTTCCTAATGCAAACTAAGACTTCACCTTTAACTAAACTCTTCTAACTTTCCTTTAAATTAATTCTACATTTTTATTTTTTATTGAATCGTCCTTTTTAGACAAAGCATTAAACTTCTAACTTTGTCCCACTTTCCTTCTAATATTAGACTCAAATTTATTTTGTTAACTTAATTCTACTATTCATGCATTGTATGTATACATGAGTAATTACTATTTCTAAAACTCCCCCTTAATTACAGCCATATGACTCAACCTTAACTTAATCATCACTGAACTATGCATGCTACGCTTGCAATAATTTAAAATTGACTCAATTTTTTTTTTACATTGTAGTTTTTTGTTTTTCATTTCTTCCATATTAGATACCCTTGAAATTTCTTCATTTTTAGTAGCTCTTTCTTGATGTAAGCTCCATATTTCTTCACTTACTGCTACTGCAATTTTTGTTTCATTTTTTTTTTTTTTGTTCTAAACAAAAATTTAGGCTTTCAGAGCCTATATTCTATAAATTTCTCTTGAAATATCGATTCACTCATTGAATACTACCACAAGTCTTCATATTCAAACTCAAAACTTTGCCATGGTTCTTCCGCTTCATATTCTTGATCTTCTTGCTTCCATATTTCTTGATAGTATATTTGATATATTCTTGACTCCAATTTTGAAAGGTTGTCTCAATGCTTTCTTCATCATATTTAGAAACTTCCATGCCCTTTCCTACATATTTTTCTTCATCTTTCTTTCAGCTATAGTTGTAACTGGAATGTTGTCTTGTCTACTTGCACACTCAAAATCAATGTTAAAAACATATTCATTATGCTTTGTAGTGAGAGATTTCTATTCTCCTTCTTTCTTCTATGCCTCTTCAACTGCATTTAGGCTATCTTCCACTATTATGCTATTAGTGGACATTTCATCAAAACCCATGAATCACTTTATCCTCATCTTAATCATTAATTGTTGCTAGGTCGCGCACTGCTTCATGAGAAATTATAAGTACTGTTTCATAAGTTGAGGCTATAGTGATAGCTTCAACCTTCAGTTCTTCATTAACCACGACACTTTAAATATTTCTGCAATCAGTCCTTGTTTAAAAAAAAAGACCACAAATTTAATCAACATAATTTTTTCCCACTTTGTGGTGAGATACCTAGGCATAAATGTGCTCATTAAAAAGTTCAACTTCACCAAATTTATCATTTGTTGTTGGATTCAAGAGAGTTTCATTGTCATCTCTATAAACAATTACATCATATTATAAACTACCTTTGTTATTCTCAAACTTAAATGCATCAAAATCTAATGTAAAGAGGTCACCATCAACTACAATCATACCAACTAGACCACACATGTTATTAATTTCTTTATTGGAAGCTTCACCATAATCAACAAGGTATGTTGTTCGATTCACCAATTCAAATCTCACTTCACAGTTACCATCCACATGTGTCTCATCATAGTGGGATTTACCATCATCTTCAGCATCCATGTTACAGTGGGTTTCTCGAGCATACATATTCTCTTTCTCTACTTCACTCGTAGAGGCTTCAATTTCTCACTCTGCAATTATTTTGAGTCTTATTCACCCATATGCATGTTTTCCTGATGGGTTTCACTTTTATAATCTTTATGACAATCATCCATATTTGATTGGGATTTTCCAAGCTATATTTTCCTCCTAGAGTAATTCTCATTTACTCTCATACCTATAGTTGACTTTCTATTGATTCTTCAATAGATTGTGACATAATTTGTTGCTTTATGTCACTTTATTTTATACAAAATTCTACTTCCACGATATTTTATGCTTCCTAGGAAGATGTATATTTTGCTACCTTGCACAAGGAATTATCATCCAATTCATTTTTTATAATATCCAATACTAAGGCATCACATACTTCATGATATGGGTTGTTATATCGATACTCAATGAACTCTCTACATTGAAGAATTGTTTTCCTTTTGACAGTTCCCAAAAATTATAATTTTTACCAGTAAATTTTCAAAATGTTACTAGATCTATCTTGATCCATTCATCTTTGAATTTTTTACTTCATCTACTTGTCTTTTAGATGCACCGACTGTTGCAAGAACCTCTATGAGCTCTTCTAAATACTTTGTCTCTTCCTTTCAATTTATTTTCTTGGTTTGATTCAGTATTTCTTTGTTACCCATGACTATTGTATTTCTTTTGAATTTTGTCTTATTTTATTATTATTTTAGCCTCATATGAATGAACTTCATATACACTTGATTATGTTTAAAAACAATCATTTTAACCTTCAATTTAATGTTGGCTCCCGAAAACTGCTAGCAACTTTGCTAAGATCTTTTCCACAGATTCTTATGGAGGCTCATGGCTACAATTTATAGTGGGCAATCCTTATTTTGCTAGTGCCAGTGGTTCTTTCCTTTTGATATGGTGGTGGCTCTGTAAGCTTCTCACACTAATCTCTTAGTAGTTTGATTTACAAACTCTTAACGAGCACTAGTTTCTACTTATGGACCAGTGGATGAAAACATTGTTTTGTAGGCTACTCATAGTATCCAAAGCTATGGAAGTAGCTCGTGACCTTATTAACTCCTTTAGTTATTTGAAAGATTGCTAAACCTTTCTCTGATACCAATTTCTTTTTAGAGATATAGATAAACATGCAAACACAAGACAAATAAGTACACAAGCTTTTCCTTGAATAAATACATTCTACTAATTAATTATTCTCTTATATACATCAACCAAATTGTTGTTACTCTCTTTTATTAATTAACATTACAATTACCCAACCATGAGTATATAAGCACTAAACTTTCTAAATATGGAATCATGCAAACTCTAACTTTCATTTTATCATGCAAACTATGACTTGTCTCTTTAACTAAAATTTTCTAACTTCACTTTAACATAAATCAAAAATTTTCTTTTCCTTAGATTTTGCTGAAAAGTCATTAAATTTTTAACCCTAACTCACTTGAATTGTAATATTAGACATAACTTACTTTCCTTCACTTAAATTAAGTCTCCATATAGTGCATGCATACGAGAGAACTTATTATTTCTATCAAGTGAAATTTTTTTGATATATGAAAAAGGTGTTATCAATGGCAGTAAATCAAATAGGAAATTTGGGGATAGGTTTGAATCAATTGTGTGCTCTTATGATTTTTAAATATATATATGAGACTAGAGTTAACTAGGTTGTAACACACTTGAATATTTCACAATTGTTAGGCCAATTGGGTTATCAATTCTAAAAGGTTACTTTCATTCATATCATTTTCATATTGGTTATGTTAAGGAATTATTATCTACATACTACAATAAGTGCTAAACTTATGAATTTGAATATTTGTGAAATACAAAAGTGAGGTGTAGGATGGAATCACATAGTTTCAAATTGAGAAAATCGATGAGACGAAATGAGTCACGATGCACAACTATAGTGATGGGTCATCTGGGGGTGCTAATGATCCAGGTGGATATTGGTGGCCACCTACCTATTCCACTTGGGACCCCATCATTGTCTCTTTCATTTTTTCAGTTTCAACACAACTTACTATTTTTAGTAGTTTTTTGGGTTGTGAACATTCAGACCCATTTTTAGGCCCTAAACGACTTTTTTTGGGAAAACTGGGAGCAACATGGGTTCATGATGTTGCTCACTCAAAATTTGTAGTCCTCAGATAGATATTTATATAGAGGTATGGTTTGCATCAAACGGAGATCATATGCCAAAGTTACATCCCTGGGAAGTTGAAACACCAATTTACCCAAACAGGGCCCATAGTTTTGGTGCTTCATCTCCTAGGGTTAGGGTTTTGGATGTTTATGGTTTTCCATTATTTCTAAATATTAGATAGGCGCTCAAGCCTCATCATAACTCAATTCAGAGGCCTGTAGCTGCCACATCTCTTCTCAGAGAGAAGCTACTAGAGCCCTAGCTAGTTTATTTCCTTTCTGTTTGTAAGCAAATTTTAGTTCTTTGATATTAATGAAATGAAGTGTTATTTCCATTGCATATTTGTATTTATTGTTATATGTGTATTATTTTGTGTTCCTACATAAATGCGGATTAGCTAAGTAAGCCTTCGATGTGTGAGGTGACTATAGGGGCATGACAATGGTTTTTTAGGTCAAATTAAAGTCTATGCTAGAGTGTAATATCCCTGTTTAGGGTAGCCTCCGTGTTGAGGGTCCAATGGGCCCTACCACGTTGCCGAGGTCTCCATAATTGGGGGACTACGCAAGGGTCCCCATCCCAAGATGATTTGGTGGGCCTTAAGACCCCACCCTTAACACCCTGGGATGCCACCCTCACTAACAGTTCGAGCTTTTGGTGTAGTGGTTGGGCCTTTGTGGTATCAGAGCCGAGGTCTCGAGGTCAAGACTCACGGAGTGTGGTGGGATGTCATATCCCTGTTTAGGGCAGCCTCCCTATTGAGGACTCGGTGGGCCCTACCACATTTCCGAGGTCTACTTAATTGGGGGAGTGCGAGAGGGTCCCCGTCTTGAGATGCTCCGGTGGGCCTTAAGATCCCACCCTTAACACCCTAGGATTCCACCCTCACTAACAGTTCGAGCTTTTGGTGTGGTGGTTGGGCCTTTGTCTGTAATATCCCGTTTTAGGGATATGTCTAAAACACGACAAACTCCAACCAGAGATTGACTGGGAGGGCATTTACCAGATATGTCGCCTCTAAAAGAGGACAAGATCCGGAGGCTACCTGGACCTTTTCAGACTCTGTCTAGGAGTGAAAGATAAACACACCAATTGGTATAGAACTAGAGTGCTCAAAAACAATAATAATGCATCAGACATATAATAGAAAGAGAATACAGCAACTACGACAACTATGACAACTCAACCAGAAAACATAGAGAGGAAATGCTGAGCCATTTTATTAATCTGAGAAATGTTATGAAGTACAAGAAGCGACCTTTCCCAAAGAAAGTAAGAAAAAAATCTTAGAAAAGATAGGAAATGGCTGCTCTATGAACTGCGTCGCAGCTGCTGGAAAACTGCCGTGTAGCTGCTACTTCTAGAATGGACTGAAGATTAGGGGTTGATCCCCTTGTCAGAATGAGCTGAAAATCAGCAAACCTCCTCTCCTCAACAACCTAGACAAAATCCAAAAACCATTCCAAGAATGGTGAACCCCAGAAATCACCAGAAACTGCCTCCCTAGTGAATTACGCTGGCCTCCAAGGCACTGCACAGTGGCTAGATAGAAACAGTTGAAATACTACCACAAACTCCACCAAAAACCTCCGATGGGCAAAGGCTGACCCTCTGCTCAAAATCCCGGTGGAATCACCTGCAAAAACCCCAATCCAAATCTCCTCCATAATGGACTGCGTCCTCTCTCCTAGTGACTATGCAGTCTCTATAAGATCCAGCTCCGCAACAAACCCAAACAATAAACGACTCACAAAATACTGAAAAACCAACCTTTCCCGAGTAGGCACTCGAAGTCCCCCAGGGCTAAGGGTGAGATCTCCGACCGGAGACACTCAATGCACTAAACAGTGCTACAGACAGGCTAAACAGCCAACGTGCTCAAGAAGACAAACGTCTCACTCAAAAATCATCAACTCCAGAATGAATGAAATGAGGAGGATCCTCCATCTTTTATAACATTGGTTTCCCTCCAAAACCCAACGTACCCTCTCTCTCCTCCACATACTCATCCTTATCTACGTAGAAGCTTGTAGAAACTTCTAGAGTGTATGTAGGCCCTCCTCTCTACGTGGTGTTTGGCCCCCTTGGCTCCCCCTTAAGTCACAATGTTGTGCTACTAGGAAGGATTTTTATTCCGTCTAAGTGAGTTAAACCCTCTCCACTCACTTTTTATTTATAATTTAATTATCTAAGGTAAAATGGATCCAAATTAATATTTCCAATTAGCTGTTGCTAATTGGGAATATTACAATCCTCCCCACCAGAAATTGCTTGTCCTCAAGCAATTTCTGAACAAGCCTCCTCTCTAGCTGATGCTCCCCACCAACACTACAAAATGTGCCTGGGTCCCAGATGCGCCACTCAATTTTCCTTGTCCTCTGCATCATCCTGATATGAAGGAATCTCTCAATGCCAGGATCCCATACTGATCTCTCATGGTGCCAGCCAACCAACAATCCTCTCGGATCCCATCGCCACCATGGCCAATAATCGCCCAAGTCCCACGGCTCGGACTACGCACTGCCCCTGGCTATGACTGATGGTCTAAGAGGCAAAGACCATGACCCTTGCTACGTTGTATCTATGACTGTGTAAGCTATCCCATCAAATATGTACCAACTCATCACCTCTCTCCAATCTAGGTCCTGACTCACTCCCACGCTGATCCTACTCTGCTGAAATTGGGATGGATTTCTGAAGAAACGACGACCTGTGCCCCCTTGCTAGGTGGAATCTGTAACATATTCTATGTCCAAGGGCCCCCACTCCACTGTGCTCCCTATGAATAATACCGTACCATAAAGAGGGTACCAACTCATGATCTCTCGCCAGTCCATCTTGGAAGAAGAATCTGATGTAGCAACAACAACTGCATATGGAACACGCCTGAAGTGTTGCCGCCAGCATGTAATCAACTCCCATTGCTCTGCCCTGTCTGCCAATGAAAGCTACCTGTAGAAGGAAGCCCCTCTCTCTATAATGAGCCAAAGTGCATAATATATGCTACAAAATCCATCGATGTACTCCTGGAGAGTGCTACACACTAAAAACACTGCAGCTCTGCTGACTGTGTGTACATCTATCTGCGCCTCATCCCTGTGTTGACCCATCGATGGATGCTCCACCATATCCAACAGCTCCTCCCACTCCTGATCAAGAATTTCATGCTCTCGCTGTCTACTGGCCCCCTGTAGAACAATCCCATCAACCTCTAACACCTCCAGAGGATATGGATCTACAACTACTATCACCGTACTTGATATCAGTGCATCTGACTGCCCCACCTCAATGACTGACCCCAATGTTAGCCGCATATCCCTCATCGACTCTATGTGGGCGCCCATCTGGCTCTCCCCCAAAGGAATATCATGCCTGATGTGAATAGTGTCCTCCTCTGTCAACTCAGGCTCTGTCACCTGCTGCTCTAGCTGAATCGTCATAAGTGACTCTTCACCCAGAGTATCTCGCGTAGAGTCCCTTGAATGCTCACCCTGGACAATAGAATGCTGCTCTGGTCTATTGTCACCATCTCTCCATGCCTGCTCTCACTCCCCAGGAGCATCCTCAACTGATCTTATGGACTCATATGAAAAATAGTCCTCACCCTAGCATGCAGAAGGAATTCCCTCCTGTTCTACCTCCGCCATCTCATTTGCATTGAATATGCCATCCACCCTCTCGATAAAGTGTCGATACAGTGTCTGGAGCCCAGACACATACTGGGATGCTACCTCTGTTGTACCCAGTATCCCCTGCTCATGCATGATCTTGACATGCCCTAAGGGAAAAATGATGCATGTCTCCCTCATGACCCGCGCCCCAAGCGTAGGCTTAACGATGACTGATGTGCCACCCCTGCAGAGGATCATCTCATCCCCTAACCTGTGGCTGTCAACTAGTACCCTGACCCAGTGCCACTGCTGAGAAGTCTCTCCCCTAGTGTGCTGAGTGTCATCCAAATGTCTTGGGTGAGCCTCACGTACCCCGCTGCTTATGCCCAAGGTGCCAAAGGACAACAACAAAATCCATTGTGCTCGTGATTGATGTAGAAGAGGGTCAAGTGCGTGAGTCCCCACGGATGCTGTCAAGTATCGCTCATCTGTCTCCCCATCGATCTTGGGTGAAATGCCCCCAAAGGTAAGCCTGGTGTCCCTGTCCGTGAGTCTCCCTGAAGGAAATGCTCTAAGACCCTGTTGTGCAGCACCATACGCCTTCGCATACCACCGATCATCCATGTACTCTTCGACATGCCATTGCACACTGAGGCATACCCCTGTATACTGCTGGATACCACAAGCTACTGTTGTACCACCCTATACCGTCTCGTGCCCTGACTGTGTCTAGGCATCGATCACTCCCCGCGTGCTCTTAATGTGATGTAGGACACTCCTACTCCACAATGCAGTCCCACACACTACGGTACACCACCATGCAACTCCATGTCCACGGGTAGTTCACTTCTCAATGCTAGAGGCTCCCACACATCCCTGGATGTGATGACCTAGAGCTGTGCCTCTACATGTTGGACTACCCCCAATCGATATCATCATCTCCATTGTCGCATCACTATACTCACCGATGAATGGATCATCACTCCAAACCCTCCTCGAGGGGTCCGAGAAGTGAATCTCCCTATGTGTCAGTAGTCTTACCACCACTGCTCAGCTCCGTTGCATCCTCTGTGCCCCACACAAAGGTGAAGAATCCTTGGCCCCATACAAGGCGCCATCTGGTGGCCTGCCAATGCCACCTCCTCCAACAAGCTCCTGCCAAGGTATGTTGACCACCCCGTGATCCTATGTATAAGTGTAATACCAAGACAACCTAGGGAGTCTACCCATAAACTGGTTGGCCATTGAAGCTGACCGAAACTCCCCTAGCGAATGCACATGCTCTACTTCTAGGCGAACTGTACCCTCCAAGACATAGCCAATTGACTTTCCTGGGAAATTATAGGTGATCCCGCCTAGATCCCAATGCCAATCTGGGGTTCCTGTATGCCCAACACCTGGGAACTCCTGCTGAATTACACCTGGGTCCACCATTATCTCCATAACCCACTCCATCGAGTACCAACTCAAAATCTCTCACCATCCAACCTCGACAAGTGGATGTTTCACACTGTGAAACTCTGATCGTCTCATCCTGCTAACCAAGTCAACGTATGAGATCTAAATAGGTGACTCCGTCTCTCTCTCTCCAATGGGAAGAGGTGATCCAACAACACTGATAGTCACGTACATGCATGCCCGAAGGGGAATGATATGACACTCCAATGTGCCCTCTGGTTGTACCATCAGGGAATCCAGTCGTTCCCCAATGCGGACCAACTTGGCTACCGACTCAGCATAAGCCACTGTCATGCCCTCCAGCTCCTTGTCCTACAACAAAATGGCCTCCCGTACTGACGTGGCCTTCACTTTCAAAACTAGAAGGTCTGATCGAATCCGATGACACCACTGTCTGCGACCATCATCCAATACCTCTATATCTCCTAGTGCCTCATCAAAGGTGGATACATCTCCTAACACCTCACCCATCTGTCGTGTGCTGCTACCACCCGAAGACTCAGACACAACTTCGGTCATCACCTCAATGGATGGCTCTACTGGGGTAGGCTCTACCTTCTCCACTACGATATCAATCGACACAGTCAAGGAGGTCTCCAATGAGGGTGAGTCCTATGTCACACTAAGTGTATCCTCAAACTCCCTGCAATCCTATGTGCCCTCATCCTCCAAGTGCGTGGTAACCATTTTGATGGTTTCCCCCTCTGATACTCGGTCAAGCTGGAAAGAGGTATCCAACTTCTCCACCCAAGCTTTTTCTGAACACTTGGATGACTAGTCAAATGTCGGTAAATGGAATCTGCCCACTATGCGCTGCCGGCCTCCATCATGTGAGTGCCTGTTCCCTCTATGAAAGTTGCAGGGTCTGCTATCCCACTAGAGCTGAAAAAAATCTCTGAATGGAAGGGAATCCCTGAAGTCTTGCCCATATCCCTGATACTCGGCGAATTAATCACCCATGTGGCTAGGCTTTAGCTCCTGTTGTGCTCCTGCCCCTGTGTCTACACCCAGAAAAGTGGGCATAGTGGAACATGTGGGTGTATGTGATGCCATATGCTGAGTGGCATCATACTTCGGCAAATGGTGAGATGTGCCTGATTCGTCACCAATATGGAAACCCCTTGGGGTTTCATGCTGTCTAGCCTCCATGGCGATGAATCTCTGCCCCATTACCTCAATTTTCCTCGACAGATCCTGTACTGATTTGAGGAGCATCTCCCCAAATCTCTTCACATCATCATCACCTACCATCGGCTCCTCCTGCTCTATGTCTACAGGCTCCTCCTGTTCTGTGTCGACTCTAGAAATTTTTCAACTGTTGCCCCAAGACCACACCGTTGCCTGACTTTGGCCTCTGATTTACCCACTGAAAACTGCTCAAAAAATTCTAGGAATTTAGGAAGGTGATCCTTGCCCAAAACCCAGGAAAACCCAAAAAGGATTTCTTCTAATTCCAACCTTCAAAATATGACCCTTTGTAGTTTGGCCCTCTTCCAATTTCGTTTTCTGGCACTGTAGCTACTACTATCAATCACTGTTCTCCAAAATTCATACCAACCTCCTCAAATGGCTCTACTAAAAATCTTTCAACACCCTAGCTCTAAAATCCCACCAATGAAGCTCCCACAAATGAGCCTCCTCCAATGACTTTATAGGCCATTATAACCAAAATAGCTGCAACTGAAAACTAGAAACCCGCAGGCTGATCCAAGATTGAAGCTTTGATACCACTGTAATATCCCGTTTCGGGGATATCTCTAAAACACGACAAGCTCCAACCAGATATTGACTGGGAGGGCATTTACCGGATATGTCGCCTCTAAAAGAGGACGAGATCCAGAGGCTACCTAGCCCTTTCCAGACTCTGTCTACAAGTGAAAGATAAAACCACCAAGTGGTATAGAACTAGAGCACTCAAAAACAATAATAATGTAGCAGACATATAATAGAAAGAGAATACAACAACTACGGCAACAACGGAAACTACGGCAACTCAACTAGAAAACATAGAGAGGAAATGCTGAGCCATTTTATTAATCTGAGAAATTTAATGAAGTACAAGAAGAAACCTTTCCCAAAGCAAGTAAGAAAATACTCTAAAAAAAGATAGGAAATGGTTGCTCTATGAACTGCGTCCCAGTTGTTGGAAAACTGCCGTGTAGCTGCTACTGCTGGAATGGACTGAAGATTAGGGGCTGATCCCCTTGCTGGAATGAGTTGAAAATCAGAAAATATGCTCTCCTCAACAACCCAGAAAAAATCCAAAGACCATTCCAAGAATGGCCAACCCCAGAAATCACCAGAAACTGCCTCCCTAGTGAATTATGCTGGCCTCCAAGGCACTGCACAGTGGCTAGATAGAAACATCTGAAATACTACCACAAAATCCGCCAAAAACCTCCGATGGGCAAAGTCTAACCCTCTGCTCAAAATCCCGGCGAAATCACCTGCAAAAACCCCAATTCGAAGCTCCTCCACAATGGAATGCATCCTCTCTCCCAGTGACTACACAGTCTCTATAAGATCCAGCTCCGTAACAAACCCAAACAATAAACGACTCACAAAATACTAAAAAACCAACCTTGCCTGAGCAGGCACTCGAAGTCCCCCGAGGCTAAGGGCGAGATCTCCGACCAGAGACACTCAATGCACTAAACAGTGTTGTAGACAGGCTAAACTGCCAGCGTGCTCAAGAAGACAAATGTCTCACTCAAAAATCATCAACTCCAGAATGAATGAAATGAGGAGGCTCCTCCATCTTTTATAACGTTGGTTTCCCTCCAAAACCCAACGTAGCCTCTCTCTCCTCCACATACTCATCCTTATCTGTGTAGAAGCTTGTAGAAACTTCTAGAGTGTATGTAGGCCCTCCTCTCTACGTGTTTTTTGGCCCCCTTGGCTCCCCCTTAAGTCACAACGTTGTGCTACTAGGAAGGTTTTTTATTCCGTCTAAGTGAGTTAGACCCTCTCCACTTACTTTTTATTTATAATTTAATTATATCAGGCAAAATGGATCAAAATATTTCCAATTAGCAGTAGCTAATTCGAAATATTTTGATCCATTTTGCCTGATATAATTAAATTATAAATAAAAAGTAAGTGGAGAGGGTCTAACTCACTTAGACGGAATAAAACTGCTAATTGGGAATATTACATAAAGGTACTCTTTCAACCTCCTTCATGATTTATATATATATATATGTGTGTGTGTGTGTGTGTGTGTGTGTGTGTGTGTGTATCTATATCTATTAATTGAGGAACATAAATTACATAGCCATTATTCCCTAGTTTGAAATGAAATCAATTATTATTCTTACTTAGTTTCTTAATAATGCATTCATGTTTTTCTAATTACTAGATGGAAATGTTTACCAAAATCTTAATACCTAACAATAAATTAATATAAAAAAATTCAAACTTTTCTCTCTCTCTCTCTCTATATCTAGATATATATAATATTTTTTTTTAAATAAGAAATAATTTAAATAGTAAAATATTATCTAAGAAATAATTAAATTATTTTTATTTATCTCTTTGATATATATGTTCAATATAATTTTTATATATTTATTTATTATATTTTTACAATGTGGTATGTATATTTTAATTGTTTCGAAATAAAATTATCTTTATTTTGTTACTTTTATTTAGTTTTTAATATAATTTTCATACACACACACACACATTAAATTAAATACTTAAAATTTAATTAAAAATATTGTAAATTTCCAAAATGTTATATTTTAATTTTATAATTGATTAAAAATTTAATATAATTAGCATATTATGATTTTATATTTAATTAAAAATGATTAATGAAAAACCAAAAATATAATATAAAAGAAATAAATTTATATGATTAAATTTCATTTGGTTTAGATATCTATTTTCAAGAATTTAAAATATAATTATCCCCTATCCCCTCACGGAATCTCTGTGTAAACTTCCTGAATGCAATGAGAAACAAGTTGTCTCTAAAAATATCAACAGAGATCAAAGGGACAAAACATGAATTGATGTTCGAGAAATCTTCTTAGGAAAAGTTGTTGCGTTCTTCAGAGTCATCTACTCCCAAAAAATGAAGATCCAAACAAATAGTTGTCTTTATATAAGATAACCTGAATGGTAATTGAAATAGTAGCCTTTGTATAGGCATGAGACAGTTGCATCCTAAAAGCTGACAGACTTAGGGCGCACTGTCAGATTCAATTTTGCAAGTGTTAGATAATATTGTCTTAAATTGATATGGTTTTGTCTTAATTGTTAACTGTATAAAATAGTTGCGTCTTAATTTCCATTGTCCTAAGTGGCCATTGGCTTATATATATATATATATATATATATATATATATATATATATATATATATAGATATAGATATATATATATATGTCTTGATGTTTTTTTTACCTTTTTTTTGTCTTAAATATAAAGTTTTGTCTTAAAATATTTGTGTTTCAAACTATTTTTTCCTTAAATATAAATATTTGTCTTTATTTAATAGTGTCTTAAATTTGATATTTAAGACAATTCAATTGATACTAAATTTTAATGTAAAATAACTAAAATAAAGTGACTTTTTAAGACAAAAGATTTGTTTTGGCTGAAAAAAAATGTCTTAAAAGTGCCCTTGTGTATTAGTGAAATGAAACTATCTCTTAAACATACACAACAAAAACATGAGTAGCAAACACATGGAACAAAGAGAATTTAATGTAAAAAAACAAAAGGGAAAACCACCAATATGTTTGTTATCATAATTCAATTTGAGTTCCTACTATGCTAGGTCATCTCTCTTTCTTAGCACCCACTCATAGGAAGCACCAACTCCCTGAGATTGTTTCCTAGCACCCAGTTTTAGGAAACACCAACTCCCTCTTCTATGGACAGTTTATTATCTTACTAGAAGAACCAACTTCATGTCCATTTCTTGCATGCACCAACTTGAAGGAGGCACCAACCTCCAAGCTATACTTCAAGCACAGAGCAAGACATACGCAACAACTCCCTCTTCTACAGACACCTGATCATCTGATCATAATAGCCAACTTTTTGAAGGACCAATTTACAGGAGCCACCAAACTCCAAGCTATCCTTCAGAAATCCACTAAGATAGAAGAACTAGTGCCCTGGTTTGTAGGCTCCAACCCATAATCCATTGGGAATTAATACTCTTTGTTATTGGTGCTCACTCAGCCTAATTTTAGCTCCTTGTATTGACCAACTCTTGACCCTTTGATCTCTTCAACAACATGCTCAGTATCTCACTGCTCCCTTCTCATTTGCAGGATACACATTTCTTGGCTCTCGACCCTCATACAGTCTGCACATCACCTCTCAACCTTATCTTCTACAAAGTCACAATAAACCTCTAACTACATCATCCACACAATTACACATAGCATCATAACCTCCCCGTTCCACTCAACATATTCCACAATAGTGTTGCATTTCCTCACTCTCTATTTCAACATTCCTATGTTTTGTTCCACAACATCACAATGAACAATGTAGTCTCTATTACAATTTGCACGTAGTGGTCATAGTCCTTTAACATCCTTCACTTCATGCTTCACATTTCCCAGGTGCGTACTCTTGTAAGACTCTTGATTCTATTGTTACATCTAATTACTCTACCATTATAGCTATATAAAATCATAGAATAGTCTTTGGTGCTTTTCCATGCTAAGAATCATATCCCATTCAACCTGCACACTCCAAGAGTACCACTATTAATATTTTCATGTTTAATTCTTTGGACATATGTGTCACTTTCCATTCTTATTCATTGAGGCTCAAAAATCTCAAAATGTGCTCCAACATGGATAATTGAGCTATAGTCAAATCTCAATTACACCTAGTGCTATTTTCCTCATTGAAATCTTTGTGGTGTGAGGGACACTTAGGAATGGCTAATCCTACTTGTTTTTTAGAGTCAATTGTTACCTCTAAAAATTGTGGTTCTTGCAGTCTCATTTATTTGTTTCGGACAATCATCATTAATTACAACTATAGGTTTTAATATAGTTCTTAAATTCTAGTGAACTGCGAGATATGGATTTCTATGCTAAATAAAGCATATAGTGTTAAGTTGGCTACTGACTTGTTTAAGTCCTCATGTGCTAAGTATACATCCTGAAATATTGTGCACATAACACAAAAAACCACCATATCACGCCTTTATATATTACAATAAGCTCATAGGCACACAGTCACTTAATACACAAAAAAACTACAAAATTGGCACTCAAGTTCCCCTATCAATACAACGAAAATGAATCTTGATATGAAAATATTTTTCCTAGACTTTGTCTCCTCGGTAATTTATTATGGTGTGCCTTTGATAACTTCCACGGTATAACTATGAGGGTAATGTGTCTTATTCCCCACCTGCTTTGATGACTTACACCAATGAAATATTGCAATCCTCTTCCATTGTGCTTGCCACCTCATCCTAGTGCCTCATCACCTGAGAATTTTAGGATTGAGTTCGCTTGGGAAGTTATAGGAAATAATCATTGGGGTGATGTGTCCCTATGGTACCATCCACTATATTCGTATGGAAATCTAAAAATGATTGAGGTTACTTGTATCTTCCACCATGCCATGGGGTCCCATTCTCCCTACTTGTGCCAATGGGAAAATCATCTAGGTTATGTGTCTGTCCACCACTACTGACCTATCTCCCAACTGTAATTCCCTTCCATGTGTCACCTATTTTTAGACCACTTTCACACCTAAGAATGCCAAATATGCATGCCATGGGGCATAGTCCTTGTGTGACACGTGAATCAAAACTTTAAGGTGGTTACGTCATGCTATCAACATCCTATACCTTTGTGTTGCATACGTCATGTTGAATTCATTTAGATATCGTGGCTACGACCTATGATCTACATCATCTAGATTATTAAATAGTAGTGTGCCAAGTTTCATCCCATGGTTGGTCCATGTTGTCAAAAACCTTAGACCAAGACAAGAAGTGTAGTGGCACTAAATGATAATTTCCCCATTTCCCCAATCTTGTTACCAAAAAAATAAAAAAAAGTCACTATACCCTTTGATTTATAGCTAGATGCAAACACAAAGCAGATAGATTATGGCTGAGAATATAGTGCAGGAATCCATTCTGTGCCCCTGATGTAGTTAGTTGAACCTCCCTATTTTTTTTTGTATATTTGACTTAGGAGGTTCATATGCTAATAAAATTTGCCATACAATTTTCCACAAATATGATAGGACATGACTCTAAGCAAGCTCACACAATGTTTCATCAACTCTGTGGTCTGAATCCTTCAATTTGAAAAAAAATCACTAAATTCTTGCTTGAGAAAATGGATAATGGTCTTGAATATTTTTAAGGAGTTTTGAAAGGAAAACATGATAAATTTCCTTAATGTTTAACATATTTCATGGGTTTAGCATTGAAACGATCCAATTTTCCATATCCACTGAGTATCCTTATTTCCTTAATTTTTTTGCGAGTTACTATCTTCCAACACATGACAAAATTGGCTTGTTTCTTCATCATGGAATGATTTCACCTCCTAGAATTCAGTGGAGATGCCTCCGAGGTTGGATATTGTTTGCATACAAATCTATAAAAACAAATCACATAGATCTATAGAGGGGAAAACAAAATTTACAATAAAAATAAACTCTCACACACACCTATACTAATCTATCTATAGAGAATCAAATCTTGAATCTCTTATATCTTCTCTTCCCTCCCATGAGGGTCTCAAACTCATATGAACTCTAATAAAAAGTTATAAATGGAGAGAGTGAACATGGTTACAAACAAATCATGAGGTATGTCTTTATTGATCACATTGGTTACATATATAGGAAGAGATAAATATTATAAATCTTAGAATAGTGAATTTATATTTTAAGAAATAAATAGTGAAACTCATAAAACCTAATTCCAATAATCCCTAAAAAATCACAATCACATGTGGGAGAATTACTTCCAAGTATCCACGAGAGGTTACTCCAAATAATTTTCGATATCATTCCTATGTCATGCACATTATGGAATTTATATCAATTTTCACATATCAGTTCTAATCGCAAATAATTCTGTTTTGAATCTCTTAAAAATGAATGAGACTGACAATGGTGACTTTTGAAACTGTATTTATCTTTTTTTCATGCTTTCCAAAAACATTGGTTATACATATGTCGTGCCAGGAATTTCAACATAGTGAAAGAAAAACAAAGGGAATGAGAAAATGTAGTGGATGTTTACAATTTGTAGCATTAAATATCACTAGTATTCAAAAATTATGAGAGACTTATATCACTCGGTTCTACGAAAAAATTGATAAATTGAGATGTTATT
This sequence comes from Pinus albicaulis, assembly GCA_034641835.2. Taxonomy (NCBI): domain Eukaryota; kingdom Viridiplantae; phylum Streptophyta; class Pinopsida; order Pinales; family Pinaceae; genus Pinus; species Pinus albicaulis. Next base: position 938,265,925 of record CM076583.1, on the reverse strand, counting down.
CAAATTTCATTTTTGAGTGATTTTTTTTCAAAGAGGTTCGCAATTCTCAAACCAAACACGAACATGAATAATTTCATGAAATTTGTCTAAAATTATATTGGAATTTGTTTGAATTTATTTATGGAACAACAATAAATACAAAGAGGTTTGTAATAAAAAAAAAAAAAACAAACAATAAAATACTAAAGGCTAAAACTCAATTGCTTAGAAAAAAAGAAAATATCATGTTTATAGAGCTACAACATGACATACTGTGAGACTTGAACCTCAGTGGGGACTATCACAATTATTTTATACAACCACCCAAGCTAAACTCAATGCACTTTAAAATTAATGAGGACATGGGATGGGGTTTGATCCACTTATTAGTGCATTGGTCACGAGAAAATTTAATATATTATATCTAAGTGCAACCATCTCTCCTATCGGTACCTAGCCACTCACTTAATAGTGTAACATAATTACTCTATTCGAAAATAAAAAACATCTCATCTACAAGACTTGAACTTAAATAGATAGAGTCACAACAATGTTACCCAACCACTCAAGCTAAACTAAAATTTTTATCATTAAAACATATTATTAGTAATGTATAATTCATTTCTCATTCTATATTAAGATAAAATTAACTATATATAAATAATTTCTTTAAATATTAAAATCAAACTACACTTACAAATAATAATTTATAATGATTAGCAAATGAATTTTTTCATTTGCTTATATTTATTATTATAATAATAATTGGTATTTTATATTTTTTCCCTTTTCTCTTGACTATTTATATTATTATTTCCTAATTAGATAATGATTAAACCATATTCAAAATATTGATATATTTATCATTTTGATAAAATTTGAATTGATTTATATTTATATTATTTCCTAATTAGATAATGATTAAACCATCTTCAAAATATTGATATATTTATCATTTTGATAAAATTTGAATTGATTTATATAAATCTTCGTGTAAGTTCTATAAACTTGTTAAATCTAAGAATCATGATCCATTTGAACGTTTTTATATATTATTTTAAAAAATGACTATAATGGTAAGTTCATTATATTAACTATTGCACCTCACCTCTATTTTGGGATAAAATCGAAAGTGTAATCTTGTTTTAAATATTTATTAATATAAAATAATTAATTATAGTTAATGTATAATAATAAAGTATTGAAAGCACAATGAGGAGGCTATGATAAATAAGTTTGTGTAAAAAATTTTAGTTCATGTGATATAGAGAAATTGCAATAGGATGTTTTAATAAGGTATTTTGTGATATGAAGGTCACTAGTTTGAAATTCCGTGGGAAAAAATTCATTCATGCTAAGGGTTGTTGTGAATCAGGTTGGGTGCAATCTCACGATGCCCGTAAGTTGACGTTACTCAATCCAGAAGTTAAGCATGTCATTCATCTCGATACAAAAAATAAAATGAAATATAATTGTTGATCATGAAAAGAATATAAATATTAAAAAAAATTCATATATTTATATAGAGTTTATTTCAATTAAATTTATTTATTAAATACTAATACATTTACAACATTTTGCTAATATATAAGTGAATATATTTTTAATATTGTTTAGATTTATTTTAGATAGGTAAGAGAATTTTTTTCATCGAAATTGAATGTTTATAAAAAAAAAAAAAATTCCTAAAATTATTACTACAACTCTTAAGCATAGTTAAAAAGTTTATGATTTTCTTCTTTCCTCAATGGATACAAGCTCGAGAGGACCCACTCTTCATCCTCCTTCACCTCATATAGATATTGAAGATTATAATGTTTTTGTGGCTAATAAGCCAAAATATCAAAATGAAAATCCCTCTTTCTTGGTCAAGAAGCTAGATGCAATCCCCAAAGTTGATTTTTTCTCCTTTAAGTCATGTTCTTTGGCCCTATAGTTGGTCCAGTGCGTCTTGGTGGGCGAGTTCATGGGGATTCAACTTTCCTTGTGCTCTAAAAAATATTCGGTGGAAAAAACGTGGAATCCATTCATCAAGGTTCGCTCTCATCTTCCTTCTTTGTAAAAGGTCTTTTTACCTTATATTTTGAAAATAAGGTAGATTGAGACTTGATCTTCAGAATCGGGCGTTACTTTATGGGAGCCCAAAGGTTGCATTTAGATTGATGAATCCCTGATTTCAATCTTGAAAGTGATGTTCCCTCAGCTTTCCCAGTGTAGATGAAAATTTTATTCTTCCTTATCCACTGCTAGAATAAATTAACTATTGGAATAGTTGGAAATGATCTGAGTAAATACATCGATCATATCGATCGACAAGAGATTTTTTTTTTCGTGAAATATTTTGTGTGGAAGTAGAATTTTATAACTAGCTTCCAATGGTTATCTATTCAAATCTAGATAACTAGTCTCATATCCAAGAATTGGACTATGACATGTTCCCCTTCAAGCACAAAATCTATGATGAGTATCAAAAATTTTCTAAAAATTGTAAGAAGTAGGAGGAATATAAAAAACAAGTGCAAGAGTTAGATCAATTGCGATAAACAAAGAGTACAAGGGACCAACCAAGAAAATATAATAATAAGACTCGACAAACCAATCCAAATAGGTGAAAAGGAAAAATCCCAACTTCTCTCCAAAAAATAGGACTTGTAGAGAGATAACGACATAGAAAGTCAAATTGGAAGAAAAAAAATCCATAATAAATATTAATGTTTAAATTGATTAATGAAAGAGGAAAATATAGTTGAATGATCCTTCTAATTCCCCAAAAATGGAGCATAGTCCCATTTTACACTCTAGGTTTGTTTCAAATACTAAGAATATGTCACCTCTAGAGGATGTTCCATCCACTTGTAACTAGCCTTACCTTTGAGAGTTCAATTGATGAGAAATAGGAATCCAAGAAGGATAAGGAGAAAGAGTGGCTCCAATGCAAGGTAGGTAAGAAGACTAATCAAGAGGTAAGAATAAAAAAGGCATAGAGCATTACTTAAAAACTGTATTTATCTTTTGAAACCGTATTTATATTTTTTTTTATGCTTCCCAAAAACATTGGTTATACATATGCCATGCTAGAAATTTCAACATAGTGAAAGAAAAACAAAGCGAATGAGAAAATGCAGTGGATGTTTACAATTCGTAGCATTAAATCCAACTAGTATTCAAAACTTATGAGAGACTTATATCACTGGGTTCTACGAAAAAAATTGATTAATTTAAACCTTATTCAAATTTCATTTCGGAGTGAATTTTTTCAATGAGGTTCCCAATTTTCAAGCCAAACATGAACATGAATAGTGACAAATACAATTTAAGTTAGCTTTGAGATAATAGTGGTGTTAGTTATTTACAGGAAACAGTACATTATTTAATAATATTTTTCATTTCTATTTTAATAAAAAAAATTATTTCTCTATCTTTATTTTCAGAATTTCCATATATTAATTTTTTAATTATAAATATAAAATATAAAGTTAAATATAAAGAAAAAATAATTTAATTTTTAAAATTTTCTAATATAACATAGAATGTGATATTTAAATAATTAACAACAATAATAAGGCATACAAATTGAATATATAAAACAAATATATGTAAATTGAAAAATTATTTTTATTTTTAAACTATATATGTTTTAATTTTTTATTTATATCTATACATTTAAATTATTTAAATTTATATATTTATAAATCTTTAGAATACAAATAAAATAATTTAATAAAATACAAAAGTAAAATAAAATAAAACAAATTATGTATATTAAAAATTTATTTTAATATTTAACTTTTATTGTCAATATATATATATATATATATATATATATATATATATATATATATATATATATATATATATATATATATATATATATATATATAGTCTAAGTATAACATTCCAATTTAAATATATAAAAGCAACTTATATTATAAGTTTATAAACCTCTTTAGTACAAGTATAATTCCAATTTAAATATGGAAAAGAAACGTAATTTACAAAAAAAATTAGTAGGTCGAACTAAACATGAAATTTTATTTTCAATATTTTGATTGTTGACTTTTTGTGCTGCACGCAAATACGAACGAGGTGACTTTGTGTGAGTCTTCATATTGGTGCCTTTGGATTGGCATCTCTTTGGTATACAGATGTCTGAAGTTCGAGATTTGTTAACATTGGTTGAAAATATAATTAATATATAAAAAACTGTTAAAATATAAATAATATATAAAAATTAATAATTATAATATTAAATAGTTATTAAATATAATTCGATAGTTCAGAGTGATAAATTTAATTGTAAATTTTTTGAGATGTAAGGTTTAAATTATAAGCCAAAAACATATTATATATCAAATAACAAAATAGATTTCAATGTAAATATAAAATTATTATCTTGTATAAAAATTTGTTTTTTATATCAAGGAAGATGACATAGAATATATAGAGAAACTTTTTAATTCAATATACGAGGGTTTAATATAGTGTTATAATGTTGACATGTGACATTTAAAAAGAAAAAATTAATAGTAAAAGAGATTTCAAAGTAAATGCAAAGTTCTTTATTTAGGAATGTTTGCTTTCTATTTCTAGATATGTATTTAAAAATATATTAACAATAAAAGCACATTTTAGTCTGGATAATAGTCATTCAACACTTGACATAATCCCAATTGAATAAATTTTTGGGCACTAGGGATTAAACTTCCCTATCATCCTTACGGAAAGAGAGGTTTTTGGTACCATGCTTGGACTATCTGAGGAAATAAATGAAAATCTCTCTTAGCCCAAAGGCAAGAGAGAGGTTGTTGGTATTAGGGATCGCTTGGGGAAGGAAATAAACCTCCCTCTCATCTCGAAGGAAAGAGAAAGGTTGTTGGTACATTACAATCTCACAACATATAGTCACTTAAGAGTACAACATAGTCAATCTATTTTAGAGTCACAACATGCCATACTATGAAACTTGAGCCTCGGTGGAGAATATCACAATGATTATATCCAAGCACCCAAGCTAAACTTAATGTAATTTAAAGTTAATGAAGACATGTGATGGGATTTGATCCACTTATTAGTACATTGGTCATGAAAACATTTAATATAGTATTTTAAAGTGCAACTATCTCTCTTATCCATACCTAGCCACTCACTTAATAGTGTAACATAATTACTCTATTCCAAAGTTAAAGCATCTTATATACAATACTTAAACCTTAATATGAAAGTTCACAATAATTTTACCCAACCTCTCGAGCTAAACAATTTTTTTTATCATTAAAACATATTATTAGTAATGTATAATTCATTTCCATTCTATATTAACATAGAATTAACTCTATATAAATAATTCTTTTAAATATGAAAACCAAACCACACTTGTAAATTGAATTTTTTCAATCAATTATATTTATTATTATTATAATATTTAGTATTTTAGATATGACTATTTATGTTATTTAATAATTGGATGATTAAACCATATTCAATATATTGATATATTTATCATTTTGATAAAAATATGAATTGATTTATATAAATATTCGTGTAAGTTTTATAAAATTGTTAAGTTTGAGAATTATAATCCATTTAGAATGTTTTTATATATTATTTTAATAAATAATTAGAGCCGTCAGTTCATTATATTAACTATTGCACCTCACTTGTATTTTTGGATAAAATCGAAAGTGTAGTCTTGTTTTAAATATTTATTAATATAAACAAAATTAATTATAGTTAATGTATAATAATAAAGTAATGTGAATTCAGGAGGCTATGGTAAATGAATTTTGTGTATAAATTTTTAGTTTGTGTGGTGTATAGAAATTTTAATAGGGTGTTTTATTAAGGTATTCTATGATATGAAGGTTATTAGTTTGAAACTATGTGGGAAAAAAATTGTTCATGCTAAGGGTTTTTATGGGTTGTTGTGGTTCAGGTTGGCTGCAATTGGTTGCAATTTCTCGATGCCCCTAAGTTGACAGTTCTCAAGCCACAAGTTAGGCATGCATATCGACACAAAAAATACAATAAAATATAATGGTTGATCATGAAAAGAATATAAATATAAAGAAAAATGTATATATTTATATATATTTTATTTTAATTACATTTATTTCTTAAATACTAATAAATTTATAGAATTTTTTAATATATAACGGAATATATTTTTAATATTTTTTGGATTTAGTTTACATAAGTAAGAGCATTTTTTTCACCAAAATTGAATGTTTATTAAAAAAACTTAATTTAAAAGATTATTACTACAACTCTTAAGCATAGTTAAAATGTTACTAATTTTTCTCTTTTCTCAATGGATACAAGCTCGAGAGGACCTACGCTTCATCCCCCTTTGCCTCATCTAGATATTGAAGATTATAATGTTTTGGTGGCTAATAGGCCAAACTATCAAGAGGAAAATCCCTCTCGCTTTGTCAAGAAGCTCGATGCAATCCCAAAAGTTGGGATTTTCTCCTTCAAGTCATGATCTTGGGCCTTATAGTTGGTTGATTGTGTCTTGGTTGGCCAGTTCATGGGGCTTCAAATTTTATTTTTCTCTAAGAAATCTTGGGTGTAAGAAACCCAAAATCCCTTGATTAAGGGCTTTCTCTCATATTCCTTCTGTGTAAAAGGTTTTTTTTACCTTATCTTTTGAAAATAAGGTAGATTGAGATTTGATCTTTAGAAGTGGGCCTTAATTTATTGGAGCCCAAGGGTTGTATTTGGATTGATGAAGCCCTAGTTTCAATCCCAATAGTGATGTTCTTTTAGTTTTCCCATTGTGGATGAAAATTTTATTCCTCCTTCTCCATTGCTAGAATAAAGTAACTCTCAAGAGAATTGGAAATGCTCTGAGTAAATACATCGATCATATAGATCAAAAATATTTTTTTTTTCTTGTGCAAGATTTTGTGTGGAAGTAGAATTCAATAACTAGCTTCCAATTGCTATCTATTCGAATCTGGATAACGAGTATCATATTCAAGAAGTGGACTATGACAGGTTCCCCTTCAAGCACAAAATCTATGATGAGTATGGGAAATTTTCTAGAAGTTGTAAGAAGAAAAAGGACTAGAAAAAACAAGTGCAAGAGGGATATGAATGGAAATAAACAAAGAGAACAAGGGGCCAACCAGGAAAATATAATAATAAGACTAGAAAAACCAATCCAAATGGGTGTAAAGGAAAAGGCCCAACTTCTATCCAAAAAATATGACTTGTAGAGAGAGAACGACATAGAAAATCAAATTGGAAGAAAAACATCCATAACAACTATTAATATGTAAATATGATTAATGAAGAAGTGAAAATATAGTTGAATGATCCTTCTAATACCCAAAAAAAAGAAGCATAATCCCATTTTACATTCCAGGGTTGTCTCAAATACTAAGAATATGCCACTTCTGGAGGATGTTCCATCTGCATGCAACTAGCCTTGCCTGTGAGAGTTTAATTGATGAGAAATAGGAATCTAGGAGGGATAAGGAAAAAGAGTGGCTCCACTTTGAGGTAGGTATGAAGACTAATGAAGAGGTAAGAATAACAACGATAGAGAGAATTACCTAAAAATCATATTTAACTTTTGAAAACATATTCATTAGAGGAAATTTAAGCCTAAAAGTGGCCTCCTAAGGAAAATTAGTAAAATAATAGTTAAAATAATAAAATAATATTTATGAATTTTGGAGGGAAAAGAGGAAAACTACTTTTTTTAATTGTATTTTTGGATTATATTCATGTAGGTTTACTCAAATTTCTAGTGTAGACACTCGTTGGATGTGGAATTAAATTGTGCATCCAATGAGTACCCATTATGCATACTTATAAGAATACCCACATGGATAAAAATTGAAGATACATTTAAAAAATGTGTTAAATGCATTGTTTTAAAGTATCTTCAATTTTCATCAATGTGGGTCTAATAAAAAGTATACATAATGGGTATGCATTGGATGCAGAATTTAATTTCGCATAAAACGAGTCAATAAATTTGAAATTTGAGTAAACCTATACGAAGATATGAAAAAAATACATTTAAAATAAAAAAGTATTTTTTCTTCTTGTCCCTCCAAAATATTTACATGTACCTCTTTTTAAATTTATTGGTTTACATATTATGACATGGAATTTACATGAAACTTTCATGGGCACTTTCAGGCTAAAATTTCCTCTAATTTATCTTTTGAAACCGTATATATATATATATATATATATATATATATATATATATATATTATGCTTCCCAAAAACATTGGTTACACATATTCCATGCTAGAAATTTCAAAATAGTGAAAGAAAAACAAAGAAAATGAGAAAATGTAGTGGATGTTTACAGTTTGTAGCATTAAATACCACTAGTATTCAAAACTAATGAGAGACTTATATCACTGGGTTCTACGAACAAAATTGATTAATTTAATCCTTATTCAAATTTCATTTATGATATATTTTTTTCAATGATGTTCGCAATTCTCAAGCTAAACGTGAACACGAATAATTTCATGAAATTTGTCTAAAATTATATTGGAATTTGTTTGAATTTAATTATGGAATAACAATAAATACAAAGAGGTTTGAAATAAAATAAAATAAAATAAGAAAACAAACAATAAAATCTTAAAGGCTAAGACTTACTTGCTTAACAAAAAGGAAAATTCCATGTTTCCTACACTAATGTAATGTTTTCGAATGTGGAACTTGAAAAGAGAGTAAGACGAGTTAAGTTAGTTTTGAGATAGTGGGTGTGGTGTTTGTAATTTCCCTGAAACACTACATTTTTTAATAATATTTTTCATTTCTATTTTAATAATAATTTTATTTGTCTACCTTTATTTTCACAATTTCCATATATTAATTTTTTAATTATACCATATACACTTAAATTATATAAATTTATATAAGCCATTATAAAAATTCTGATAGACCAAAGATTGGTCTCAGTGGATGTTAACCATCATCGTCATCATCATCAATAAAAATCCAATATTTCAAAATATATATATATATATATATATATATATATATATATATATATATATATATATATATATATATATATATATATATATATATATATATATATACTAGAAATTGCACCACATGTTGCAAAACAAACGCCTTAAGGAAATAGAATAGGTAAGAGTAGCCTAAAATAAATAAGATGTTGTAGAGAAGGAGCCATTGTGAAGGAATGATTGGAAAATTTTGCTTCTATGGAAGCACGTCATGGAGGTTTCAGAGATATTGATGATAAGAGTTATCAACCAAAAAGATACAGTTCTTAAACTCCGAAGCCTCTTCTTGATTTAAAAAATATTAAACTGATAAGATATAGCAAACTTCTTGGCACAATATGTCAGCTTGCAACACATCCAAATAAAAAAACTAAAGTAAATACTATAAGGTGGTTTTCAATGCATTTATGTAATTAAAATAGAGCTAGGAACTTTTGAAGACTACTTCATTGAAAATTAGAAACATATTCATGCATGTTGGCATCAACATAAAATTAAAATGATTAGCATATATCATTTCAGACATGGTTACAGTTTTTCATGGATTAGGTGGTATGTATCAACAAGAAAGGATATTAAATTGTGTTATAAGTAATGCAACTGTTACACGAACTGTTCATAGTCCTTAATGATATACTCAAATTTCTTTCACAATACTAATCAAGTGTCTAAAGAAGCCATCATCACTTCCAAAATCACATATTTAATCATACAAGTTGTAAAAATTGAATTTGTTTCATAAATTTTAATAGAATCACGTGCTCAAATCTAAGATATAGTTCTTAAACTCTAAAGCCTTTTCTTGATTGAAAACATACTAAAATCATAAGATATAGCTGAAGAGAATATGTGTATGTGTGTGTGTGTGTGTGTTTTAATTTAATTTACAAATAAAAAATTATTTTATTTGAATACATTAAATAAATAATTTTTAATTTAACAAATAATTATATCAAGAAAAGGCAAGGACCATGTTATAGTGAAACCTTACTGCAATATTACTTCCTTGAACCTTACAAATCATGAGGTCTATGTTGAAGTTAAGTTAAATACCTTGTCTGATCATGCTAACAAGAATGCCTCATGAATGAAGAAATAGATCGTGATTTTCTACCTTCAAAATCAAAGGTATTTTTGGTGTAGTTCCTCCATATTTAATCTTTACCACTTCCTATTGAGTCACCTATGTATTAGTTTTTCACGATCTTTGAAAATATTCAAAAGATCAGTGATCTCCCTGGTGTCTACCATGTTCTTGTTTTTTCATTGTCACTGATATGAATTTGGTTTCTTTTGTTATTTGTGAAGATAGTAAAAAAGGTATGTAGAGGTGGCTTTCATCACTTCAAGAGAAGTAAAAATAAGGTTATTGAGAAAATAAATCCAACACCGAGAGAGATTTGGTAGCATTTATGGAATTGGCGAACATGTCTTGTTCTCTAGTGTTGGCTACTCAACATAGATTTCTTGATCTTGTGTAGAAGAAATGAATTTGCATATAGCTTATATTACATTAACAATGAAATTGCGAAAATTCATGGCAGACTTTCCATCACATCTGTAGAGAATGTTATAACACAGTGTCACACTTTTCTTATGAGAGCTAAATGCTCCTATATCCACGATAGATTTCATCACTTAAAAGCAGTAAAAAAAAAATTATTGCGGAAAACACTCCAAGACATTTGTAGAGAAAATTATAACACAGTATCACACTTTTCTTATTAAAGCTAAATGCTCCTATATGAAACAACTATGTATTTCATCACTTAAGAGCAGTAAAAACAAGTTTATTGAGAAAAAAAATACAACACATTTGTAGAGAAAATTATAACACATTATCACACTTTTCTTATCAGAGGTAAATGCTCCTATATGCAACAATTATGTCTTTCATCAAGAGTGGAACAAACAATTTATTGAGAAAACAACTCTAGCACCGAGAGAGATTTGGAAGCAATTGTTGAATTGGTGAACATGTCTTGCTCTATGGTGTTGGCTATTGGGCATACATTTCTTGATATTGTATATAAAAATGTAAATTTTCATGTAGCTTATACTACATTAACCATGAAATTGTCAACATTTAGGGAACACTTTCCATCACATTTGTAAAGAAAATTACAATAGAGTATCACATTTTTCTTATCATATCTAAATGTTCCTATATACAACAACTACTGCAAGCTATAATAAGAAGAGAAAGAAGAATCTTGTTTGGGACTTGAGATAGATTCATTCTCTGCACATCTAGAGTAAAGCTTAATAAAACAAAACTCACCATACTTTGAATTTTTGAAACAAATATCTTAAAAATTAGAATATCAATTTAATACATTTTACTCAATTACACATTTAACAATATTCATTTAAAAAAATACAAATATAAATTACTATTTTAAATAAATCTATTCTAAATAAAAAAATTACAAAGAATAACATTAATTACCATGGCCCTTCGGTACATTCCTCTTATTACTTATGTTTGTAACTTATTCTTAATCACATTGTGTCAATTTATTAAAACTATAATTTACAAGTGTCACTTTTTATAGCTTTGGTAGAAGGATAGAGTATCTAAATTCCTTTACCCTTTAAGAAGCATCCTCAATTACTGTACCACCCACCTCAACATCCAGTCTAGAAATCTTAGGTTATTCTAAATTGATCAAGAGTATAGAATTTTTAGGGTGGTGTTTTATGTGCACTAAAATTCCCATGTGGTCCATCACTATGTATGTGATTCATTGCAATCTTGGATATATTCTATGAGTTTTTGTGATTTTTTTCTTATGGCTACAACTTAGTTTTGGTTGTCACCTAGTTATCATGATTCAAAACTTTGGTATCATCTCAGATCCTTATAGCATTAGATATATATGTGAGCTAATGTGATGTTTTGTTTGTCACAATGGTTCAAAATTCAATTATTATACCACAAGATTAACTTTCTCATTATCTGTTTTGTTTATGAACCCTTTAAAAAAACCACATGAGCATTTTATTTTACACTTTGATATCCCCAGCATGGGTGGGGGTTTAAAAAATTGGAGAGTAAATTGAGTTGTTATTGTTAGAAATTTTTGTATAAGATGGAAAATTTTGATGTTTTGTAGACAATATGGATGCCATAACATATATCTATTTTGAATTTTTTAGTGTCCCTAGCCACCATTTCAACTGAGAACGTCAATACATCACTACGTGAGTGATAACTTCTGACATCACTAGCCATTTTCTTTGATTGTGGATCAAGTTATAAACTAATAACTTGTGAAATCCATAGCCATTTTCTTTGATTGTGGGTTTCAAAAAATCGACAGTAGATTGAGCGGTTATTGTTAGAAATTGTCAATGCATCTAATAGGATTTATTTCAACTTAGAATATCAATGCATCATTATGCATCTAATAGGATCCATTTCAACTGAGAATATCAATATATCATTGTGTGAATGACAACTTGTGACATCCCTAGCCATTTTATTTGATTATGGATCAAGTTATAAACTAATAACTTGTGAAATCCCTAGCCATTTTCTTTGATTGTGGATCAGGTTATAAACTAGAATATGCTCTCTCTTCAGAAGACTCTGGAATATATATTGGATGGATGGAAAGGTTATGGTAAAACTTGTACAAAAAACCCCTTAGCGTTGTCTCAACTTACTTTATTGTTAATCATATAGTGCCAATTTTGTAAAACTATAGGACTTAAAAAGGGGAAAGATGTTATGCATATAACAAAGTGGACTCACGATGAAGTTGTGGTCTCTGTGGAAGAAGAAGGGTATTTCCAACAGGATGGAAAAATCTCGTGGAAGATGAAAGTGATTTTATTCATCTGTTTTATGATATTTTATTATGGGGACGCTATGTCTACAGATAGTAATGATGATATCAAAGCTTACTATCAAGCATGGCCCCTCTTGGATATTTTTGACGCTTCAAATAAGAGCACCCACACACACATACAAATATATATACTTCTAGGTTGAAATGTACAAAAGAGTATGATTAAATTCAAAAACTTAAAAAATACTCATATCATGCAAACTAAATTTATATTTCACATAAGAGCACAAATATATACTTCATAGCTAGGAGTATTGTTGACTTTTACAACTAGGCATATTGATGATAGTTTTTTTAGAGAAATATTTCTGCACCTTTAGATAACATTACATATCACATCAGCCTTCATCTACACTCTTCTTCTATATTCTATTGAGTATGCTATCGACTTACGGGGTTTCCTTTGCAACATTTGGTGAAAATACTAGTTTATATATTAAAAAATACTACTTATGAATAATAAAAGGGTTGTAACATAAATAATATATAACGAAAAAAAACCATGTATTTTTGGAATAATAAAATAGTTTTTAGAACAAGGAAAACTATGTATATTTGGAAGTATGAAAATTTAGATGCATTCTATTAAGTAAAATTTTAAAAGAATAATGATTATAAACATCTAAAAATAATTTTATTAAATAATTAGTTGAGATCTGTACTATTTATGAGATAGATCAATTCTCTTTTCGCTCTAAAATAATTTTTCATATCAAGACATTTGATCTCTCTTGGCTCTTGATATTGATCTAGGCCATCTTAATTCCCCCCTTTAAATAAACTACATTCCCCATGAATACCATGGGCCATTGACTCATGGGTTGTTTTTATAGTTTATTTTTATAGTGTTCATTACATTATGCCAATATTTTTATTTAATTTACTTTTATTTTTATTTTTGTGTAATTTGACATAGTCAAAATGTTAAACATGGCATAATAGGAGACCACTGTGACACAAAAATGGAATATACCATGGGATACTTATCTTAATTCCCCCCTTTAAATAAACTACATTCCACATGAATACCATGGGTCGATACCATGGGCTGTTTTTATAGTTTATTATTATTCTATTTTATTATTTTTATTTTTTATTGTAATTTGTCCAATAGTTTTTTTTTTTATAGTGTTTTTTATCCATTTATTTTAAATTAATTGGTTTTTGTGGAGTTTAATTTTATGTTATAAATTTTATTTAAATCTAACAAATTTTTAATAACATCATTTAAACTTAAAACTTGTGGATCTAATCGCCTAAAACGTTTCAATTTTCTAACATTTGATCCAATGGCTCAAACATGGGCACATTGGCAGCTAGGGGAGTTGCTTTCAAATAAGAATGCCTTAAAATGTAATAATAAAAGTGTAATATACTAGAAATTGCACCAGAATTTGCAAAAGAAACGTCGTAATGCATAAATTTGAGATGCATTGTGAGAAACATTGTGAAATTGGTGGGTCCTATTTTATTTAATTTGAGGATATTTTATTTAATGTTATGCTTCATATATAATTCATTGAGTAATTAATGAATTTTAGAAGTTGTAATATATATATTTTTTGGTGCCATTTTTGTCTCCCTAAAAATATATATAATTTATAAATTAGGTGGTTTGTGTAGGTTATAATTTTTTATGGTGTTTTTTTCATTTTGACAACTCAATTGTTAAATTCGAGATGCATTATGACATATAAATTCGAGAAACATTGTGAAATTTTTGGGTCCTATTTCATTTAATTTGAGGATATTTTATTTAATGTTATACATCATATATAATCCATTGAGTAAGTAATTAATTTTATAATTTGTAATATATATATATTTTTGGTGTCATTTTTGTCTACCTAAAAATATATATAATTTATAAATTAGGTGGTTTGTGTAGGTTATAATTTTTTATACTGTTTTATTATTTGGACAACTCAATTGTTAATCACTCGATTATGAAGTATTATGTAAATTATGAGATTCAAATTTCAAATTTTCATAGGTCAAAACATAAAAAAAAAACAATTTTATACTCAACCTAGAGTCTTCTGCATGACACTGACTTACAAAGTTAAACATAAAAAAATAATATGCTATACTTACTAGATTAAGATCTCAAATCCTAAAATTTTATTTAAGAGAATTGTCAATATTTTTCTTATCAGTGTGTCATGAATTTAATAGCTTTTTGAAAGAGCTTGGTTGTGGCTAGGAAAATGTGTAAAAAATTGTCGTCAATTTGAAGTTAACACAAAAGTCAAAGAAATCTAATATTGAATAAAATATTTCAATATTTACTTTAAATAAAATAATTATATATTAATTTTATTTTTAGTGAGTCTAATGGTTAAGAGCATGGATTTTATCTTAAAAAAATTATAAATTTAAATCTACAATAAAATAAAATATGTACACTTCCCTAATTTTTAATAATCAAATCGTTGCAAAATTAAAATAAATGTACATTTATTCTTTAAAATTTCAACTTAAATCCTAAATTGAACATAAATTTTAAACTTAAATTCTAAATTAAAACATAAAAATAAAGACATGTAATACATCTTCTATTTATTATTTCTATTTGGCATGAGTTATTCATATATAAACTTTATTTTTTACTTGTTTTTAACCATGTAGATTTTATAAATAAGACCTTCCCATATTACTTTTAAATGGTACAATCCAATGGTTATAATTATAAAAAGTCTAATCTAAAGTCTTTTTCCACAAATCATCATATTAGTGATTGACAATAAGCTTAAAAAAAATTCCAAACATCTCCCATTGACATTAACATTCGAAAGTAGAAGAAAATATAAATCCAATACAATTATAAACATTTAGCCATTTTTTATTTTTTTCTAAATCTCGACTAATTCTATTAATTATGGAAATACTAGCATAAAATCGCTGTGACTGGGAGAGCTGTGACAGCCTCCGGGTAGATTAACTCTGCTATCCTTAAGAAGTCGGGGTCGCCCAGAGTGGGAAACCGACCCATTAGTCATCAATAGTTGGGCCGCCCATAGGAGGGAAACCGGCCAGAGACTTAAACAAAACATGTAGATATTTTTAAAAACAAAGCAAAAACCATCAGTATGCTCAACAAGTGAGCTTCTAAAACAGTTAATCATGATGAACCCAGCAATTATTGAGCCCAAGGAGTCAGCTCTTGTCCTCAGGGGACAGCGGTTCCTCTTCCACCCTGCAAGCGTATTCATTTCCTGTGCTGCTGTCTTCCTGTCCTTCCTGGCTGTCAGAATGCATGTTCTGGCGCTGAGCTTCAGTGCTAATCTCTGCGTGAGGGGAGGGAATGGGGCAAGGATCAGGAGCTGGGGGGTGAGCAGAGAGGGGAATTTCCTCCCGGAGGGATACAGTGATGAGTGCAGTGATGATGGAATCATAAGAAGTGCAGTGGAAGCGAAGTTCCGCGTTCTGGGTGGTCTGCCGAATGGAGGAGCCACGAGCTCTGTAGAAGGAAGGAGAGGGCTGCCCGGGATGGGTGATATCATCTGAGGGAAGGGGCTGACAGGAAGGATTAGGACAATTCGTAGGGGGAGAGAGTCCGGGAGGCTCAGAGTGAGCATCAGGAATGTCAGAAGCATCTTGAATGGCTTGCGCCCTGCCACGTCCTCTGCCTACTAAGCTACCCCTACCTCTATTTCTTCGACGGCCATCACGTGATGAACGCGGGGGGGTGTTGTCACCTCCGTCCGAGGAGGAGCTAAGGTCAGAGTGGGGCAGAGGAGGAAGGCCAGAAGAGCGCCCTCGACTCACGCCTCGACGAGGCCTCATTCTTTGCCGTAGTCGGGGCATGGCATACAGCAAATGACGAAGATGAGGCTTGCCAGAAAGGGGTTCAGGAGAAGGGGTGAGGGCGGAGATGCTACCAGGGTGACTCTGCCTATGCAGGTGGGCAGAAGAGCTGAAAGGGCGGTGACGAAGAGCCTGAGAGTTCAAATTAAGAATTGAGGAGGACGGAATACCTGTGAAGGTGGCTCTCGAGATGTCAGAAGAGTCAGAAGCTCCGCAGCAAGAACTGTTGGTGAAGTGAACGCCCGACAATGTTTCCAGATAGGCCCAGACGCTGCATCTACGCCCTGTAGTCGTCTTGCAACTGGGAATTGCCGCACCAGGAGGGCATTCGTTTCTGAACGGGAGCAAAAATCGCGAATGGTTTCCGTCTGTCTGCCTCTCTTCCATCGTGACCGCCAAAACCAAATACACCGCCTTAAACCTGAGATTGAAGGGGCAGTTAATACCATTTTGCTGCATCCAAGGCACATTAATGACGCAGGGTCTGTGCTCACGCGAGGCCATGTGGGCATGGCACTCATATGTCTTTGGGAGCTGCGTGGGTGCCAGAGGCCCTTTAATGCTTTCATTCAGCCGCATCCGGCATGAGGCAGTCCTGGTGCACCAGGGAAATGCAATTCTGTTGAGTATCTTCATCATGGATGATTGAGAGAGAGCCATGAGTCATCGTGCTGTTATTGTCAATGCCGAAGTTGGCTAAGAGATCAGCGATTTTGTTTCCTTCCCTCATAACATGGGTGAAGGATATTGCTCGGTTATGGTGTAGCCAATCACTTATTTTAACAATTCGGGCTGCTAATCGCCAACTGTGTGACACTTTGGCCGAATCGTCTCCCCAGAGAAGCTGGTTGGCCATGTGGATGAGAATCTGTGAATCTCCTTCGATAATGATGGGAAAGAAATTGTGTTGACTTACCAGGTTCAAGCCTTGCCAGAGGCCTTCAAGCTCCGCTGAATTATTTGTGTCCCAGCCCATGGCTCCAAAGAAGAGGTGCCGAACATCTCCTGTTGAATCTCTAATGATGCCTCCATAGCCTGCTTGCCCCGGATTCCCTTTGGAAGCTCCATCAAAGTTTAATTTGAAGACTCCTGGAGAAGGGGGAATCCAATGTGAAGGCGAGCTATTGGTCTTCTTGTTTTGAGTCTTCAGAGTGATTCCTAATTTGAGATTCCAGTTTTGCCAGACGAGGATTTCGCTTTGCTTCTTGGGGAGATCATCTTCTTGCCAAGAGTGAATGGCCAAAGTTTCCTGAAGGTTGCCAGTGAGGGAAAGCCAAATATTGTCCAAAGAGGTGGAATGATTTTTGAAAATACGTTTATTGCGTTCTTTCCAAAGGGTCCAGAAGATCATACCAGGGAGGAGCTGCCAGAGAGTATTGAGGAGGGCTGAATCATAAGGGCGTTTAGGCCAGCTTCGAAGGATAGAAGTAATGTCCCCAGAGGGCTTTCGCTTCTGACAGCGAAAGCTGCATTTATTCCATACAGAATTGGCTAAAGGGCAATACAGCATCAGGTGTTGAATAGATTCAGGGCTGAGAGCGCAGTTGGGGCATCGAGAAGGGCCGCTGAAGCCTCGTTTGACCAGATTGTCCCAAGTGAGAATTCGCTTGTGACTTAAAAGCCAAAGGAAAGTGGAAATTTTCGGCCAAGTGTGGGGGTTCCAGACCAATTGCCAGAGGGGATCCCGAGGGAGAGGGGAGGGATGCAGCAGAGAGTAGGCCTCCTTAGTTGTGAATATACCTGTGGTTGTGTGACCCCATCTAAGGATGTCGGGATCAGGAGAGCTTCTGATTTGTCTTCGTTGTAGTTCCTGATCGAGGTCCCTGTAAATATATTCTTGAGCTTGATCCGTTATGTGATGCGCTGACTTCCATTGCCTATACCCATTCCTGTCAGTGTCCATCCAATGCTCATGAATCTTCCCTTCTAATCCTGCTCTGGGTTCTCCAAGGCTGTTTAGAGGAAACTTTTCCAAAAGGCTGGATTCTTGTTGCCAGGAATCTGTCCAGAATCTTACTGATTGTCCATTGTGCACTTCCCAGAAGCTATGCTGTTGAATAAGCGCATAGTGCTGCTTAGCAGCATTCCAAATCAAAGAGCCCGAGTTGAGAGGGGTTAACCGTATCAGATCTGCTGCAGTTCTGTTGTTAGCATACTTGGCATTCCAAAGTCGTGCCCAAGGTGTTTGAGGCTTGGAGAGCCATCTCCACCATACTCGAGCTGCCATGACTTCATTGCTGTGCAAGGGGTCTCTTAGGCCGAGACCGCCATCTGCTTTGGGAGTACAGACTATACCCCAATTCACAAGGGCCCATTTGCGATTGTGCCCAGTGGATCCCCACAGAAAGCAACGTTGTAGAGTTTTGATCTGTTTGAGGACCCATTTCGGGGCAGCAAGAACAGAAAAGAGATAAAGGGGCATAGATTGTAAAGTGGCTTTGATGAGAGTGAGACGACTGGCCATGTTGAGAGCCCGGAAGGTCCAAGAGGAGAGCCGGGATTCCAGTTTCTCCAGCAGCTGGTTCCAAGAAGAGTGCTTGATGGCAGAATTAGTAAGGGGGGCTCCAAGGTATTTTTCCGACAGAGTGGCTACAGAAAACCCAAGAATACGGGCAATGCTTACTTGAGTCGGGTGGGGTGTGTTAAAGAAGAAAATCTGAGACTTGGAATCATTTATGGTCATCCCTGAAGCTTGAGAGAAGAGAGAGAGGACTTCTTTGAAAGATCGGGCTTCTTGAACAGATGGATGACCAAAGAGCATATTATCATCAACAAATTGTTGATGAGTTGAGGTGGGAGCTCCATGAAAGGCAAGACCACGCAGGTGGCCTAGAGAGGCTTCCTTTTGAATGAGTCTGCCAAGCCCTTCAGCCATAAGAACAAAAAGGAAGGGGGATAGGGGGTCCCCTTGTCTGATGCCTTTAGAGGGACGGAAAGGGAGGGAGGGGGAGCCATTAAGAAGGATGGAAAGGGAGGGGGAGGAGACTAAATTCATAATCCAACGAACCCACATGCAATCAAATCCAAAGGCGCTTAACATTTGCTGGATATAAGTCCAGTTCAACCTATCAAAAGCTTTGGAAAGATCAATTTTGAGTAGCATACCTGGCTTCTTGCTGACCTTTAGGGAATGAATGATTTCATGAGTGAGAATAATGCCATCCAGAATTTGACGTCCTTCCACATAGCCCGTTTGTTCTGGTGAGATAAGGAGGGGCAGAAGAGGTTTAAGTCTGTTGGCAATGACTTTGGTAATGACTTTGTAGATTACATTGCATAGGGCAATGGGCCTGAACTTCTCAGGCTTGCTAGGCTGCTCCTCCTTTGGAATCAGTGCTACAAAGGTAGTATTGAGGGAGGGCAGGATCCAATGCATTGATCTAGATTCCTCTACCAGTTTCCAGACCTCTTCTCTGATAAGATTCCAGAAGTGGTGGAAGAAATTGGCGGTGAAGCCATCTGGCCCAGGGGCTTTACCATCCTTGAGTTGTGCCATGGCTTCGTCTACTTCCTGAGGGGTGATGGGCCTAAGCAGCATTTGATTATGTTCCTCAGTGATTAGTTTGGGAATGAGCTGTGTGATTTGGTTAATGGCTGGCTGTCGATTGGCATGTTGCTCCTTTTGAAGATCTTTGAAGTAGCCCACCAACTCGCGTTCCATATCCTCGTGCCTTTCCATGCGTTCCCCCTGTTGAGTGGTAATGTGGCTGATTCTGTTTTGCATTCGCCTTTGTATGGTTGTGTTGTGGAAGAACTTAGTGTTTCTTTCTCCTTCCTTCAACCAACGGACTCTATATTTCTGCCTCCAGAGGATTTCCTCCTGCTTATATCTTTCCTCCAACTTTCTTTTCAAATCATCTTCTTTGGAAGCCAGGGGATCTGTTCTGCCCACATTGATGATCTCCTGCTGCACATCTTTCATCTGTTGTTCCAGGTTCCGTTTTTCTGCAAAGATATTGCCAAAGATGTTGTGGTTCCAGTCTTTAATGTGCGCCTTGACCCATTTGAGTTTTTGCTGGAATTGGTACATTTTGGAGCCGTTAGGCGGGGCAAATCCTTTCCAGACAGAGTGAACAAGGTCTGAAAAAGAGGGGTGCGATAGCCAGAAAGCTTCAAACCTGAAAGGCTTTTTGAGTTGAAAGCCTATGCTTTGCCATTGGAGCATTATTGGCCAGTGGTCAGAACCTGGGATAGGGAGGATAGTCCCAATGATGTCTCCACCTACATGGATTGCATTGTCCGAAAGGAGAAATCGATCCAGTTTGGAGGCTATTTGTTGCCTACCCGTTCTTCGATTGCTCCATGTGAACAAGCCATTGCAGAAGGGAACATCCATGAGCCAGTTGCTGCTAATGAAGTCCTTGAAGTGGGCACTGTCTTGGTCCAGCCTAACCCTGCCTCCAGTTTTTTCAGCCAGCCTTGTGATCATGTTGAAATCTCCACCAAGAATCCAGATGGGGTGAGTTCTGTTGGAGTTGAGATGCCCAAGGGTGTTCAGAAGCGCCACTTTTCCAGCCAAGTCTTGAGGGAAATACACATTGGAAAGATGTCCATGGATATTGGTCCCTATAGGGTGAAAAGTAGCTTGGATGAGATTATGAGAGGCATGAAAGTTGTCGATCTGGAGAGCCTGAGGATTCCACGCTATTGCGAGACCTCCCGAAGACCCCTCAGCGTCCACAGCCACTGATTTACTGCCGGGCCAAGCTCTGGTCAGGATGGAGCCTAGCGTTTGACTGTTGCATTTGGTTTCCTGAAGGAAGAGTAAATGGGGATTCTCCTTCTGTATCAAATTTTTTAACATTCTGTATTTTCCAGGACCATTAAGTCCTCGTACATTCCAGGAAATTAAATTCATTGAGAACTATTGGGGAGGGGTTTGAAAAACCTAGTAAGCTTGGGATATTGTCCCGAATCCACCAAAATCTGACCTAGTGCCATGGTGCGCTGCCAGTCAGGGGTTCTTCCTCTTTTCTTGGGTTCTTTCATCACCTTCAAACTGTCCCAACGGCTACCAGGTTGGATGCCCAATTTTTTGTGTTGTTGTACCTTTGCTAGGACTGCTTCAAGGGAGTCAATCTGTTTTGGATTAATTCTATCGAATTCCTTTCTTTCGCATGCTTCTTCAAGACCTGTCAAGTCCAGCTCGTCAATGGTTAAGCTATCTGTGTCTTCTTCCATTTGGAATGTTTGTTCAGATTGAATCAGATCTGGGATTCCTGAGGCAACAGGAGGGGATGGTTCCTGCAGGAATGAGAGGTTTGGGTTCCAAGTGACATGTTTTTGCTTGAGATTTAGGTTTGGGTCAGAGATTTCGCCAGAGGAAGCAGAAGGAGGGGTGGGCGTAGGGGAGACGGGGATGGGTTGGAAGGGGGGCGGATTGGAGGGGCCAGCGTGATTTGGAGGGCCAGGAGAGGGGTCGTTGGGGGGGTCAGAGTGGTTAAGCACCGCAAAACTATTGCTTGAGGATGGGATTGAAGCAGAGGTGCTGGGTTTCTTACTAGCAGCAGGTTTTCTGCTGCCTCTTCTCCTGGGGGCAACTTTAGTGAATCCATCCTCCTGAGCTTTGCTTTGCTCCTCCGCTTTTCGGGCTTGGACTGTTAGAGGGCAGTCTATGTAGAGGTGTCCATGAGCGTGACAACGTCTGCATCTAAAGGGCACATATTCATAATCCAGAGGCTGGATCCATTCAAAGTCATCGTGAAAAATACTTACCGCATCAGGTAGGGCACTGTCCAGGTGCATTTGAACACAGATTCGGGCGTAGGAGGTGTATCTTCGGAGCTTGGTTTCTTCAGCAACTTTTATGAACTCTCCTAGTCCCGTACCGATTGCCTGCAAGGTCTCTTCGTCCCAATATTCAAGCGGGAGTGAATAGAGTCTAATCCAGACCGGCGCCCAATTGAAGTTTTCCTTGTCAGGGTTGAATCTTTCCACCCAGTTTCTCAAATATAAACCTGCAGAGTTGAAAAAATATGGGCCTCCATCCATGACCCTATTTCTGTCTTCTAAGCAGTTGAATGTGGCTGTAAAGAAGCCCTTTGCTCCGAGTTGCAGTGAGACTGCCCCTTTTGGCTTCCACTTGGACGCTATCCAGCCCTGGAGAGCTTTTTATGTTGGCCAGAACCCTACAAACTTCCCAATAAGGGCATGATCTCTCATATACTGAATCCTAGCATTTATTCGCTGACTAGGAAGATCTATCTTTGGCCGTTCTGAAGCAATGGGTTTACAAGTGGATGAGGTTACCTGTGGCTCCTCCGTCCTCGCTTCAGAGTTATATTTCTGTTCTGTCTCATCTGCTCTGCTGCATTTGTCCGCGCATTTCCGCCCGCATCACGGTGGGGAGGCTCAGTCTCCCCCGGCCCCTACTTCCATGCAACAAGCTGCCGCACTACCAGAGATTATCCGCGCAAATTTAAATGGTGCAAGCATTTGTTTCTGCTCGTGCGTGCTAGGTTTCGAGTGATCACGCAGGCAAAAACCCTGTAGGTTTCGTAGGCATCCCAATTCACGTATATAAACATTTAGCCATTATATAACACCCTATATGACATTAATTAATTTATTAATTAAGTGCATATTAATAAAGCGCTATTAAAACAACGCAAAAACGGAAACTCAACGTCGTTCTTCTTTGTCTCCCATACGTGGTCATTTCATGGAGATTTACATTCACAATTAGGACACTGTCGAATCTACTGACTTGTATTATGTTGTTGAAACAAAGCCAAACTTAAACCAAGTTCCTGAGTAAATGGAAATAAATATTTAAATTCCGCGTGGAATTACAGGGGAATATTAAAAAAAATATTGATTTAAATAGATGGCTGTTAGAATTGGATTGTATGGAAATATTTAAATGAATATTGATTTAAATAGATTAGAATTGGATTGTAGGAGATTATTCAAAAAAAATATTGATTAGAAAATAAAAATAAAAATTTATAGATTAAAATCTTACTCATTCTAACAAGTTTTTCTTTATCACTGCATTTTCTTCTACTACATCAGCTTTCACTGATAATCGCCCCCACTTTCACTGATCATACTCTGGCACCATATAACCGCTGCATACTCCAATGAAAAATTCTTCAATTAACTGTAGTGTTTGTGGCTAAATCACATTATTGCATAAATGCTTGAGTGCTAATAAATTGCAAATTGGGTATGCCTATTTACATAAAATAACTACGATCAGAGATTTTAAAAATACAGTACTCTTGTGTGATGGAAAAGCCATGTTCAAAAAAGCATTAAAAAGAGATAGTGCATGCTTTTCAAAAGTAGAAATTCAAGAAAGAGGCGTGGCCTATTCAAAGACGACTCCTTGCGTTGACGCACTTTCTCCCACTCACCATCTGCTCGCTAGAAATATGTGTTTGGATTTCTCGGAAAAATATAGGTCAAGATTATTATTTTACATGAATTCATAAACCAACAGGAATTTCTACCCTTTCTTGCAACATCCAAGTAAACAAACCAGATTACAGCAATTATAAATCTAAATGAGCTTCACTTCCGTCATGAATTCCACAGAAGCTTGAGTAGTCTGCTTTCCATTCAGTTTCTTAATGGCGACGTCCCTACCATCAGGAATTCTTCCCTGCAGATCACTGGATTCAATACAATTAACATATGAACAAACCATATAATGGACAAAACCATCAAAATCACCTTTGATATTATACCTTATAAACTTCACCGAATCCTCCTTTGCCAAGCATGTCCTTCCAATCGAAGTTTCCAGTGCTTCCGATCAAAGTTATATTCTGAGAATGATTATAACACAGACAGACTATTGTTACCTCTGTGGCGGATAGTATGTTCTTAAGTTTAAAATTTACTAATATATCTCCAATTTGAAATTTAACTTTTGCACAACCGAGCTTCCGCATATCTCCCCAATGTTTATGTGCAATTGAACCAATAAGCGCCTGAAATTGAAATGGTTAGTGAAACCCTCTCAAGTTCCTTTCCATTTCAATGAAGCTGGTCTAAATGGTGGTTGGTTCTTTTCACAATCCATGGAATGCATCTACCAGAGTTGAGACGAGTGTTGTAGGACGCACGGAAGCCATGCCATGTCTATGCTAGTTTCAAATCTTCTAGAGCAGAGTAGTTAGTAACTGTCGTAACTGTCATTGTTATAATTACATTTCAATCAACGATTCATATTGTCTCAATTGTCTAACAAGAGATCGGATGGCAAATATTAAGACAGAAAGGCATTTAGGAAAGTTGTTTTCAAATAAATACGCTTTACAACGTAATTAATAAAATATAAAAATTAAATATATAAAAGAAATATATGTAAATGGTAAGAAAATTAAACTAAATTATATATATATGTTAATTTTTTATTTATATCTACACATTTAAATTATATAAATTCTAATATTTATAAATGTTTATAATATAAGTGGAATAATTTAATAAAATATAAAATCTATTTATATATAAAACATATAAAGTATATTAAAAATTTATTTTAATTTTATTAATTATTATATATATATATATATATATATATATATATATATATTAAAATTGTATAAATTCATATATTTATCCATTTTTTTTGGTCTAAGTATAATATTCCAAGTTAAATATATAAGAAACATATATTATAATAAAGTACAAATTTTTAGTATGTAGAACTGAATATGAAATTTTATTTTCAATATTTCAAGTGATGGCTTTTTGTGTTGCACTCAAATACGAACGAGGTGCCATTCTATTGGTCTTGATATTGGTTCTTTTGGATTGGAATTTTTTTGGTATACAAATGTCTCAAGTTTGAGATTTGTTAACATTTGTAAAAATATCAATAATATATAAAAAAAAATATTAAAATATAAATAATATATAAAATAAAAAATTAGAATATTAAATATAAGTTATTGGTTTACAATGAATAATTTAATTAGTAACCTTGGAGATTCAAGGTTTAAATTTTTTATAATTTAAGTCAACAATATATTATGTATTAAATAATAATTAAAAATTCAATGTAAATGTAAAATTATTGGTTGGTATAAATATTCTTTTTCTACTTCAAGGAAGATGGAATTAAAGAATATATAGAAACTTTTTAATTAAATATATGAGGGTTTAATATAGTGTTATAAAGTTGACTTGAAATATTTAAAAATATATATTATAAAGAAAGAGGTTTCAAGGTAAATGTAAAATTCTTATTTTAGGAATGTTGTCTTTCTATTTCGAGTCATGTATTTAAAAATATATTAATAATAAAAACACATTTTTCGAGTCATGTATTTAAAAAATATATTAATAGTCAAAACACACTTTAATATGGATAATTACTTGAGAAAATAAATTAGACTCTCTCTTAACCCAAAGAAAAGAGAGAGGTTGTTGGTATTGGGGATCGTTTGGTGAAGGAAAAATCAGCCTCCCTCTCATCTTGAAGGAAAGAGAAAGGTTGTTGCTACATGGAAATCCCACAACATATATTCACTTAAGAGTGCAACATATTCAATCTATTCTAGAGCCACAACATGTCATACTATGATACTTGACCCTCAATGCCAAGTATCACAATGATTATAACCAACCAGCCAAACTAAAATCAACGGACTTTAAAATTAATGAGAACATAGGATGGGATTTTATTCACTTATTAATGCATTGGTCACTAAAACATCTAATATAATATCTCTAAGTAAAATTATCTCTCTTAACAATATCTAGCCACTCACTTAATAGTATAACATAATTGTTGAGATTTTCTGTTCTAAATAAAATAGGAAAAATCTCAGTAGGTGACAAAAATTAGGAATTAGTTCCTAGATTAGCTCCAGTTTGTTGGGAGGGAGTTAATGCATCCTAAATTTGAGTTGAGAGGATTTATGAGGTTGTTAGATTCTCCTGCTATATAACAGGTATCCATACGTTTGTTTTGGAGAGTGTGTGTGGGTGTGTGAATTATGTAATCTCCTGTTTGAATTAATAAGATTGCCAATGCCCTGTTGTGTGGACGTAGCCCAGGAGGTTTGGGTGAACCACGGTAAAATCACTGTGTCTTCTTGTGCATGATTTATTTGCTGCGTATTTAATTGTTCTGCTGTGCATGATCTCCAAAAAATGGTATCGGAGCGTGTTGGAGGAGCGCGCAGTGGAAGATTGGCTACTCTGTTTGAGCGTTGCTTGGTGCGGTGTTGGAGGCTGTGGAAATTCACTGTCGGCTGCTGGTGCTTCTTCTGCCAGGATACGCAGAACGTGTGGCAGTGGAGTGAATGACATTGCTGTATTATATTCCTCCCTGCATAGTTACATGTAGCAGAGAGAAGGCTGGTGTTGGCAGCGTTGACAGAGCGCGCAGCGGAGAAGGGACGGGCCGAAATCTGAAATCTGTGAACGTCCTGCGTGGAGGTGGAGCGCATTGTCCGAACGTGTTTATTAAAACGCTGGGTGAGGGCATTCATAAATCATTTTTTATATTCGATTTGGTATGAGTCGATGCTATTGGAGTCGATTTAAAATCGATGTTATTGTTTTTTCATAAATCGACTTTGGAGTTTTTAAAAAAGGTCAAATATAATAACTCCAACAAGTTCAAAATCGATATATATATATTTAAAAGTTTTTTGTGATTTATTTAAAATCGATTTGTATGCCATTGTAATATGCCATTTAAAAAAAAGGTCGATTTGTAATGAATTACCATTGCATATGGTATGAAAGGGAAGTTTTTTTTAAGGTAAAGTTTTTTTTTAAAACATCGATTTATATAAATCGATTTGAGGGCTTTGTATGAAGTGAAAGGCATTTTTTAAAGGCAAAGGTCAAGGATAATTTTTTTTTTTTTAAAGGCAGTGAGAGGCACTTAAAGGAAGGCAAGGGAAATTTTTTTTTAAAGGCATTTTTTAATTAAAAGGGCATTCTTTATTTGAAAATTGGTTCTGGAGATTACTGTGTTTTTTTGCTGAAACAAGATGGCGAAAACTCAAAATGCCCGGTTTGAAATTGAGAAGTTCAATGGAAAAAACAACTTCGAGATCTGGAAGGTAAAGATGCATGATCTCCTGGTACAACAAGGCGTGGCGAAAGTGCTGTTGGGGAAAAGCAAAAGGCCTTCTTCCTTGACGGAGGATGAATGGGATGAGTTGGATGACAGAGCTCTGAGCGCAATTCGGTTATGTCTGGCGGATGACGTTCTGTTCAACATTGTGTCAGAGAAGACCGCCGCAGGCTTGTGGATAAAGCTCGAGAAGCTCTACATGACGAAGTCCTTGACAAATCGGATTCTCCTGAAGCGGCAGCTATACAGTTTGTGGATGAAGGAAGGTACCTCGGTTACTGACCATCTGAATGTTTTCAATACTCTATTGGTACAATTACAAAGTCTAGATGTAAAATTTGATTCAGAGGATAAGGCAATAACTCTATTGTGTTCATTGCTCGAATCGTGGGATCACTTTGTTACTTCCATAAGCTTTAGTACTGCAGACATCCTTGAGTTTGACGATGTGGTTGGAGCTTTGTTGTCCGAGGAGACCAGGAAGCGGTCGAATGCTGACACCTCTACATCAGAGGCAATGATGGCTAGAGGTCGTTCTAGAGAAAGACGCTCTGGTAAGCGCAGCGATTCACGTTCAAAGTCGAAAGGGAAGAAGAGCAAAGTGAAGTGCTGGTTTTGTGGCAAATTGGGGCACTTGAAGAAAGACTGCTGGAAGAGACAGCAAACAGAGAAGAAAGGAGACTCTTCGACAGAGAAGAAGGAGGCAAATGCGACAGATACAGGTTCGGCATCTGGTTCAGGTTTGAGCGACGAAGTGTTGTCTGTTAATATGTCAAATCATGATCAACATTGGTTGTTAGATTCCGGTGCATC
The DNA here is from genome assembly GCA_034641835.2 of Pinus albicaulis. Lineage (NCBI taxonomy): Eukaryota > Viridiplantae > Streptophyta > Pinopsida > Pinales > Pinaceae > Pinus > Pinus albicaulis. Next base: position 938,237,417 of record CM076583.1, on the reverse strand, counting down.
AAACCACATGTGTATTCATAGAGAATGGTTTAAGTCGTATAGATCAGTTAATGATGGAGTCGTGTACATGGGTAATGATGTCACATCTAATATTGTTGGGATAGGAAGTATACAACTGCAAATGTTTGATGGCACAACTAAATTGTTAACATATGTGAGACATGTTCCAGACTTAAGGAAAAATTTGATTTCATTAGGAGCACTTGATTCGAATGAATATAAAACTGTAATTCAAGGTGGAGTTATGAAAATCTATAAAGGTATTTTACTAGTAATGAAAGCTAAGAAAGTAGGAAATCTGTTTCAGTTAGAAGGAAGAACAGGGTCAGTTCATGTGTCTACGGTGTCTGAACATGACAGTAGTTCCATTCGCCTATGGCATCAAAGTTTGGGCCATATGAGCGAAAGAGGGTTGAAAATTTTGGCTGATCGCAAGTTACTTCCTAATCTAAGGTCTGGAAAGTTAGATTTCTGTAAGCATTGCTTGTTTGGAAAACAAAGTAAACAAAAATTTAAAACAGGCAAACATACTAGTAAAGGCATACTTGATTATATCCATTCAGATGTTTGGGGACCAGCCCCTACAGCGTCCTATGGTGGCTCGTCATATTTTGTGTCGTTCATTGATGATTTTTCTAGGAAGGTGTGGGTCTACATGTTGAAAAGGAAGTCTGATGTTTTTTCAGTTTTCAAGCAGTTTAGAGCATTGGTAGAAAACAACACTGGTAGAACAATAAAATGTTTAAGAACTGACAATGGTGGTGAGTTTACTTCCAAGGAGTTTGACAGCTATTGCAAGGATGCGGGGATCGAGAGACATAAGACCACGGTTTATACTCCTCAGCAAAATGGAGTTGCTGAACGCATGAACAGGACTCTTCTAGAGAGAGCAAGGAGTATGCTGAGTAACGCTGGTTTGCAGAAGGAGTTGTGGACGGAAGCAGTGGCAACAACTTGTTATGTGATAAACCGATCTCCATCGACGGTGATAGACTGCAAGATTCCGCAAGAGGTATGGAAAGGACATCCTTGTGACTATTCTAAACTCAGAGTGTTTGGTTGTGATGCATATGCTCTAGTGCCTAAACATCAGCGAACTAAATTAGATCCAAAGTCTAAAAGGTATATCTTTGTTGGGTATGGTGTTGGAACAAAGGGATATAGATTGTGGGATCCTACTACCCGCAAAATCATCATCAACGGAGATGTAAAGTTTAATGAATCCCTTCTTGTACAGTTAGATGTAGATAGTAGATTGAAACAGGATGATGTATCTGACTTTCAGCACATTCAGTTTGATAGCACTTCTAATGATAGTCATGATTACCATAGTTCAGATACTAGTCATGAACAGGTTTCAGAATCAGAACATGAACAGGGTTCAGGTTTAGATCATGAACAGGTCTCAGATACTGATCGGCAAGAAGTTCCTACAGATGGTAGTCAACCAGAAACATCCTTAAGGAGGTCGAAAAGAATCAAATGGCCACCGAGAAGGTATGATGATTATGTTACTTCAGTTGCATTTACTGCTATTGACAATGAACCTCTGTGCTATCAGGAAGCAATAGAAGGTTCGAATAGTGACAAGTGGAAAGCAGCCATGAAAAACGAAATGATGGCCTTGGGTAAGAATGGCACATGGGATCTGGTTGAGCTTCTGAAAGACAGGAAAATTGTGGGGTGTAAATGGGTTTACAAGCTGAAACAGAATGTGAATGATACGGAGGACAGGTACAAAGCGCGGCTGGTTGCAAAAGGGTTTTTTCAGAAAGCAGGAATAGACTTTCATGATATTTTTTCACCAGTTGTTAAAATAGTTTCAATTCGAATTGTGTTAGCTTTAGTTGCTTTGTTTGATTTAGAGTTACAGCAACTAGATGTTAAGACTGCTTTTCTACATGGAGACTTAGATGAGGAAATATATATGGAACAACCGGAGGGGTTTGTTCAGCATCGCAATAAGAAATTTGTCTGCAGGCTCAAGAAGTCATTATATGGCCTGAAGCAGTCGCCTCGGCAGTGGTATAAGAAGTTTGATTCTTTCATGTTGATTCAGAAATATGTTAGAAGTGAATATGATCATTGTGTGTATTTCAAGCAATTGAAAAATGGCATGTTCATTATCTTAGTGTTGTATGTTGACGATATGCTTTTAGCAAGCAAAAGCATTGATGAAATCAACAGGTTGAAGACTCGGATGGCAAGGACATTCGATATGAAAGATCTAGGAGCAGCAAGACAGATTTTGGGCATGGAGATTTTCAGAGACAGGAGCAATGGTAAGCTGTGGCTATCACAACAAAAGTATGTTGAGAAGATACTTTTGAGGTTTGGTATGAATAATGTGAAGCCTGTGTCAGTCCCTTTCGCTTCCCATTTCAATATTTCTTCGGGTTTATGTCCTAATACAGATGAAGAAAAGGATTATATGTCTCAAATTCCATATGCTAATGTAGTAGGATGTTTGATGTATGCGATGGTTTGTACTCGACCATATATTTCACATGCAGTTGGGGTTGTCAGCAGGTACATGGAAAATCCGGGTAAAGAACACTGGTCAGCAGTGAAATGGGTGCTTCGGTATTTGAGAGGCACAATTAGTTATTGTATCACTTACAATAAGAGTAGTGAATTTGTTTGCGGATATGTTGATTCCGATTTTGCGGGTGATTTGGATAAGAGAAGGTCAACTTCAGGGTACGTCTTTACTCTTGCAGGTGGAGCTATCAGCTGGATGTCAAAGCTACAGAACATTGTTGCTTTATCCACTACTGAAGCAGAATACATTGCTGCTTCTCATGCTACAAAGAGCGGTTTGAAGGGTTGCTTGGTGAGTTTGGTAGGTTACGGGACAACATCGAGAGAGGGTGTGATAGTCGAAAGTATTTGTTTGTTCAAGAATCCCGGCCTATCATAATAAGTCAAAGCATATTAGTCAAGTACCATTTTGTAAGACAGGTTATCACTGAAAAGGGAGTCTCTCTTGAAAAGGTGCATACAAAGGAAAACTGTGCAGACATGTTCACGAAACCAGTTTTGTTGGAGAAGCTGCGTTGGTGTTTGGCTTCTCTTGGCTTGCAGAAAAGATAAAATAATAATAACAGGGCATCGGGCTAATTGTTGTCAAGGTGGAGATTGTTGAGATTTTTCTGTTTTGAATAAAATTGGCAAAAATCTCATTAGGTGAAAAAAATTAGGAATTAGTTCCTAGATTAGCTCCAGTTTGTTGGGAGGGAGTTAATGCATCCTAAATTTGAGTTGAGAGGATTTATGAGGCTGTTAGATTCTCCTGCTATATAACAGGTATCCATACGTTTGTTTTGGAGAGTGTGTGGGTGTGTGAATTATGTAATCTCCTGTTTGAATTAATAAGATTGCCAATGCCCTGTTGTGTGGACGTAGCCCAGGAGGTTTGGGTGAACCACGGTAAAATCACTATGTCTTCTTGTGCATGATTTATTTGCTGCGTATTTAATTGTTCTGGTGTGCATGATCTCCAACAATAATTACTCTATTCCATAATTAAAATATCAACCATTCAAATTAAAGTAATTTTTTTATCATTAAAACATATTTCTAATAATATATAATTCATTTCTCATTTTATATTAACATAGAATTAATTATATATAAATTATTCCTTTAAATATTAAAATTAAACTCCACTAATAAATAATAATTTATAATAATTACCAATTGTATTTTTCCACTTAATTATATTTATTATTATGATAATATTTCGTATTTTATATTTTTTTCCCTTTTCTCTATGACTTTTTATATTATTTCCCAACTCGCTAATGATTAAACCATATTAAAAATATTGATACATCAATGACTTTGATAAAATTTGAATTGATTTATATAAATCTTGGTGTAATTTTTATAAACTTTTTGAATTTGAGAATCATGATCCATTTTGAACGTTTTTATATATTATTTTCAAAAATAATTATAATGGTAAGTTAATTATATTAACTATTACATTTCACTTGCATTTAAGTAAAAAATAGAAAGTGTAATTTTGTTTTAAATATTTATTCATATAAAAAATAATTAATTATATGTTAATATATAATAATAAAGTATTGTGAACACAATAAGGAGGTTATGGTAAATGAATTTGTGTATAAATTTTTAGTCGTGTGGTATAGAGAAATTGTAATAAGGTGTTTCATTAAGGTATTTCTTGATATGAAGGTCACTAGTTCAAAATTTAGTGAGAAAAATATAATTCATGCTAAGGGTTGTTGCGGTTCCAGAATTTCAAAAATGATTATTACAACTCTTAAGCATAGTTTAAAAGTTTATGATTTTTCTTTTTTCTCAATGATACAATGTAACATCCATGGACCTACACATTTACCTCCTTCGTTCTTAAAATATTATTAACATGAAATAAATTTGTGATTTTCTATAAATGAGGTAGTTAGGTTCAGTATGGTGAAACTACCAGAGAGTAACTGTTTTCTTTTACCTAAAGAGACAATCTTGAGGTAAGGGAGGGGGGAGCATTTTGGAAAGTGCATAAAGTTTAAAGGAGCGGTTACATGTGATTGCTAATCTCTCAGCTTTTAAAGAACCCCTGCATGTGCAAAATTAAGAGGATATTATATCATCTTGAAAGTGTGAAAGTTCAAAGGAGCCATTGGATGAGGTGTTTAATCTCTCAGATTTTAAAGAACCCTGGCCGTGCCCAAAAAGGAAAGCGGAATACAGCAGAAAGGGAATGAGTGAGACTGTTGAGGCCTTAAATTTTGGGCCAGTAAGGGCATTTATCACCTTCGTTTAGGAAAGGCTATGATGAAGTGGTGGGACATTTGACATATGCCATTCATTTTGGTTTATGAGAGTCGACTACCAAGATAATTAATCCTTGCTATTTTTTATTCATATAATTTTCTGTGTGATGAAAGATATATATATATATATATATATATATATATATAGCTTTTCTTGGGAAAATAGTAAAGAATAATAATTATTTTGCTCATATTAATTGGGATGGGTTACATATACTAAAGAAAAAGGGTATTTCATCACTTTACTGGGATGTCACTGAAACAAATACATTATTTATTATTTACTTGACTTATTTTCCAATCTAATTATAAACAAGTTTTATTCCCATTAAAGGTAATATCTTAAGGAATTTCCTTCTAAAAACTAGACACATAGATAACATAAATCATAGGATCTTCTTTGGAAATAATATATTAATTTTGTGTGTGAAAGATAAGTCCATTGTGTTAAAAGGTTAACTTTGTTATTATTTTAAAAAGGCATTCCTAGTTCTTATGCATCAAATAAGGGTTAATTATGATAATTTTCTGAAAAGAGTAACCACTTGAAAAGATTGCATGGCTGCTTCTTGATTTAGGTGTATAAAATGTTAAGTTAACCTTGTTATGGTTTCCTAGTTTTATGCATAAAATATCATTATCTACGATAATTTATTGAAAGGGAAGCATGAAAAAAATACATGTAGAAAGGAAAAGAAACTAGGTTATATTAATTTCCTTTGAAAAAGAAGTGTGTATTTGTTTACATGAAAATCATAACTAAATGATGGTATAATTCTGAAGAAGGCACTATGTTGTGCATACATTAAAGGAGAGCTATTATGACAAGTTCTTGCATGCAAAAATAATAGTCATTGTGTTATAGAGATATGTTCTTTGCATGGATAAAAGAAATATTGAGTTATAATGTTTCTTTAGGAAGAATTATATGTGAGTACTTTATGCTCTCATAACTATTATGTTAGTTTCTTTTGGAATAAGATCATGCATATTCATGCAATATTTGTATTAGCTTTCGTTGGAAAGAATATACATATATGTATGTCGGAAAATATAGTATGTTGTGTTAGACTACATTGGAAAATATTGTTAGCATAATCTTTGAAAAATAAGACATGTATTTATTTGCTTTACTGAATTAATTTTATAGAAAAGAAAACATGCATTTGCATGCTCTGTTGTGTTACGAATTCCTTTGGGAAGACTCTTTTGGAAGCATGTGCTCTGTTGTGTTAAGAATTCCTTTGGGAAGACTCTTTTGGAATCTATATGCATTTGTATGCATAGGAATAACATTTGTTGTGTTAGCTTTCTTTACATGAAACAAAAGTAATAGCTTAAGGGTTAGTAATTTGGATTAAACTTATGTAAATCGCATACACAAATATCATAATTGATGTATTATTTTCTTCTAAAGAAATTCTTGGCAGATGTAGCTATTGTCTTGCAAGAATGTGTATTATGCAAGGTAAATTTCAGTAAATGTGATTTCTTATAACTAGCACATATGAAGTGTGGTTAAAGGGAGCATGTCAAGATATTTTACTTGCATGTCATGAATGTACATGGGTATATGGAGAAGCATCACTAGTAAATATTTATGAATGGGTTTTTTAATACTTTATGAATCTTTACATCAATGTATGTTGAAGACAACAAGCAGGAAATGATGTTAACTTGTACAAAGGAGATATTATGCTTAACATGGTGGCAAGTAAATGATTAATGTTTCATCCAGATGAGTGCGAGCTGCAGGAATGTCTAATGTACGATGGTCCATTGTAGGTACATCCATGCCACTAAGATATGAAGATATGAAGATTAGTGGGTAAATGCTATTATAATTATTGTAATGGCTTTAAGATATATATTTGTAGATTTCCTTGTAAGATTTATAACAATGGATAAGGGATGGTCTCCCTTATAAGCCATTGAGTGAGGGGTGAACACCGTCACGAGCGTTTAATAATAAAATTAAATATTTGCTAGTTTTCATCCTACGGGGTTTCCAGGGTATATTGGTGTTCAATGATGTGATTGATTATTGTGTCAAATTGATGATGTTGATTCCTTTCTTATTGTGATGTTCATAATGTCAAATATGTGATGACTACATGAATAATGAAATGAATGCAAGGTTACATCATACAGTTTTATGTTAATGTACTACAATATAGGTTGTTAATGGTTAAGCAACTTACTATTCTTATACTAAGGTTACACTATGAATTGGTGAACATTATATCTAATGATTAGTAAGGAATATTTAATAGTGATTTGGATAGTTACCCATGGGTAAATTGTATAAAAAAAATTAACGCCTTGTATTTCCATGTGAGGTTATCGGGGTATGTTACAAGTGGTATCAGAGCTAAAGGTTGCAACATTGGTGCCTTTTGGATTTGTTAAGTGAAAATAAAATTGAGGTATGCTGCTAATGGACATCACTTAAGGTATGATTCTAGCAATCGACATAATGATTGATATATGATTCTAGAAATCTTCATAATGATTGATATATGTAGTATTCTACTTTTGACATGAGATGTATGATTCATGTTTATAACTACATTGAAGAGTAATAAGTAATAAATGATGTTGCAGAATGGTTTTCATAACATTGGAATCCTGTTGAGGATAAAAGACAATAAAACCTTTGTTGTACTTATGAACAACCTCAGTACTCACTAGTGAAAGTAATAGTTGACTATTAACATTTGGGTATATGACTTATTATTCATACATTTAATGAACATAATTAAAGTTACCATGCACTACTTGAAAAATATGAATGTGTGTGTGAAACTAATGCATGAATGAAAAATATGGGGAAGTCCTTGAAGAGGATGATAGAGTATTTTAAAATGAAATTCAATGAACCCTTTCAGATGTTAAAAATACACAATGGGTCAAGTAGTGAGACTTGACTATAAGGACTAGTTTTTCAATGATTCGTGTCATGGATGCATTAAGATTATTAGTGACATTGATTAGTTAGTTTTGTATGGCTAACTAATAAAACCTATATGCATGAATTGGTTTTGATTAAAGATTATTGCAAGCTGTGAACAAGTAGTTACTTCATGTGTCAGATTGTTGGTAACAATACACTATTGAGTTGGAAATGTTGGATTGTTACCCGTGGCCGTTATTGATATATACACATTAATGAATATTTGTACATAATTGTATGCATTAAACTAAAATTATTTTGAAAGCGAATATATATATATATATATATATATATATATATATATATATATATATATATATATATATATTAACAATGCATATTTATAATTAGTGTCATTGATGAACTATTAAACATGGTTAGCCTAATGGAAACAAGAAAACTTGTGAAAGTAAAAAATTGCAGTGAAAATTGCAATGGTAATTGATAAAGTATCATGTTATAATGTGCATGATTGTGTTATTTGGGAAATAATAATGTATAACACATGTATGTTATTCATGTTCCCTGTTAATCTAGATATTATTGGACCCATGTGGAGGGCCAAGTATGATGTATGATGTACATAAAGTTTCTTTTTCTTTATGTATAATGTGCATATAGTTCATTATATAATTTACTATGGGAAAGAATGCTAAAAGAGAAATTTAACATGCCAGATAGTTGTCAATAATTGTGAAAGGCTACAATGCCTTGGGTTGATGGTGGTTGCCTGCCCGGAGGGGTTGATGGTGCTTACCTGCCCGAATTTCCTCTCCCTAGAGATAGATGATCTCAGTAAGGGAAAAGAGCTGGCTAGGATGGGAAGAGGGAAAAACCTGAGGCAACTCTATTGATTTTGGAGCCTTTTGGAGGAGGTCCAAAATTCCTCATAGACAGGACATTGTCGGAGGAATAGGCATGATGTTACCAATAGGAATCCTATACTTGACCTTGAGTGGTCATTGGAATTCTCGAGATGGTTTTCCAGTGGAATTCCATACTGGACCTGGAATGGATTTTTGTCAAATAATTGTCTCGATGTGAAAATGACTCGATTTGGTTGTGGAAACCAACTCCCATGGGTTGGGAGGAGCATTTTGTTTACCATTGTGGTTCTCATAGTGAAAAAAGTTAAGTAATCAATTATGTGTTAAATTAAGATGAATTTTTATATGATTTTATAAATATCTTATGTAGATATTGGGAGGAAAGGATCCCAGCGCTTGAAAATGAATTACTGAAAGTATAAGTTCCTTTATTTTATTACTATTCTTTTGAATGTCTTAGTAGCGACTAGGACAATATGCACACGGTGCATTGATAGAGCATTTGTACAATTAGAGAGTTAGGTGCTCTCCAAGTACTTTTTCAAGTACTGTGTAGATGTCTTTAGCTGGAGCTAAGACAATGTGCACATGGTGTCGTGATTTATAATTTTTATTATTTATCCTGAATAGAGGGTTGGTTCTCTCTAAAGACTAGGAAGAGTAATTTATCTAACATATCACTTGAAATTTCATGAATGATTGATAGTTTAAAGTATTTCATTTGATTGGAAGCAATGTGACTAATGTGATTGAATTTTTTTTAGTCATACATTACACGCTACTTTCCATGGAGTGTTTATGGGTTGTTCAACCATTCTCAGAGTTCTTGTGTAAAAGTTATCATTACTTTCAATAGTAACTGGTAAGTAATGGTAAGTAGGTATATAGATTCTAATTTATTTATTTTTAATGGTATTCCTTGGAGATGGAAGTGATTTATTTTGAATGGGAAGGATCTTGTTTTGGGTTCTTTAGAATGTTATATCATGAATAAAAGTTAAGTCCTAGTAAGGGATGAACACCAAGGAAAATTTTATCTTAAGTGGGGGAGTATGTAACATCCATGGACCCACACATTTACCTATTTCATTCTTAAAATATTATTAACATGAAATAAATTTGTGATTTTCTATAAATGAGGTATTTAGGTTTGGTATGGTGAAACTACACGAGAGTAACTATTTTATTTTACATGAAGAGACAAACTTGAGGTAAGGGAGGGGGGAGAATTTTGGAAAATGCTTAAAGTTTCAAGGAGAGGTTACATGTGATAGCTAATCTTTCAGCTTTTAAATAACCTCTGCATGTGCGAAAATAAGAGGATATTACATCATATTGAAAGTGTGAAAGTTCAAAGGAGACGTTGGATGAGGTGTTTAAAGCAAAAAGGGAAGGAGCGAGACTGTTGAGGCCTTACATTTTGGGCGAGTAAGGTCATTTATCACCTTCATTTAGGAAAGGCTATGATGAAGTGGAGGGGCGTTCCACATATTTCATTCATTTTTTTTAAGATAGTCGACTTCCAAGATAAGTAATCCTTGCTATCTTTTTATTCATATAATATTTTGTGTGATGAAAGATATAAATAATATATATATATATATATATATATATATATATATATATATATATATATAGCTTTTCTTGGGAAAATATTATGGGAAAATAGTAAAGAATAATAGTTATTTTTCTCATCTTTCTTGGGATGGGTTACATATACTAAAGAAAAAGGGTATTTCATCAGTTTATTGGGATGTGACTGAAACAAATCCATTATTGCTTTTTTACTTGACTTATTTTCCAATCTAATTATAAAAAAAAATTATTCCTATATCAGGATGAAATAAATATATGAGAAAAAATTTTATGGTAAGATATAATAAGTTTGGATTTCCCTTTTCGAGGTGAAATGTGTAATTGTTGTTAAAGATAATATCTTATGGAATTACCTTCCAAAAATTATACACATAGATAACATAAGTCATAGGATCTTCTTTGGAAATAAAATATTTACCTTGTGTGTGAAAGATAAGTCCTTTGTGTTAAAATATTAACATTTTTATTATTTTAAAAAGGCATTCCTAGTTCTTATGCACCAAATAAGGGTTAATTACGGTACTTTCTTGAAAAGAGTAACCTCTTGAAAATATTGCATGGTTGTTTCTTGATTTAGGTGTATAAAAGGTTAAGTTAACCTTGTTATTGTTTCCTAGTTTTATCCATAAAAGATGGTTATCTGTGATAATTTCTTTAAAGGGAAGCATGATAAAAAAATACATGTAGAAAGGCAAAGAAAATAGGTTATATTAATTTCCTTTGAAAAAGAAGTGTGTGTTTGTTTACATGAAAATCATAACTAAATGATGGTAGAATTCTGAAGAAGGCACTATGTTGTGCATACATTAAAGAAGAGCTATTATGACAAGCTCTTGCATGCACAAATAATAGTCATTGTGTTATAGAGATATGTTCTTTGCATGGATAGAAGAAATATTGAGTTATAATGTTTCTTTGGGAAGAACTATATGTGAGTAATTTATGTTATCATAACTATTATGTTATTTTATTTTGGAATGAGATCATGAATATGCATGCAATATTTTTATTAGCTTTCGTTGGAAAGAATATACATATTTTTACGTGGGAAAATATAGTATGTTGTGTTAGAGTACATTGGAAAAGATTTTTAGTATAATCTTTGAAAAAGAAGACATGTATTTGTATGCTTTATTGCATTAATTTTACAGAAAAGAAAACATGTGTTTGCATGCCCTGTTGTGTTAGGCATTCCTTTGGGAAGACACTTTTGGAAGCTATGTGCTCTGTTGTGTTAAGAATTCAATTGGGAAGGCTTTTTTGGAATCTATATGCATTTGTATTCATAGGAACAACATTTGTTGTGTTACCTTTCTTTACATGAACCAAAAGTAATAGCTTAAGGGTTAGTTATTTGGATTAAACTTACTTAAATTGCATACACAAAGATCGTAATTGATGTATCAGTTTCTTCTAAAGAAATGCTTCGTAGACGTAGCTATTGTCTTGCACGAATGTGTGCTTATGCAAGGGACATATTAGTAAATGTGATTGCTTATAACTAGCACCTAAGAAGTGTGGTTAAAGGTAGTGTGTCACGATATTTTACTAGAATGTCATGAATGTACATGAGTAGATGGAGAAGCATCACTAGTAGAGATTTATGAATGGGTTTTTTAATACTTTATGAATCTTGACATCAATGTATGTTGATGACAACATTAGCAGGAAATGATGTTAGCTTGTACAAATGAAATATTATGCTTAACATGTTGGTAGGTAAATGATTAATGGTTCATGTAGATGAGTGCAAGTTACAGGAGGGTCCAATGTATGATGGTCTATTGTAGGTACATCCATGCCACCAAGATATGAAGATACAAAGATTATTTGGTAAATTCTATCATAATTATTGCAATGGATTTAAGCTATATATTTGTATATTTCCTTGTAAGATTTATAAAAATGGTTAAGGGATGGTCTCCCTTATAAGCCATTGAGTGAGGGGTGAACACCCTCACAAGCATTTAATAATAAAATTAATTTTTTTTTGGTTTTCACCTTATGGGGTTTCCAGGGTATATTAGTGTTCAATGATGTGATTGATTATTGTATCAAATTGATGATGTTGATTCCTTTTTTGTTGTGATGTTCATAATGTCAACTATGTGATGACTACATGAATAATGAAATGAATGCAAGGTTACACCATATGGTTTTATGTTAATGTACTACAATAGAGGTTGTTAATGGTTAAGCAACTTATTATTCTTATACTAAGTTTACACTATGAACTGGTTAACATTCTATCTAATGATTAGTAAGGAATATTTAATAGTGATTTGGATAGTTACCCATGGGTAACTTGTATAAAAAAAATTAACGCCTTGCATTTCCATGTGAGGTTATCAAGGTATGTTACATACAAGCTCGAGAGGACCTACGCTTCATCCTCCTTCACCTCATATAGATATTGAAGCTTCTAAATTTTTTGTGGATAATAGCCCAAAATATGAAAAGGAAAATCCCTCTAGCTTTGTCAAGAAGCTCGATGCAATGCCCAAAGTTTAGATTTTCTCCTTCAGGAAGTAATTTTGGGTCTTATAGTTGGTTGAGTGCGTCGTGGTGGGCCAGTTTATTGGGATTCAACTTTCCAAAGTTGAGATTTTCTCCTTCAAGTGGCAATATTTGGTCTTATAGTTGGTTGAGTGCATCTTGTTGGGCCAGTTTATCGGGATTCAACTTTCCAAAGTTGATATTTTCTCATTGAAGTAGAAATATTGGATCTTATATTTGGTTGAGTGTGTCTTGGTGGGAAATTTTATCGAGATTCAAATTTCCTTGTGCTCTAAGAAATCTTGTGTGGAAAAAAACCTTGAATCCCTTAATAATGGTAGGGTTTTCACTCATCTTCCTTTTCTGTAAAAGGTTTTTTTTACCTTATTTTTTGAAAATAAGGTAGTGTTGTAGCAATTTCTTTCACCAAAGGAAGCTACAAATTAATTTTAAGAAATTTCCATTTTCCTTTTTGGATAAATGCTCAAACATATACTTCTTTATTTTATTTTTTTGTAAGCTTAGCTGGTTCCTTCCATTTTCTATTAATAAATTTGGGCAAAAATATACAAAACTAGACCTCAACCTGCCCGCAGGAAACCAGGTATTTTGGCCATCGAAGTTCAAAGTATGTCAACCAAAACATAAAAAGCCTTAACAGTCTATACCATATATGGTGATACTTAGTATCTAAGTCTGGAGACAACAACATATACAAAAAAGTGCTAACCGCTAAAAAAGAAAGTAAGACATTTGATCAAGATAACCTTAATCTTCCTCAGATTCCACTGGTACTGGATCTTTGGCAGTAGACCCTGGCAAGTCAACTGTGACCTACTGCATAGACTTAATTTCCTTCTCCAACCTTCCAAGCCTCGCATATCAATGCAATTGACACAGATTTATTTCCTGAATGTTCCTATTAATATCTGCCAAAGTTGATTACAACTTTCTCTCTGCTATCGACATAACTGCCTTAGCTAACAAGCATTTAATTAACCAGTAAGTTCTAACTGATTTTTGAAGCAAAGAGGTTCGGCCCTGAGTGTGCCCAGGGTGATTAACCACATTCTGCATATCCTCTGAAGCCATATCATCTTCCCTATCTATATTATTAAAACCTCTATTTCCCAACCATAAATGCGGGAGCGTATTTAATTTGGGATTTCTGACATAAATGTTTGAACCAGCAGTTCCAGATGTTGCACAGGTTTTCTTCCTCTTTTCTGGTGCATTTCAGAAGAAATATTTTTTCCTTTTCCTCTAGTAGGATTCCTTCCTCTTTTAACCATTTTAAAGAAACCTAAAAAATCTGCTAAAACTACCATCGAAACAACAACACCAGTCAAATTTGTAGATAAAATGTGAGCCCAAGATCGAAGAGCGGTTCCATCACCCAAGTTAAGCTCTGTGAGAAAGATAAAAGATAAACGGACAGACCAGACACTAATACAACTAAACGGAGCACGAAATGACTGAAGCACAACCCAAAGACTAAATTCATTACCAAAGACCCAAATATTGTAACCAGTATAAAAGACCTATATGGGAAAATGAAACTTCGGAACATATACTTCTTTGTACTTTTGAAAGACTTATTAATTATTTTTTATAATAATAATTTTAATTTTAAAATAACCATAATTTAATAAAAATATAGCTGTATATTTTTATGAAAATAACTATTTAAAGTTAAAATTTATGTTATAAAAAAAATATATCTAAGTCAAGGTCTACGACCAGCCACCCATCACACCCACCCTGCACTTAATTATTAATCCTCCCTTATTTTTCATGCATTGAGATATGTGCAAAGTCAAATCAATGGTCATTGATTCAACCCCCACCCCAAGCTCCTCCAACATTTAACCAAGAGGAGGGTCAGGGTAGTTTTTTTCACTTTACTGGATTTTACACCTATCATACTCTACTTAAACCTGCTCCCCCTCAAAACCATTTACCATAGAGACCCCCATGTGGGTTCCTCATAAAACTATTTATTACTTACACCCAAAATACCATTAATGTGGTGGGAAATATATCAAAGTCACATTTCATAAATTTGAGAAAAAATGATATTCACATGAATGTCTTTTACACACTTTACTAAGAATAAAGCAAAGGTAAATGAGGCTTGGGTGAAATAAATTTACAACTACACGGTGAAATAGATTTATTGGTGCAAGGGAAAAATAATTTGTAGGTACATGTGAAATCGAATTGAAAGTGTCAAAATAAATGGAGGATAAGTAAAAATTGAGTTTTAACAGGGAAGGAGAAACAAGACAAAGATTTACAAAAAAACACATGGTTTTGGGAATCCATGGGAAGCCAAAACAACACATGTTTTGGGAAAACATGAGAAAGAAAAAAAACATATAATTTCAAATATGTGGATGAAGTTATTCAATAACAATATTTGATGAAATATTTTGTGAATTTCATTTAGTAAATTCATGAAAATAGAAAAATATAAAATTTATTTAGAAAATATTTGAAAACGTTTATAAAATATTTCCTTCCAAATATTTTATAACATTGGTGAAGCAATGCCAAAAAGTGACATAAAATCATTCTAGGCACATCTTCAGTGACAACTTCACAAACCCATATTTTAAGGCACAAAATTATCAATTGAAAGACAAATAGAAGAATCAGTATCTCTACATGTCAAGGGCATGGAGTTATCATCATTCAGAAGACACCTAGCAGCAGAAGATCAGCAGATTGAAGATCATTCTACAAATTTTTAGCAGTCAGTGTAACAATTCCAAATTTCTAGGAGAACATCGAGAGATTATTTATTTTTAGTATATTTTTTAGGATTTTGTTCCAGAAAAATATAAATAGTTAGCTTGATTATTTATATATACATTATTTCATTTGTAATAAATAAGTGTTGTCTTTTTATTATTTCAAGGGCCAGCGTGAACCTAAAGAATGGTCGAGTTGGTTTCATGGCGTAGTTTCTGCAATCAATAAATTCCTACGAGAAACAGGTACAACACTTGGCGTCATTTCCAGGGAGCGAAGTGACGAAGAAAAATTTCCCTGGATCACAATAATGACTATATATTCCTTTCTAGTGAATAAGGAGTAGGAGTTTGTTTTTCTTGCATTGTTTTCACCTGGCGACTCCACTTTGTCATATGGCAATTCCACTGGGTTACTGATTCCATTGTTTTGAAATGCCAGCTACCTTTATAGCTGTGTTTGTGCAAAACTTATTGATAGTTCTAATCAGCAGTATATTTTTTCTCCTCTCAGCCACGATAAAAAATTTAAGATGTCCACATAGGATGCAACTTTTAAAGTTTACATGTAAGTATCTGGTGCCTCTAGAGTTTCATTTTTATATTGTAAATCTTTTCCAAGTTTTGAGCTGTTGGAAAGGTGATCTACCAATAAATCCACTCCTCACTTGGTTACATTGGAAATCAGATTACACCTAATAGTGCAGATGCGCAGTTCAGTTAGGTAAAGTTTGTCTAAGGTTGATTTAGTTATTTTCATATTCCATGAGCAGTAAATTATTTCAGATTTGGTGTACAATATATGGGTTGATTTAAGTTTTAGTAAAGCATATTGTAGATGACATTTCTACAATTATAATTTTCCTTCCAAAATAGATGAGACCTGAAACAAGGATATTGAATTAAGTAATAAGTATGCATTTTTCCAAATTTTGGAACAGTGTATAGTTTTCAGATTTCAACTTCATTGCAATTCACAGTTACAGGTTTTAATGTGCAGTTCTAGGATATTCAAATGGTAGGATTGATTCATAGGGATTGGTTACACATTTACATGATTGCAGATGAATCGTTGATGGTTTTATCGTATGACGCCATGCCCAACATTTAAGGTAGCTGGTCTACTAGTTCTCTATGTCCCATAGGGGGAGGTAGTCCCCAGTTGGAGCCTATGTTGTCGCAATTTCTTTCACCAAAGGAGGCTACAATTTGGTTTTAAGAAATCGCCAACATAATTTTTGGATAAATTATCAAACATTTACTTATTTATACTTTTGAATGAATTATTAATTCTTTTTTATAATAGTAATTTTAATTTTAAAATAATCACATTTTTATAAAAATATAATTGTATATTTTTATGAAAATATCTATTTAAAGTTAAAATTTATTTTATTAAAAAAAAATTATTTAATTCAAGGCCTATGACCCACCCAACACTTAATTATTAAACCTCCCTTGTTTTTCATGCATTGAGATATGTGCCAAGACAAATAAATGGTCATTGATTCAACCCCAGCCCTCCAACCCCATAGACATTTAACCAAGGGGGGGCTCAGGTAGTTGTTTTTCACATTATCAGCTTTTACACTTGCCAACCTCTACTTCAACCCACTCCCCCGCTCAAAACCATTTACCATGGAGACCCTCCTCTGGGTTCCTCCTAAAACCATTTATTACTTACCCCCAAAATACCATTATTCCTATTTATTAAATTATGGCGGAAATATATTTATTAAATGTGGTGGGAAAATATATCAAAGTCATATTTCATACATTTATGAAATATTTTTATGGATGGGAGGTTGAGTGAAAATGATATTCACATGAATGACTTTGAATAAAGTAAATGAGGCCCAAGTGAAATAAATTTAAATTTACAACTACATGGTGAAATAGATTTACTGGTGCAAGGGAAAATGAATTTATAGGTACATGTCAAATCAAATTTATAGTTTGAAAATAAATAGAAGATAACTAAAAATTGAGTTTTTACAAGGAAGGATAAAATGGACATAGATTTACAAAAAACCACATCGTTTTGGGAATACATGGGAAGACAAAACAACACATAATTTGAAATAAGTGAATGATTTATTCAGTAACATTATTTGAGGAAATATTTTTTGAATTTGAATTAGTAAATTCATGAAAATAGAAAAATATAAAATTTATTTACAAAATATTCGAGAACATTTATAAAATATTTTCTTCCAAATAATTTATAACATTGGTGAATCATTGTCAAAATGTGACATAAAATCATTCCAAGAAAGTCTTCAGCAATAACTTCACAAACCTTGATTTTAAGGCACAAAATTATCAATTGAAAGACAAATGGCAGAATCAACGACATAAAATCATTCCAAGTGGATATTCAGCGATAACTTCACAAACCTAGATTTTAAGGCACAAAATTATCAATTGAAATACAAATGGCAGAATCAACATCTCTAGTTTTTAAGGTCATGAAGATATCAGTATTTAGAAGACACCTAGCAGCAGAAGATCAATAGATTGAAGATCATTTGGAAAATTTCCAGTAGTCGACAGAGAGCAATTGCTTATTTCGACGAATATCAGGAGCTACTTTTATTTGTAGTATGTTGCATTTAGGATCTTATTAGAAAACTAGAAAGTTAGCTTGATTCCTTATATATATATATATATATATATATATATATATATATATATATATATATATATATATATATATATATATATATATATATATATTAGTTCATTTGTAATAAACAGGTGTTAGATTTTGATGTCAAAACCTTTCATCTTTGTAAAACTTCTATTATAGAATTCTTTATCAAAGCCTTTCCGCTTCAGTTTATAATAGAATTTGTGTTTCGATTATGTATTTCTAGTGTTTCCATAACTTGTTTTCTGCACATGTTCAAAGTATTATATAATATTCGAGCAAGAATAGATTGAGTGATGAAGAGGAATCCGGATTTTCCACAGTGTCAAAGAATATTTGTCGACGTTTTGAATCCCAACAGGGATGTATCTTCAGGACAAATAAATGAAAGACTAAACAAATGACTTAGGTCAAATTTATAGAGAAAGAAATTATAAAAAGAACCGACAAGCATTAATTTCTAGGAATTTATTAATTTATTTAGTTTTTTAATTTGATTAAAATTAATTAATTAATTAATTAATTACTTATATTGAATAGATTTAAGTATAATAAAATCTATTAAAAATATCTAATAATGATATATGTTCATAATAATTATTAATAATATTTATTAATATAATAATATTATTTATTATTTTTAGAATTTAATAAACTTATTAATAATTATTTTATTTTTCTTATGATTAAATTTCAAATTTTAATTTTATAATTCCTACGCTTAAATTTTTCTTAATTTAGATTAGAATTAGTTAATAGTTCTTAATAATTAATGATATCTATATAATAATATCTATTACTATAATAAATATTAATAATAAGAGGAATGTTTTATAATTGAATTAAATTAGTTTATAAGTATTAATAAAATCTATTAATAATATCTCATGCTGAGATATTATTAATAATTATAATATCCATTAATATAATAATATTTATTTTTTATTCCTAAAATTTAATAAATTTATTAGTAATTATTTTATTTTATTTTTTATTTAAATTTTTTAATTCCTACGCTTACAATTTTTTATTTTAGATTAGAATTAATTAATAGTCACTATATTGAATTGTATCTAGGACTAATTAATAATTAATGATCATTATTTAATAATATCTAATAATAATATCTATTACTATATTAATTATCAATAATAAGATGAATGTTTTATAAATGTAAAAGCCCTTATTAATTATATTTTAATTATGTTTTTTAATTCTTTAAAACAATAGATACTAGTAATAATTATAGATTATTAATTAATTGAATTCTATTAATTTGAAATAAAATTTAATTAAATAATAGGGTTAATTATTAAAAGTAAATATTAAATAATTTTTGTTTTTATAATTGACCTAACTCCTTCCTTCAGTCCTTCATTCATTCGTCCTAAAGATGGATCCCCGTTGGGATTCAAAATGTCGACAAATATTCTCTCACACTGTGGAAAATTCGGATTCCTCTTCATCAATTGATAACCACAGAAGCTTGAAAACGAATAGATTGAGTTTCAATCTCTCTGAAATAACCTTCAAATTTATAATTTTTTAAAGATATTAGTATATTAGATTGTCTTTCTAAGGTAGCTCCTCTTTGTATTTGTTAAGTTTGTCCTTCTATCTTCTTTGAAATGTGTTTTCTTGGGCTATAGAAGATTTCTGCACACATCCATTTTTTCTTGGTTAATTAAGTATTTTGTCTGACTCTTTAATTATCACGAATCCATGTATATTCTTCTTTCAAATTCTTTAAAAAGTTAAATTCTTCTAGTCAAGTTGGAAGTTGAAACTTACAGAAAGGACTCTACAAAGGAGGGATTTATTCATTAATCAGAATTTTTCAATCATTAGAAACCATCCCATTAAATCCTAAATCTGGAAATTGTGCTTCATAGGTTTTTTTCCAGTGATAGTGAACATCGTTAAAAAAGGCCTCGTAACTACTCAGGGGCCCACCTCTAGTTCAAGGGCAATCTTGAACCTAAAGACTGATCGAGTTGGTTTCTCGGCATAGTTTCTACAGCCAAGAACAACCTACAAGAAACAGGTATAACAGATAGATTGAAATTTGATCTTCAGAAGTGGTTCATACTTAATGGGAGCCTAAGGGTTGTATTTGGATTGATGAAGCCATTATTTCAATCTTGAAAGTGATGTGCCTTCATTTTTCCCAATGTGGATCAAACTTTTAGTCCTCCTTCTCCACTGCTAGAATAAAGTAACTCTTAGAATAGTTGGAAATGCTCTGAGTAAATACATCGATCGACGAGAGATTTTTTTTTCCTGTGCAAGATTTTGTGTGGAAGTTGAATTCAATAACTAGGTTCCAATGGTTATCTATTAGAATCTAGATAAATAGTCTCATATCTAAAAATTGGACTATGAAAAGTGCTCCTTCAAGCACAAAATTTGTGATGAGTATGGGAAATTTTCTAGAAGTTGTAAGAAGCAGGAGGAATAGAAAAAAAAAAGTGCAAGAGGGAGATCAATCTCAATAAACAAAGAGAACAAGGGGCCAACCATGAAAATAATATAATAAGACTAGAAAAACCAATCCAAATGGGTGTAAAGGAAAAATCCCAACTTCTCTAAGAAAACTAAGAATTGTAGAGAGAGAACGACATAGAAACTAAAATTGGAAGAAAAACATTCATAATATCTGTTAATATTTAAATCTGATTAATGAAATAGGAGAAATATAATTGAATGATCCTTCTGATTCCAAAAAAAGGAGCATAATCCCATTTTACATTCTAGGGTTGTCTCAAATACTAAGAATATGCCACCTCTAGAAGATGTTCCATCCTCTTGCAAATAGCATTGCCTTTGAGAGTTCAGTTGATGAGAAATAGGAATACAAGAAGGATAAGGAGAAAGAGTGGCTCCATTGTGAGGTAGTAAGAAGACTAATCAAGAGGTAAGAATAAAAAAGGTAGAAAAAGATAAATAATTTGGAGCTCAATCAACATTAGATGTGAGGTTCATCCAAGGAGGTGTAAATATAAGAAAAAGAAGAAAATAAACCCATCATCAAGGGGAAACAAAAACACATACTAAATGATCAAGTGTGTCTCCTAGAATTGCAAGGGCTTAGTGTTTGAGAAAAGAATGTCATAAGTAAAATCCTTAGTTAAAATAAAAAAATCCCAAATTATTGTGATTCAAGAGACTAATATGGAGTATTAAGAAATCCATCAGCATCAATACAAATTATATAATGGTAGTAGTATTTTATTAGTGAAATCAAGAGAAGTGTCTTATGGGATTTGCACCCCATTGGACTCCATCCTCAATCAAACTATTATACTAGTTTTCCTCTCCACATTGGCTGGAAGTGAAATTTCTACATTTTCCCTATCAAAAGGTATGCAATATTGTTATATGTTCTTTTTAATTTCAAGGAAAATATCGAGTGTTGATCATCCCTTATCGGTTTGAGAGATTGATTTTGGCCAAGACAATATATTTGGAGGAAACTTTAAAACAATCTGGTATGCTTGGTAAAATAAAGGAGGAGATAAAATCAAATATCAGTTCCAATAAAAATTGTAAGATCTAATTTTGAATATAAATAATCTTCATATAAATCCTTATTTAAATAATTTCACTTAGAGCAATGGGAGACTGAGTCCAAGTCACATTGTTTCTAGCCTTGATTTTTTTTTGTCTCTGATTCTTTCTTTGAGAAATAATTTTTTTTTTTCCTCCAAAATTTTCCCATAGTGTAGCTTGGATCACTTCCATACCTTGTTAGAAATGTTGGACAAATGTAATTACATTCATCTCCCCCTTTAGGTTTCACTAAATTTGGATCAGATCAAAGGGTTTCTGTGACTTTGTCAAACAACTTTGGAGGAAATCGATTATGGGAAGCAAAATTCACATTTGGAAGAAAAAATTAAAAATTTCAAAGAGGCCTTGAAGGCTTGGGCTAAAGTACAAAAGGAAATTGGTGAAGCTTCCATATCCCTACTACAAACTAATTTGGAAGCTCTTCAAATTTATATGGAGAAAATACTGGTTACTTAGGATATTACTATGAAAGAAAAGGATGAATTTGAATCCTATCATTCTAATTTAAAGGAAGATGACAAATTGTAGAGGCCCAAATATTGTAGCCTCTTGCTTTGCGTAGGGGATATAAATGCTTGTTATTTCATAATCAAGCTCAAAATTAAACTTGGAAGAAAAACATTAGATATGTCACAGTTAGAGGGAATAAAATTGATGATTTTTTATTGGTCCAAGCTAAGGCAGTTCAACATTTTTATGCGTTCTATAGTGTGGTGTCCCTTTTTAGTGTAGAATCATAGGAAATTATGTTAGAGCATGTTCCCAAATTAATTTCCCAAGGATATAACAATTCCTTACTAAAGGAGATTAGAGAGGAGGATATTAAGAATATACTTTTAGTTCAGGTCAAATTTAAAAGTGATGAGCCTCGGTATTGTAACAAGAATGCTACAACTCCAAAGGCTACCAACCTTAATTATCAACCTGGGTTTTGTAAAAACTTAAGAGGTATTGTTACTATATGTGCAACATACAATGTGTCATTCTTTTGATGATATGATGTAATGGAGTGAATTTCATGAAATCAAATCCTAAACTAATTGCATAAATGGAAGCATTACTTTGAAAAGAAATTAATCCTAGGCAAGAAGAACAATTTTTAATTGAAATCCTAAGAGCATGAATTCAAATAAAGAGGCCTAGTCAAATTTGTAAAAATTCATTTCCTAAGTGTTGTTTATTATTATTAAATCATGTATCTAGATCCTAGGGGTCATTATTCAAGCCTAAGAGACAAAAATCAAGCTTTGTGAGCAAATATGGTTGATTTTGCACATGCTACAAGAGTGCTACATGAATTTCTGTTTTGGAGATAAATCACCAAATGACTAAGTAAATAAAATTAAAATGGGATGGAACATTTTTTTTTTATTAAGTATGATGTCTTAGGTCTCCATTCCAATTGGAATCACCCAAAATTACCCATTTTCACACATGCTAAAAAATAATAGAAAAATACTACTCTAAAAATTAGAAATTCAAGAACTAGTGAGCTCATTAACCTATCAAATGCCTAACCTAATCAAGTGAAAATGAAATGGAGTGTATATTTTATTAACTTGAATTTTTTTATGACTTAATAAAAGTGGAATAAACTCAAATTAATCTCACTAACCCATTCCAAAAAGTAGCGACAAAATATTACTGTTTCGCTAGAAGGCATTTCAAGAAATCCTATATTTGTGAGCTAGTAACCAAATCCAAGTAAATCAATGATGAATATGACCTTCCAAAGTTATTACAAGCATGAATAATGCTTTTGAATATGTAGATAACCTAAAAAAAACCTCACTTCAATCATTTAACTCAATTCTACAGCAATAAAAGCATCAATACTAAATACAAAAAAAAGAAAAAAAAAGAATAATAGATGCATATCTCTAAGAAGTGAAAAGAACGTAAATAAATTGTGTAAGGCAGATCAGAGGCTCCTAGGATGGCCAAGACCAAGGATACTCAGATTCCTATGTAATACCCCAAGCATTAGAAGCTAAAACTAGCAACAAACTTCATTAATTCAATCAATCCAAGTACATCCTTGCAAGAAATAAAAGCGGAGTTGATGAACAACAAGTTTTGTCCACAAGAGGACTAAAAATGCATTCCCCTAGAGGAAAATTTGAATTGGTACTTATAAATATTATGAGGTAACATTCTCCTTGAAAGGAGGAAGCTTTCCGCTCCAAAATCCCTTAAATAGTGGATGTGGTTCCCAAAACTACGAATCTGCATTAAATGACAGGAAACACATTCCTATATTTTTCGATCATTGGAGCTCCAAAATTTGTCAATAATTTCATAATATTTTATTCATTTATTCTCCAATATTAATCCTCCTATAGTAGGGATAAATTCCATAAATTATCTCCTCCTCCAAATATTCATAATATTCCCAATATTCTCACAATGTTCTTCAAAAATAAATAATATTAGGCACAAATATACAATTATATCTAAACTTTCTTAAGAACATATTAAAGTTTTAAAAAATTATTAACTGTAGAAGGAGAGGTTCAATGTAGCCATTATATGTCTAACAAAGGCTATATTTCCCTTAATTTGTGTCTAATTTAGAGTTTCGTCATACCCCCTTACTGAAACTATTGCTCATCTCTAAGAAACCTATTCATCCTCCTTTTCGTGTGGTTCTTCATGTATGTTGGCCTATTTAATTATCTGTTTGTTGGTCCATGTGTTGTTCGTCCTGTTTTTCTTCGTGTTACTCTTCTATTTTCATTTCTTCCCTTATCCCAGTTTCCCATGAAAATTCTAATGTATGTTTAAGATTCTTCTTTCTCTCATATGATTCTTCAATTTTCATGGTTTATATTTGTGAGGTAAACACCTTTCTTTTGGGTTGTCTTCTTGGTATTTCTCTCAAAATTCTCCTTGTGAAAAGAAGGATTTATTGGCATCCGTTACCTCATTATTAACGGAATTCTCATCGAATTCTAGGCCTCTTAATGTTGATGCAAATTATTGGCCATGAGACATCATATTATCCATAAAAAATTTATGAAGACCCTTAACTAGCAATCCAAATTATATTTTCTTATTAAATTCTAGAACTGAAAATAGTTAACAGGGAGCTTGTTTCTTCTTAAAGTGGGAGAAATGATGGTCAATAAACTGAAGCAAAAGAAGGGAATGATGTGATGAAAAAATTGGTGAGTTGGATACCTTTCACCCTTGGAGAATTTACCATGTCTATAGAAAATCCTTTGCAACTCTGTTGTGTTTCTTTGTACCTTGTAGCTATTAATAAATTATTTTCCAACACCCTAGTAGAAATTTTTGTCTCTTGCAGCCCTATGTTAACTTCCTCTAAAAATATTCCTATATCTTATACCATATTTGTTCCTTCTTGTAGAAAATATATCATTCCTTTTGAAATCCTTGAATATGGAGGTCTTCTAGGGTTTTTGTTTTTGTTGTTGTTTTTGCTTCACATCCCTAGCGAAAATGGTGTTGTTGAGATGCTCATGATGTGAGTGTTGTAGTTGATGATTGACTTGATGCTTGCATGAGGTTGTTGGAACATTGATGAAGGCATTGGAATTCTCTTTGAGGTACAAAATGTCACTTTCATCAATAATTTTCCATTGGATGGAATCTTCTCATTGTTGATTGAAGTTTCACGATTCATGCGATCAAAATATAGGTGATAGCACAGATCAAAGTTTGTTGTTTGAGATGAAAAATGATCTTGTAGAAATCTACAGAGGTCCTATAGCTTTTCAAAATTTGAGGAAATGATTGTTGAAGGTCTTCATGATGATTGGTTCTTCATTCTAGTTCTCTCAATTATGGTCTTGTAAGGCAATTGCATACTGCTACATGAATGCATTCTTCCTGTAGCAGCCAAAGAAACCCTTCTATGACAACAATATCCTTCAGATAATGGTTCCAAAATTACTGATAATTCATGATCAATCTATTGACAAGGATCAAAAACCTTGGTTCTCATGAAAGTAATGAAAGAAGGGGTGAAAATGGCTTCTTTTCATGGACAGAGGTGGAAATGAGGTGGATAAGAGGTCAAGTGGAATGTAAAATTAATGATGATTCTAAGGTGGACCTATTTCAACATTTCCTAAAGGATACATGACATTTTGGCCTCTTTCTACAATCAGATCCGCTTCCTGTAACATTTTAGGACAACCCCCTTGTAGAAATTATTTTTTATCCATATCTCTGAAATCGTAGACTGGATTGACCTGAAAATTTTTTGTGCATTTTTCCATCATCCTTATGCAGCTCCCCATAAAACATATTTTCCATTGGATGCATGAATTTCAAGAAAAATTAAAAATGGTTGTAGGTGATGGAGGTCGATTTCTCAAACATTCTGCACTGTAATTTGTTGGAATTGCTTGAGCAATTTACCATAATATGTATGCATATCACCATGAAACAACTCTTCCAATGGATTCATGGTTTTCAAGAAACAATAAAAACAATTTTCTGCTAAAAAATAGGATTTCCTGTAGCAAAAACAAGATTTCCTGTAGCATTCTAGTAAAATGGGGAAAATGAATGAGGAAAGCTTGGAAATGATGGGTGGATGTTGGAAATGGATGAGTGTTATGTATTGGCATGACCTTAGTCCCTTTGGAGCATTTTAGCAAAGGAGGAGAAAGTCCAATTTTGACTTCCTTTGACTAGAGTTTTGACGAACTTTTTATTTTGGTGCCAACTTGTTATTGTTGCTTGCAAAGGTTGGAGAGAATCTGCATTCACCCGAGAGAGATAAATGGAGAAAGTATTTTTTTCTTTTCATTTTTCAATTTTTTTTCTTTTCTTAGGCTTACTAGCTGCCTCAATGAGGTTTTCAACTAGTAGGTCTTCCTAGGTGACTCAAAGGAGGTTTTCACCTAGGATATTTTATTTTTCTCTTAGTTTTCATTTTTTCCCAATTCATTGACCACCTCATGTAGGTTTTCAATCAATGATCCAATCTTAGGAACCTTAAAATAGGTTTTCACATGAGATTTCATTCTTTTCTTTTCTTTTCTCTTTTTCCATTTTTTTATTATTATTTTATGTATCCTACTCTACTTGAAAACCAGAAATCTCTTCCAAGTATAGGAAAACTTACAATGGAGACATGTGCACATCAACATGACATATAAACTCATGTGTAGGCTCGAAATGTATGTGGTGAGCCCCAGTATTCCACCAAGAGTGATGCAACTCCCAGGGGCTACCCTTGTTTACTTTATCAACCTGGGGTTCGTACAAACTTTGAGGTGAAAGTGTTATATACACAACAGATGCACTTTCTTCATGTCATCCTCTTCTACTTTACGAAAGGGTGTTATTTCTTAAATTATGAGAACAACTGGAGCGTAAATTACTAGAAGGAAATGAAAGAAAGGAAATTAAACTAAAGTGCTAAAAAGAAATGACTTGAATGAAACTAATTTAATTGGAAGAAAGGGAAATGACTGAAAAGAAACTAAGCTAACTTTCTGAAAATAAATGACAGAAAGGAAACTAATTCTAAACCACGCTTAATTAGGTCAAAAAACTAAATGCATTCTACTTATCCTATGATCTATCTACCATGCTCTTATCCATGAAACTAAACTATCCATGACTTAATTCTAACTAAAAAGAGCTAATTTGCATCTTATAGGAAGAAAAAGGGCTAAAAGAGGCTAATGGGGGGTTTAACACATGAAACAAGGTTTGGAAGCGGAAATATGCGGTTAATCCCTTAGAAAACTTTAATATAATGTGAGAAATGACTTTGGAGCAGAAATAACTCAAAACTGCGATGGCGGAGTGTGATGGAGGAAAAATGCCGCAATATGCCATGTCGTAATTGCAACTTCACAAATTTAAATGGATAGCAATAAGGACTTAACGGAATAAACTAAATTTTGCGTAGTATGAAGTGTGAGGAGTGACGTGGCGGGTCGTAAATGGCAATATCGCAAGTTTAAATGGATAGTGGTAAGGACTATGGAATGAAATAAAATGTGCGGTGTGAGATCTACGATGTGGCAAAGGTTGTGGGCTGGGATATATGATGTGGTAAGTTTAGCAAAGTGCGATTTGCAATACAGTAAAGGTTGTGGGTTGTGATTTTCGATGCAGATGACGTGGTGGTGAAAAGAAGAAAGGGGCAAGTTGTAATTTGCAATATGCAATGTCGAAATATCGCAATCGCAAGAACAAGCAGTAAGAGTTAAAGGTAAAAGCAAAGAGTTTCGAAGTGCGATTCACGATTTCGAAATATCGCAGTCACAACGAACGAGCGGTAAGTGTTAAAGTAAACTTTAAATTTTGTGATTTTCAAAGTGTGACGTACAGTGGCGGGAGTCTCAAGGAGGAAGGCAGATGTCAGTTTTTCGATTATTTTCGATCGTTTTTCACTTGTTTTTCATAAAAAGGGGAAGGCACTGGGAATAAGTGGGAAAAAGTAGAGTGTAATAGCAGTGCGCAGAGCCTAACATCATAGATTGAAGGAAGATTGAAGATGAAGTGAGAGGTCCTGGAAAACTTCTCCTAGGATATGTTGCCCAAACCTGCAATCAACCTACTATTTATGCAAGAAAGGCAGACAATA
The DNA here is from genome assembly GCA_034641835.2 of Pinus albicaulis. Lineage (NCBI taxonomy): Eukaryota > Viridiplantae > Streptophyta > Pinopsida > Pinales > Pinaceae > Pinus > Pinus albicaulis. The sequence continues at coordinate 938,209,193 of CM076583.1, read as the reverse complement.
TGTCCTTGAAAATACAGGCACTAATCTAATCTATTTCTAAGAAATCATAAGCGAGAAAACATTTTTGGTCTGTGGGGAAAGTTCTAACCTACTCGAGCTCTATTGAGAGAGTTGAGAGGGGAAGGCCGACCTCACAGATTTATGGATTTTATCAACTATTCTACCATTCTATAAGAAAATTAAATCTACATAAAAAGATAATGGGAAGCAAACTAAAACATCAATAACAATACCAACAAACTAGCTAAATTCTTAGAATAAAAACTAGCTAAATGGCATGAAATAAAAGCATGAAATAACAGAGAAGATGAGGCACATGGGTTGGTCCCTAACCCACAAGCCCAAATCTCTGGAATTAAATCACTAAAATGGAATCTCTCTACTCATTTCATAAAAAGGAACAGTCTGTTACATCCATAAAAGCTTTAATAGAGCCTAATGGCTTTACAACAAAAATTTGAATCCAATGGAATGGAATGGAATGGAATGGAATGGAATGGAAGTTGACTAGAATCAATTGACTGGCTAACTAATTCCCCCCTTCCTAGCTCTACCTCTACTCTATTTATTCTACAGGGAAACTACCAACAAATCCCTTGATAAAATGGTGATTAAGTCCACTTTGAATCCAAGTAAACATAGATTGAGTGCCCTTCATCTTCTTTTGTTTAGTTGCCTCTTGGAATTTGATTTGTTGGAGACGCCAAGTGAAGTATGGCTTGAGTGCACTTGGTCTTGATTTTCTTGGATGCCTCTGGAATTCGAATTTCTAGAGGGGGGTCTCCTAAGGATCCTTTGGTTTCCTTTGAGAGTTAAGAAGGGTGGGCAATCCCCTTGAATCTCTCCAATATTTCTCCCTAAGTTCCTGATGTTGTGCTCATTTATTCTCCAATCGTGATCTTCCAATGGCAGGGAGCAGGTCCCTAAATAATCTCCTTTTCCAAATATGTATCATCTGCCAAATATTCTCACAAAATTCTACAAAATAACAAATATTAGGCACAAATATGAAATTACGTATTAACATTCCTAAGAAAATATTAATGCATAAGAAAACATTATTAAGTGCAGAAAGAGAGATTTAATATATCCTTTTATGTGCATAAGGAAGGTACATGGGCCTAAGAAAGGTTATATGGGCCTTATTTTATGTCTAATTTATAGGCCCATCATCACCCCCTACTGAAACTATTGATCATCCTCTGAGAAAATTGTTCATCCTCCCTGCCTTATGGTTCTTCCTACATGCTAGCTTATTTTATTTCTTGTTTCTTGGGCCATGTGCTACTCCTCATGCTAATATTATTGTTATTCTTCTTTCATTTCTTTCTGTAGGTGTTGCATGGAGGTCCTTAGGTGCCTTAAGAAAATATATTTTGCATGCCAAGAGGTGGTGGGTCCACGTTTTATTCTATTTTTCTCTTTCTTCTTTTCTTTTATTTTTTCTCTTATTTTCCTTATTTTTTCAAAAAAAATTATTGCATGCAAAATAAACTCAAAGTTATTTTTTATTTTAACTCAGTTCACCCTTGGTTACCCCTTTAGCACTCCTTGTCTTCCATTACATGAATTTCTTACTACCCACTTTCTCAAGTCCTTTTTACTTTTGTCTTGTTTCTTTTCTTGGTGGAAAAAGTGAGGCAAGTTGCTAGATAAGGTTAAGGTTGTTTTGCTACTGATTTTGGCTATAAAAAAATTTCCCTCTCACACTTTTTAATGTTTTATTATGCTAAAATAGATTCGAAGAAAGGGTTAGATGATTGCATACTTGAGCCTTACCATTGATTTGTTTTTGGAGGTGATATTGAAGCTCCTGATATGGTTGTTGAAGCTATCTTCAGTGGTTTTGAAGTTGCTCTAAAGCTACATGTGATAGTCTACTTGAGGTCCTTTTGGAGCTTCTAAGCACAAGAGGGGGAATTCCAAGTTTGACTGCCTTTGACCACAGTCTTGACCAAATTTTCTTTTTTTGCCAACTTGCTATTTTTTTTCTTACAAAGGTTGGAGAGCACCTACATTCATTAGAGATAGATACATGGACAAATGCCATTTTATTTTTATTTTTTTTGTAAGGCTTACTAGCTTCCTCAATGAGGTTTTCAACTAGTAGGCCTGCCTAGGTACCTGAAAGGAGGTTTTCACCTACGATCTTTTATTTTTCTCTTTTTTTGTCCCAATGACCGCCTCATGAAGTTTTTCAATGAGTGAGCCAATATCATATGCCTCAAAAGAGGTTTTCACCTGAGATTTTATTCTTTTTCCTTTTTTTGCATTTTTTCATTTTTTCCTTTTTCAATTTCCTACTCTACTTGAAAAAAAAACACCTTTTTCAAGTATAGGAATACTTCCAATGGAGCCATGTGCACATCAAGATGACAGATAAAATCAAGTGAACACTTGGAATACATGTTTTGACATGTACCTGAATATAAGGGATGAATTTCTTTGACTAGGATTGTATCAAGTATAGTTGGAGAAGAGTGTGTTGCTGCAACTTAATGACTATTGGAACCATATGTCAATATAGTTGTCATGACCTTGGTTCACTTGTTGAGTTAGATCACCTTGGATGTCCTCTTCTATTATGGCAATCAAATCTTCCTCTTTTTGTTGATTGTTCTCTTGAACACATGGAGGAAATGCTGGTAAACATGAGGGAACTCTCTCAAGATCTGATTCTGATATCTTCTCTTCATCAAGTGCAACACTTGATCTTTTGATCTCCTCATTTGGATCTTCTTCTTCTTTATGTTGTACTTCAATGACGTTAAGAAAATATCTTCTTTGCAATACCTTGCTTGAACTAAGATGCAGACCATTTAGATCAAGAGTATGTGTTTCGTAGTGTTGTACCTCAACATTTTAAGTGGGCTCAGATACTTCATGGTGTGGGTTTGGACATGGTGGAATAGGTAGGTGAGTGGGGGTGGATATATGAGATGGATGTGGTTGAGGCTATGGTTGTGGTGGAGGTGGATGGTAGGGATAGCATGGAATTGGGTATGGAGGATATTGAGGAAAATATTGAGGATGTTGAGGATTTTTCCAATAAGGACCTTTCCAACCATGTTTCCAAGATTGGTTTTGGGGTTGAGATGGCCAAGGTTGTCGAGGAGGGAGTGTTTCCCAATTAGTTTGAGATGGATGTGGATAAGCTTGAAATTGTGAAGTGCGTCCTTGCATCATACCAAGCTGACTAGGTTTCCAGGGTATCCTTGGAGCTACATAACATAGCTTCTTTGGTGATTTCCTTGCTCCATTGTCTTCTTGGTAAACTTCTTTAAACCTGGGAAATGATGAACAACATTCAATATCATATGATTCTACGTGGATAACAAAAATATCAGCATCTTCTTTTTGTTCATTTTTCATTCTTATCATTTCTATTTTTTCACTTAGATTGCTAATAATTTTTGTTTTAAAGTTACCGAGAAAGTTTCCAAGTTCATCTTGCCTTACCAATGTTGATGTTTATTTACTTACTCTTTCCCTTCCTCTTGATATGCACTTTCATGTTTCACAAATTTCTTCAAATTGCAATTGGTATACATATCCTCTACTCGTGAGATTAAGGAGATCAACCCACTCAACCCTAATCGTTTTAAGTAAGAGGGCGTTTAGTGTGTCAAATCCTAGAAGATGCAATTTTCCCCTCTTAAAATTATACATGAACCTCTCTATTAGATCCTCAAGGCTCTCATCTTCTTCTTGGTTCATTCTAAAAATTTATTCTCTAAGATCACGATCTTTATATTTTTCTAGAAATATCTTTTTCATATCATTCCATGATATTATTGAATTAGTATCTAGACTCATGAACCATTTAAGAGCTCTATCCTTCAATGTTGCAAGAAAAAATCTCAGTTTTGAGTGTGTGATAAGTAGCCATAAGACCTACAAAGTATCTCAAATTCAAAGAGAAATGTTTCTGGATCCTCTATCCTCATACCATGGAATTTGGGAAGGAAATATGGAGGGATGTTCTTCATATGTACACTGATGTCCATATCTTGAATGGGAAACCCAATAAGAACTTCTTCATTGTCATCATATCCATCCATCTCTTCTTCCCTCAAAAGTGTATGGTGATGTGGTTCTTACTGCACCACATGGTCAAGTGGGGGGGTTGGTATTGGAGAAGTATTTTTTAAAAAAATCTTAGTATCCCTACTCCTATGAGGCATGAAAATCAGATTTTTTTGTAGTTTTCAATATTTCGGAAATAACATGAAAAAGGAAAGCATAAAAGAATGCTAAAAGAGGCTAAAAGAGGCTAATGTGGGGTTTAACACATGAAACGAGGTTTGGAAGCTAAAATAGGGGGTTAAGCCATTAGAAAACTTCATTATAACGTTAGAAATGACTTTGGAATGGAAAGAACTCAAAATTTTGATGGAAGAGTGTGATGGAGGACAAAATCCGCGATGTGTGATGTCGTAATCACAACTTCGCAAGTTTAAATGGATAACAATAAGGAATTAATGGAATAAAATAAATTGTGCGAAGTGCAAAGTGTGACAAGTGATGTGGCAGGTCACAAATCGCAATATGGAAAGTTTAAATGGATAGCAGTAAGGACTTAACATAATGAACTAAAGTGTACGAAGTGTGATTTGCAATGCAATAAAGGTTGCGGGTTGTGATCTGCGATGTGGTAAGTTCAACAAAGTGAGATTTTCGATATGTTAAAGGTTTTGGGACGTGATTTGCGATGTAGATGATGTGGCGATGAAAAGAAGAAAGGTAAAAGTTGCAATTTGCGATATGCGATGTCGCAATATCGCAATTGCAAGAATAGGCAGTAAGAGTTAAAGGTAAAAGCTAGGAGGTGCAAAGTGCGATTCACGATTTTGCAATATTGCAATCGCACCGAATGAGTGGTAAGTGTTAAAGTAAAAGTTAAATGTTGTGATTTGGGGAGTGCAACATACAGTGGTGGGAGTCTCAAGGAGGGAGGCGGAGGTCGGGTTTTCAATGGTTTTCAAGCGTTTTTCACGTGTTTTTCATAAAAAGGGGAAGGCAGTGAAAATAAGTGGGAAAAAGTAGAGCGTAATAGCAGTGCACAGAGCGTAACATCAGAGATGGAAGGAAGATGGAGGGTGAAGTGGGAGGTGCTGGAAAACTAATATTAGGCTATGCTTCTCGTACCTACAATCAACTTGCTTATCTATGCAAGAAATTCAAACAATATGTTCTTGAAAATACCAGCATTGATCTAATCTATTTCCAAGAAATCATAAGCGAGAAAGAATTTTTGGTCCGTGAGGAAATTTCTACCCTCCTCGAGCTCTATTGACAGAGTTGAGAGTGGAAGTCTGGCCTAAAAAATTTATGGATTTTATCAACTATTATACCATCTGGTAAGAATATTAAATCTACATCAAAAGGCAACAAGAAGAAAACTAAAACATCAGTAAAAATACCAACAAACTATCTAAATGCTTAGAAGAAAAACTAGCTAAATGACATGAAAGAAAAGCATGAAGCAACAGAGAAGATGGGGCACATGGTTTGGGCCTTAACCCACACGCCAAAATCTCTGGAATTAAATTAGTAAAATGGCATCTCTCTACTTATTTCATAAAAATAAGAAATTTGTTACATCCATAAAAGATTTAACAGAGCGTAATGGTTTGAGAGTAAAAATTTGAATCTAATGGAATGGAAGTGGGATGGAATGGAAGTCGACTAGAATCAACTCATTGGCTAACTAACTCCCCCCTTCCTAGCTCTACCTCTGCTCTATTTATTCTAAAGGGAAGCTAAAATCATCTCCCTTGAAAAAATGGTGATTGAGTCCACTTTGACTCCAAGTAAACATAGATTGAGTGCCCTTTGTCTTCAGTTGCTTGGTTACCTCTTGGAATTCGATTTGCTGGAGCCTCCAAGTGAAGTATGGCTTGAGTGCACTTAGTCTTGAGTTGCTTGGCTGCCACTGGAATTCAAATTGCTGGAGGGGGATCTCATGAGGATCCTTTGGTTTCCTTGGAGAGTTAAGAAGGGTGGACAATCCCCTTGAATCTCTCCAAGATTTCTCCCTTATTTCTTGATGTTGTGCTCATTTATTCTCCAATCTTGATCTTCTAGTGGCAAGGAGAAAGCCCCTAAATCATCTCCCTCTCCAAATATTTATAATCTGCCAAATATTCTCACAATATTCTAAAAAAATAACTAATATTAGGCACAAATATGCAATTACCTTTAAACCTTCCTAAGAAAATATTAAATCATAAGAAAAAATTATTAAGTGCAGAAGGAGAGATTTAATATACCCCTTTATGTGCATAAGGAAGGTATATGGGCCTAATAAAGGTTATATGGGCCTTATTTTATGTCTAATTTAAAGGCCCATCAATATGCTTTAACATGTACTTGAATATGAGATACCAAATACTTTGACTAAGATGATATCAAGTATTATTGAAGAAGAGTGTGTTGTTGCAACTTAATGATTGTCTGGAACCATATTTTAATATAGTTTTGATGCCCCTAGTCCACTTGCACATTTTGATCTCTTTTTGTATCCTCTTCTACCATGAAATTCAAATCTTCCTATTTTTTTTGTTGTTACCTCAAACACATGGAGGATCTGATTGTAAACATGAGGGAACTTTCTCAATATATGATTATGATGTCCACTCTTCATGAAGTGAAACCCATGATTCTTTGGTCTTCTTATTTTAATCTTCTTTTACTAAATTTTTTCCTTCGATGACATCAAGAGAATCAATTTTTTTCAATACACTTCCTGAGCTAAGATGGTTACCATTGAAATTAAGATTTGATGTTTGGTAGTATTGTACCTCATCATTGTAAGTGGGTTGAGCTACTTCCTTGTGTGGGTTTTGAAATGGTGGTATAGGTAGTTGAGTGGGAGTGCATCTTTGATATGGATTTGGTTGAGGTTGTGTTTGTGGTGGAGGTGGATGATAGGGATAGCATTGAGTTCCATATGGAGTATATTGAGGAAAATATTGAGGATATCATGGATTTCTCCCATAAGGTTCTTTCCAACCTTGTTTCCAATATTGGTTTTGGGGTTAAGATGACCAAGGATGCTAAGGAGGGAGTGTTTTCCAATTACTTTGAGATGGATGTGCATAGGCTTCAAATTTTTAATTACATTCTTGAACCATATTAGGTTGGCTAGGTTGCAATGGTCATCTTGAAGCTACATAATATAGTTTCTTTGGCGATTGATTTTCTCGACTATCTTCTTGGTACAATTCCTTCAACCTTGGTAATCATGGACAATATTTAGTAGCATATGATTTTGCATGGATAACACAAATATCAACATCTTCATTTTTCTCATATACACTCTTAACATTCTTAATTTTTCAATTAGATTTCTAAGAAATTCTATTTTAAATTTTTCAAGAAAATTTCTAAGCTCGGCTTCAGTTACCAATGTTGATGTTGATTTACTTACTCTTCCCCTTCCTCTTGATATGTGCTTTCATGTTTCACAAATTTCTTCAAATAATAATTGGTATACATCTCCTCTACGCGTAAGATCAAGGAGATCAACCCATTCATCCCTAATTGTTCTAAGTAAGAGGGGTTTAGTCTGTCAAATCCTAAATGATATAATTTTTCCCTATTAAAATTGTACATGAACCTATATTTTAGATCCTTAAGGCTCTAATATTCTTTTTGATTCATTCTAAAAATTTATTCTTTATGATCACGATATTTACACTTTTCTAGAAATATCTTTTGCATATCATTCTATGATATTATTGAATTAGTACCTAAACTCATGAACTAGTACAATCTCTATCCTTTAATGTTGTTGGAAACAATCTAAATTTTTTAGTGTTTAATAAGTAACAATAATATCTACAAACAATTTCAAATTCAAAGAGAAAGGTTTCCAGATCCTCTAACCTCATACCATGGAAGTTGGGAAGGAAATATGGACGAATTTTATTTATGTGTACACTGACATCAATATCTTGAATGGGAAGTCCAAGACGATGTTTCTCGTTGTCATCATATCCATCCATTTCTTCTACCTTCTCTGCCACCTCTTCTTCCTATACCTACAAAAGAGGATGGTGCTATGGCTCTTACTGCACCACGTGATCAAGTGGGGTGGTTTGGTCCTGGAGAAGTATTTTTAATAATAATAAAAATTTGAATAAGAATGCTAATGCAATACTGTTTCGAGGAAAAACACCCTAGAGGTTTGTTGGGTCAAAACCTCCACAGATCAGGGCATGCTATTCAGAAGGACTCACACACAACCACACTTGTATGCTAAAAACTAGATAACAACGATAGTAGAACTCACCCATAGTCCTACGTTCAATGTAGATCCTGCGGGGTCCAAACCCCCAGCAACCCTTCTTCCTCCTTAACCTGGAAAACAAGAAAGAACATGCACGGAAATCTAGTTGTACAGCATATATTTCTCCTAAACGTTAGTGTAATCCATGTGAAACATTATATAAACCATAATAAATGCTTAAATAATAATCTTTTCACATATGCAAATAGACATTAACACATAATTTCAGGAACAAGATGGTTCTTCATTATTGCGAACAACATGTACAGTAGTAAAAAGTGGAGAGATCACCTGAATCCTTCCACAATCTTCGAACAGACCGTCTTTGGGATCCGTCGCGCCCTTGCCTCGCTAAGATACTTTCAAGACTTGTGCACTCAAGATGGCATATAAATTGATGAAAATCTCCAGGAAACAAGGGTTTCCTATAAAAATCTGGGAAAGTGCAGGAGGCACGGGAATTTAGACTTGAATTGGGATTCCAACAGAGTATAATATCTATAAAATTTCTCTCTGCCTTAGGCCATACACATGAGGGGCTTTTATACTCCCTCAAAGTAGTTTCAATCAGTTGGAAACAGTTGGCCACGTGATGGGGTGGTTGAACTACTGGAGTAACCATCAACCCAGCCCAAAAATAGGGAATTTTTATATATTATTGAATGATTTTAATGGCATGCGCGGAAAAGTACATGTGGACTCGCATATACACGCATAAAAGTCTAGGAATACCCGCGTATGGGATTTTTAACATTGTTTTTTATGAATTTTTTTCAATTCTGTGGGAATGGGTGCCCAAGGCCGTAGAGACAATCATGAATCACATGAGGGTGAAAAATGATGCTATAACAAATACAATTTTCTTTTTTTGAAATGAAATATGCCTAATGCAATTTTATTTTATTTTCCAAAAAGAAACGAAATGAATCAACTATGGAAGAAAACAATGCATAATTTGACACCTCCTTGGCAACGACGACAAATAGTTATGAATCTTAATATTGCAGCAAGAATATTGTAACTCCCAAGGCTACCAACTTTAATTATCAACTGGAGTTTCATAAAAAATTAAAAGGTATCGACACTATATGTGAAGCATACAATGTTTCCTTCTTTTGATGATCTGATGTAATGGAGTGAATGTTATGAAATCAAAGCCTAAAATAATTGTAGAAATGGAACTTTTTCTTTGAAAATAAATTAATCCTAGGAAAGAATAACAATATTTCATTAAAATACTAAGAGAATGAATTCAAATAAATAGGCATAATATACTTTGTAAAAATTCATGTCCTAAGTGGTTTTTGTTCTTCCTAAATCCTAAGAGACAAAAGCCAAGCTTTGGGAACAAATTTGGTCGAGTTTGCACGTGCTACAAGAGTGCTACATGAATTTATGTTTTTGAGATAACTCACCGAATGACTAAGTAAATCAAATGAAAATTGGATGGAACAAATTTTTTTATTAATTATGATGTCTTAGGTCTCCCTTCCAAGTGGAATCACTCCAAAATACCATTTTTCACACGTGCTAAAAAAAATAGGAAATTACTACTATAAAAAGTAGAAATTCAAGAACTAGTGAGCTACTTAACCTATCAAATGCCTAACCTAATCATGCGAAAACGAATTGGGATAATTTTTTTGATTAACTTGAATTTTTTTATGACCTAATAAAACTAGAATCAACTCAAATGAGGCTCATTAACCCATTCTAAAAAATAGCAGAAAATTACTACTATTTCACTACAAGGAATTTCGAGAAATCCGATATTCGTGAACTAGTAACCAAATCAAAGTAGCTCGATGATGTAGATGACCTTAAAAAGTTATTATAAGGATGAAAAATTATTTTGAATCTATAAATAACCTTCAAAATAACTCAATTCAATCATTTAACTCAATCCTACAGTAAGAAAAGCATCAATACTAAATACATAAATAAGAAAAACAATAATAAGAGATGCATGTGAATAAGAACTGAAAAGTAAGTAAATAAATTGTGCAAGAGGGCTCTGAGGCTCCTAGGATTTCCAAGACCAAGGAGACTCTGAGTCCTATGGAAGACCCAAAGCTTTATAAGCTAAAATTGGCATCAAACTTCATCATTTGAATCAATCCAAGTACATCCCTGCAAGAAATAAAAATGGAGTTGTTGAACAACAAGTTTTCTCCACAAGAATACTACAAAATACATTCCCCTAGAGGCCAATTCAAATCAGTACGTATAAAAAATTATGAGGAATAGTTCTCCTTGAAATGATGAATCTTTCCCCCTGAAAATCCCTCAAATAGTCAATCTGGTTCCCAACACTAGGAATCTGCATTAAATGAGAGGGAACACATTCCTAGGTTTTCTCAATCATTTTAGCTCCAACATTTGTCAATAATTTCGTAATATTTTGTTCATTTATTCTCAAATATTGATCCTCCTATATTAAGGATGAAGTCCCTAAATTATCTCCTCCTTCAAATCTTCATAATCTGCCCAATATTCTCACAATATTCTTCAAAAATAAATAATATTAGGCACAATTATGCAATTATATATAAACTTTAATAAGAACATATTAGTGCTAAAAAAACATTATTAAGTTTTTAAGGAGAGGTTTAGTATAGCCTTTATGTGCCTAATAAATGCTACATGGGCCTTAATTTGTGTCTAATTTAGAGGTCCATCATAAAGCTTTAGGGTTGGGTGGCTTCTTAGCCCATTTTATCAATATTTATAGGATGTGGTTAAATTTGACTCATGTGGAATGGTGGATTACTCCTTTAAATATGGTTGTGTAGGAGGAGCTACAAACTCTTCCTTCCTTGACTTAGTTGCCAAATATACTAATTAAATTTCTTTTGCATGTTTCAAACATATCTCACTCCATAATGGGTCTTAAAAAGTCATTTCCAAAATCTTGGTTATGAGGGTCAAGCTTCTCCTCGCAATTTTTTTCGAAAACCAAGGAGAATTTCTTTTTCAAAGGAAAATGTTTGACATTATTATTTTGGTTCAAGAAGCAATACACTCCATCCATAAAAGGCACCATAAAGGCATGGTTTTCAAGTTTGATATGGTGAATTCCTTTGATAAAGTGATCTAAAATAAGTGGCTAACTTACTTCACTATGCAAGCACTTTCTATTCCATTTAAATAATCTAAGGATTGTGCTCATACATCTTTTTGTGCAATTGAATCTTTGTATCAATTTTATGTGTTTTTCACATGCTTTATGTGTGAGAAATTATCAATTGTTTTTAGCTAATTAACTGTATGAAAAACAAACATAAATTGTAGAGAAATAACCAGCAACACATAACAAAATAATAATAAAGGATTTCACCCTCAACACTTGGGCTACGTCTCCTTGAGCCTCCATCAATGGACTAGGTTCTCTGGGATTAAGATGGTGAATTTATTTTAAAAGCTTCTTCTACACTCCATTGGTTTGGAAATCCTATACCAATGGGCTCAGAATACCAAAATACCCATAGATTGACTGTTCAATCATCCAAAATGGACCATGGCTCCCTTGGGCATGACCTCTTCTACTGGTGGCCTTGATGCTTCCCTGAGATATCCTGTAGAAAAACACCCTCAAAAGTCCTCATGTGCTCCTAAAACCTGTCTCATTGTTTTTAGAACATGTGAAACATACAAAATGCATTGTTCCTTCACTGAGAATGACCATTGGCTCCCCTGGTTATGCCTCCAACACCTGGTGGCTCTAGGTGCCATAAAACTTCTCTATTGAAAAATTGCACTTGGAAGTCTCCAAATTCCTCTAAAAGTTGCACCATTAACTTCAAAAGGTCCAAGATATTTAAAAATAACTATTGGTTTGCTAAAATTGGTCTTTGGATGCTCTTGCAATTGCCCCAACACCTGATGGCCCTAGCCCTCAAAAATCTTCAAATGCACAAAAACACCTGAAATGGCCCTTTCTGCCTCTGCAACTTGCATCAATAGCTTCAAAATTATCCAATTAGTCAAGAATGACTCTTCATTTACCCAAAATGGTCGAAATTTGAGCCTTCTACACTTTTTCCCAATATCTCCTAGGAAAAGTCCACTAAATGTGGAGAACTCTAGTTAACTGGAGTTAAATTAGGGATGACCGCCAAATTTGGTGCACCCTTATCCGCTCTTCCAATAAATTAGTGCATTAAAATTTATGGTTATGGTGGCTTTCACATGCGCACCCCAACCATTAAGTGTCTTGACAGTTAGTGGTAACAGCAGAATAAAATATCGGAGTTTCATTAAACATACATACATTCACAATCAAATAAATTTTACATCTAAAACTGATCATACATAGCCTTAAACATCTTACATACATGCAGAAAAGGGTTCTTAGGTCCCACAACACACAACCAATAACAGTGCATAGAAAATCACTTGCCCGCAAGTTTAACTTGGTACCGATAATGCTAAAACCATAATTTCTGCGATGAACGCTCATGTGCAACGCCAACACATGGCTCCCCTCATCGCATCACATTTTTAAAATTTACCACATCGCAACCAATTTAACATATCTTGCGAATTCTTAGCTTCTAAATATTGCAATTTGCAAAATCTGTTTTCTGGGTGTTGCAATCTCCATCATTGGTTTGTTTCTTGATCCGACGATCCACGTTATATCTTCACCTTCTCACTTCGCATCGTAGGTTAAAAAATTTAATTTCTAAAACTCTTTAATGGTAAACTCTTTTCTATGCGATGTGTGATGTTTCTCAATTGCGATGAAATCTCTCCCGTTGATCTCCCACTACTGCTTCTGTGAACTAATCACCATTGTTCAGCCCTTGTTGTTGAATGGATCACGATCGTCCATTCAACCTAAAAAAATTTCGCGACTGTTCAATCCCCGATTCTATATGAAAATTTCAAGACTCCATGACAGCCACCAATTCGGATCCCACTCAGCTGGTCGATCCCATTCTGAACCTGTTCTGAAAAGCGAACAACAAGCCATAACTCAATCATACGAATTCAGAATTTGATGAAAAGAATTGCGTTAGAATCCTGGTGACAAGCTCTACACTCTCATATTGCTTTGAAACATTTTTTATCACTTTTAAATTTTAGCTAATTTTAGGCCCTGATCCAAATTATGATCACTCCTTCCCATTGACCGGCTTTTGGGCCCACAAAAGATGTTAATTATCTTTTTTAGCTTCAACAATCTTCTATTTTCAAGTTATATCAGCTTATTTTACTTGACCATTGTTTGGTTCTAATTGATGATGTCAATCAAAGTTCATTTAATGTCAACCCAGGAAGGTAAACTTAGAAGTGCCACCTATACGTCTAGAAAGATTCATAATTTGTCTGAGATCTTTTGGTTCCCTTACAAGAACATATTCATCAAGATCTCTTCGAACAACTAAGATTCCTAATTTGTCCGAGATATTTGCTTCTTTTACAAGAACACATTGGACAAAATCTCTTCCAACAACTAAGCAAACCTAGATCTAACAATTATCTGAGATCTTAAGGTTCCCTTACAAGAACACGTGAATTTTAAGATTTCTTCCAATATTATAACATCTAACAAGAACTTAAAAACTGAAATGAAATAAATCTAGATCTAACATTCACCAAGATCCTAAGGTTCTCTTATAAGAACACTTGAATTTTAGGATCTCCTCCAATATTACAACATCTAATAAAAATTTTAAAATCTTAAATGAAACAAAAAAATAAATTAAATTATACCTAAAATAAGTATGCAAGTGAGGCCAAGGGGGCCCTCCATAACTCCACAAGCACACCACTTCAAAGGAGATTCAGATGTAGAGGAAAAATCAAGTATGATTCTTTATTTCAAAATCTCCATTACAAACCAACTCTAATATTACAACTCTAAGCTTCTAAGATTACATACTCCAAAATTATAAGATGAAAAAACTTACAAATGGAGGAGATTTTACTCCTATTTATACAATGGGATGAGTAAAAAACTCATAATGATGATCCACTAATCTCTCTTTAGTTCCATACGTCTCTCAACCATCTAGACACATAACCCCCTTTTGTCCTTAATCTTCTCCATGATTTTTATCTTATCAAATTCGAATTTGATCATTCAATGCCACATAAAGGTGTCTTGGAAGCTTCCTTGGCACCTACACATGTCACAAAAACAATCCACTTTCCATATATGAAGTAAAATATATTATTTTCTAATATTTAATAAAGAATTTCTCTTAAAAATGCTTAAAAATAAATAATATTTGGAAGATATAAATGAGACCCATTAATGGTGAACAACAGGGAAAATGAAGTGACATGGTGGCGAGTAATGAGTGATATAATGGAAGCATAGGTGAAAAATGTATGGTAATGAGTGATATTTGTATGACATTTTGAAGCCCAAACATACTCCCCAACTGAAGCTCTTGCATGTCCTCATGCAAGTTACTACAACGACTTATTTGATTTGATTCTTAGATGAGATTCCTTTTACAATATGTTTGGTTCTTGTGTAACAACCATCTTTCAATCATGGACTTCCTTTTAACTTTGCACTGAATTACAAGATGTTTGGTTCTTGTGTAACAACCATCTCTCAATCAAGGACTTCCTTTTAACTTTGCACATCTTTTGATAACTTTTAATTTTTCAAAGCATTTACATCTTTGAATGATTGGTTATTTTGTTACAATCATTATTTAATTTGTTGAGATCTCTTTTTAATGACTGGTTCTTGTGTTTACAATCATTATTTACTTTGTTTAGATCAATCATTTTAAGAAGTCATTTAATATGCTCATCATTTTTAAGAAGTCATTTAATATGCTCATCATTTTGTAGTAGTTTTTATTGTGGGAAGACTATGCGGGTTAAAATGTCATATGAATGAGAGAAAAAATGAAGTGTGAAATTCCCCCCGCCCCCCCCAACTGATGGTTTTTGGCAATATTTAATGAGAAAGGGAATAGTGAAATAGTGGAATATTTTCCAAATATCATCATTTTAGCATCTAAAAATAATTTCAAGATTAAAGGTTAGAAAAAATCATACCTTACTTACCTACAAAAATTGATGAATCATGCATGTTCAGCTACTGCAATTCTGATCTGGAGCTTCTTCTGCAAGTTGTGGATGAAAGATGGATCAGTATTGTCGTATCTGCTGCTGGATCTTCTGCTAGACAATCTGATGAATCTGATGAGTCTGCTGAATATGGCTGAAAATGTATAAGGCTTGGAAGGTATACAAAATATAGAAGTTACATTTTCCTTCCAACCTTATTTATTGACTTGTCCTCAAGTCATGACGAACTGAAAAAGAATGAAAGGAAATCTGCTTCATCTGCTACAAAATATGGGTCTTCAAGTCTTCAAAGGTCGATGGCACAAATCCTACTATGTGATTAAATGTGCTGGTGTCGAACATAACAAGAATTTGTTGGCTTAGTGGCCATTAATGGATGCCACTAGCCAACATGAGAGCTCCCACCATTGATTCCAATGGGAGTCAAGATGCCTAACACATATTTGTAGGTACGAATAAGTTTGTTGTGGTCAAGTCACATACAAGATCCAACGAACAAGGGATATTAATTTACTCCCATTGTTCATTGGCAAGAGTACTTGCCATTAAGGCATGCAAGCCTCTAGGTGTTTTTACAAAGATAATTAGACTCTAGGACTTTAACTCAGGGATATGTAGAAGCAAGGTTTTATTAGCGAAAGATGAAAATGGTAGGAAAAAGGAAATGGAAATGATAAGGAAAATTAGAATGACAGTGAGCTTCTTGGTTTTATTTTGTGGGTTAGGGGTGAATGAAAAGAAGTAGATTTGGCTGCATGATTGAAACTTGCTAGGAAAAAGAGATTTTGGCTTGCATTGAGGACTCATTGGGATTTACAATTTTATAAAGGGAAGAAAAGACTGGTTGTAATGAATATGGACTTATTCACATGATTCATCATAAAATTGATCTGTTGGAAGTCCAACTATAGACAAATTAGACTCCTTGAATGATCATTTGATTAACACAAACTTGCAAAAACTTGGCATTCACAAAACATAAATATATCCAAGAAAAAGTGATCAATTTCTACTTGGTTTGTTTATGCAAAAATTAAACACCAATGAAATAGATTTAAATAAAATCAAATGTATAAGTTAGCCCAATTCTATGATTTTTTTACAAATCCATTTTAAAATATGAAATTATTATAATTAATTCCCTTCTTATGTAACTTTTGTAAATAAAATTCAATTTTGTTTTAATTATGCAAATCTCGACCATAGTGAAAATTGTTTCATGATTTGTGTCTATGATATCGAATTTCACATGTCGTCATCAATCTTGTATTTGCCAAAATATGCATCATTTAAAAATTGCAAGATGTTAATACAGATGCGTCAAATAAGAATAAAAATAAAAAATTTAGGAAGAAAACTAATTGTTACTCCTTGTTGAAAGTTTCGCCGTGTTCTCATTTTCTGTGCAAACCGTGCAGATATAAAACGATATTTCCCAAACAGGTAGTACATCTGAGGCTTTTGCTGAGAATCCTCAAACTTGATCTTTGATGCAGTACAGACCAATTTTCAAAATTTTCTTACAATCCCATCACCAAAATAGTCAATGTATTAAGCTTCCAGACTCCGGGCAACAGCGCTGCTAAGTTTAAGGCAGTGTAAAACTTCTTGGTATGAGAAATAAAAGGCATAAATAATACTGCTTCAAAACTGCTTCAAATCATCATCAAACAGATTTCAAACACTTCTGCAATACATCTACAAAGTCCTCTCAAATATGCTTCAATAAGTCTTCTAATGGTGGTTCCAATAAAGGTCTGCGCAAAAGATCTTCAAGCTGCTCCAAAACATATTCTTTAAAAAAACTTCTCAAAAACTACTCAAAGGATGTCAATTTTGTCCACAAGAGAGAAGCTTCAAAGCTCCAAATGTTTTTTCATTAATTATTCAAGATGTTCTGCTGAAACGGATGGGTTTGACCAGCGTTGATCGGCCACTTATGGACTTCGAATCTGAAGGTAAATAGATTCTTCGCCATCCTTTTACATTCCAGATTAAGTCCTCAACCTTCATTTTGGCGCACTTTTCATGCCATATGTCAGAACATAAAGTCATTACAAGAAGTTACCAAAACCTAAAAATATGATAGAAGGACTGTTTCAAGTCTGCTACTAACTTGGTCCAATATTTGCTTCAATTTAGCTCAAAATGTGCTCATAGAATGATCCAATTCTGTTCTCAAAATAAGATAAAAATTCAGGTCCGATTTGCAAGAAACCCATAATACGAATTCAAATTTTGTCACAGTCCTAGCATTCAAGGAGGTCAAAAGTTTCAGGGGCAAGGAGTGCATGAGACTGAGGTCTATCCTGCCTTTCCATTTCACATTCCCATCGAATTTAAAACCACAATTTCAATTTAGTTGTATCTTATACTCACAGCAATAAATCCACTTCGCTGCTCCCAAGATATTATTGGTGGAAAGATGGTTCTAAGTCGGTCGAAAAT
Source organism: Pinus albicaulis (assembly GCA_034641835.2). NCBI lineage: Eukaryota > Viridiplantae > Streptophyta > Pinopsida > Pinales > Pinaceae > Pinus > Pinus albicaulis. Next base: position 938,191,393 of record CM076583.1, on the reverse strand, counting down.
ATGTGCAGAAAAATTCCACAAAAATATCTACCATTGGACCATCAAATATAATCACGGGAAATATAATCTGAACTGGATAAGCATGAATGAAGAAAACTAGGGGAAATCTGAACTAGATAAGCATGAATGAAGAAAACTACATGAAATATAATCTGGTCTTCACATTTCCTTTACTATTGATAGCCTTCAATCATTGTCACCAATTGTACTCTCGATTCTCAATTTCTGTATAAGAGATTTTATGTGCATTAAATTTAAAAAGAAAAAAAACTGTTTTTTCTTCACGCTGTCACAAAAACAGGGTCCCAAAGAACTACAATTTCCCCTCAAACCATTAAGAATCCAAGGAAACGATTTCTGGGTTATGTAATTCATTCTGTTTCGGAAAAAACTCATGTCTTCGTTTTTCTAAATTTTCCTTGGTTCGATCAGAAACTGCTTGTAAAAAATGACATTTTTCAGAGGTTGTGTTTCTCTGTTGCCTAATGACTGCATACAGTTTGGGAGTATTCATATGAAGCACTTTCTCACTGTATTTCTCATCGATTCACCATGAAGTCCGTGGAATTAGTGTAAGATCTGTAGCATTGCAGTACTGTAATATCGGCAGTGTCTAACTGATATTGGTTGACTCGGATTGTTATTAAGCCAAAGATGCTCTTGCATCATATTGTTCAATAGAAACAGTGGCATCAGGTGGTTTTATCATCATTCATGGTCAATAAGATTTTGTACAGTCCGCAATGGTTTTAATGGCTCTTTTCTTCTATGCTTGTAGCTTTTAAAAGCATTATAATTCAATAGAATAAAGAGCCAAGTGTTTCTTAAGGAGATTTGATTTCAAATGTGCATGTTCCAAAATTGAACACACTTCAAGCCAATACACCAGTGTTCATGTTTTGATAGATTATTGCAGAAAAATATGCAATGAACCCAATGTTCAAAACTTATGATTTTAAGACCCTGATGATACTTGTTCAAGAAAAACTTCTGCAAAATTTCAAAGTTCAAGTTTTGGAATTTTAGACATTTCTATGTTGAAAGAATTTAGATCTTTGTTGGAATAACAAGTTTACAAAGGATCAACTTTCCATATAGCATCCAGAAGTTCCCTGTATTGTCAATTTGCTAGTATGCAAGCAAATATCCATGAAAACCAAAAAAGTGGTTCCTCAAATTCACGTGCTTGCAATTTCTTATAATCAATAGAATTCACAAATCAATTTTTCAGCGAGAGTATTTTTAATTTGAAATAAATCGATAAATTTTCTGATCTTCCTGATCGCACGTAGCGCAAGAAGAGAATACTAATCTCTTGATTTATTTTTATTTATGCAGGTTAGCGTGGATGGATAGACACAATTAAAATCTGTGATCAAACCTCGCATTATCTACAATATTTATGCAATGTCGTGGGGGCGTTTAGACTCTCAGAAGACAAATATTTCCGATAACAAAGCTTCTAGCTCACCCGTGATACAGAAACAAGACATAGAAATGTGAATTTATTCATTTATTCATGATGATTTTTTTTATTTGAAAATAAAACTAAAAAATTCTAGTGAGAACGACTTCTAATGACTTCTAATGACTTCTAATGAGATCTCATTTTTGTTTTTCTAATCTATTCTACCTAACTTGCTTGAAAGATTTATTTATTTCCTAGGTAAAAGAATGCTTCCAGTGAAGCCATCTACGGATTAAAAATTCGAAAATGATCACATCAAGATTTAAAATTTTTACCTGATTGTTTGCAAGGATGTGAGTAACCTATCTTATTCTTGGAGTTGGCACAAGGTTCTTTTGAAACTAGTCTTCATTATTGTTCTTGCTCTCCTAGAAGTACCTATTTATCATCTTTAAATTTCTCATCCGTAGATGGATTAGTGAGAAATGGGGGGTTTAAAATAAAAACTGAATTGAAATTAACTATGTGCGAAAATAAAAATGCTCCAAAATTTGAACTCCTTTATGAACCTGCTCTCACCAAGTTCCAAAAATTAGCCCATTAAAAACAAATGCATAAAATAATTACTAAATCCTTCTAGCTTCACTTCCCCAACAACGACGCCAAAATGTTTGGTTCTAATTGATGATGTCAATCAGAGTTCATTTAATGTCAACACGGGAAGGTAAACTTAGAAGTGCCACCTATACATCTAGAAAGATTCCTAATTTTTCCGAGATCTTTTGGTTCCCTTACAAGAACACATTCATCAAGATCTCTTCCAACAACTAAGATTCCTAATTTGTCCGAAATCTTTGGTTCTTTTACAAGAACATATTCGACAAGATCTCTTCCAACAACTAAGCAAACCTAGATCTAACAATTATCTAAGATATTAAGGTTCCCTTACAAGAACACATGAATTTTAAGATCTCCTCCAATATTATAACATCTAACAAGAACTTAAAAATTGAAATGACATAAACCTAGATCTAAAATTCACCAATATCCTAAGGTTCTCTTACAAGAACACTTGAATTTTAGGATCTCCTCCAATATTAGAACATCTAATAAAAACTTTAAAAGCTGAAATGAAACAAAAAATTAAATTAAATTATACCTAAAATAAGTATGCAAGTGAGGCCATGGGGGCCCTCCATAACTCCACAAGCACGCCACTTCAAAGGAGACTTGGATGCAGAGGCAAAATCAAAGTATGATTCTTTATTTCAAAATCTCCATTACAAACCAACTATAAGATTACAACTCTAAGCTTCTAGGATTACATACTCCAAAATTCCAAGATTACAAAACTTACAAATGGAGGAGATTGTACTCCTATTTATACAATGGGATGAGTAAGAAAATGACAATGATGATCCACTAATATCTCTTTAGTTCCATACATCTCTCAACCATCTAGACAAATAACTCCCTTTTGTCCTTGATCTTCTCCATGAGGTTTATCTTATCAAATTCAAATTTGATCATTCAAGGCCACATAAAGGTGTCTTGGAAGCTTCCTTGGCACCTACACATGTCACAAAAACAATCCAATTTCCATATATGAAGTAAAATATATTATTTTCTAATATTTAATCAAGAATTTCTCTTAAAAATGCTTAAAAATAAATAATATTTGGAAGATATAAATGAGACCCATTAATGGTGAACAACAGGGAAAATGAAGTGACATGGTGGTGAATAATGAGTGATATAATGGAAGCATACGTGAAAAATGTATGGTAATGAGTGATATTTGTATGACATTTTGAAGCCCAAACAGCAATTATCTTGACATGCCTTGCATCGCAACTGGCTATGTCTCTCAACCATTGTTCTATGGTTGTTGCTAAACCACTTCAACATTGCTGACTATTTTTTACTAATACATATCCAACTATACCACATTGATACCTCTGTGGTTGGAAAATTGTTAGCCTTCCCACCAAGAATGAAGTTCGTCTTGCAACAAAGGCATACAAGCTTCTTCTTGGAATTCCTTTTATCCAAATTAAGCTTGCAATATCAGTGAACTCTTGGTGTCAACACAAGAAACCGGGCTATTCTGAAATGGCTGCAAATCATTTTTCATCTTCGTCCACTTCTCACTTAATGGACATAAAACTTCCTGCAACATATTTTCACAAGAACACACAATGAATCTTGAAAAGAAAACATTATGCAAGAATTGAAATGACGACCACCTCATTTGTTTCTCCTTCAAAGAAATGAATATCACCTCTTGTAACATCAAGTACATGGAGATCTTCTTGCACATTGGTATATCCAATATCGACCCACAATCAAAAAACGCCATCAACTAAATCATAAGTCGATCAACATAATCGACAAACAACATGCGACATCAACAACACAAGTTGACATGAAATGTGCAACACAATCGACATAAATCGATATGAAATGTGTGCGACACAATTGACACCAGTCGATAAGAAATATGTACAACACAATAGACACAAGTAGAAATTCCAAGATATATATTGAAAACACTCATGCATGTATCTATTTATAATGAACTTATCGCAAGTTCTCTATTTACACATACAAAATCTCATGCATATGTACTCTTTTCAACTCTCTTTTTCACGTACAAATAATTACATAACCCCAAAACATATGGGTGATCGTAAGAGCTGAACTGAATGATAAATTGTTGAAACATAAATTAGTAACATACCCATCTTTTACACCATCTTGGTGAAATTTCGCAACAAATATAAATGCCTTCAATCGAAAGACATTCACATGGAATGTTGCATCATACAAGTTGTGATAATCTGCTACAAATTTTCATACTTTCAACAGAAATTCAAGCATACATAAGTCTGAAATTTTCATCTATGTACAAAGTAAATGCATGCCTTACTTGGTCAAGAAATCGAACCATTTCTTGCCAACCCACTTCAATGGAAATTTTTCCTGTTGAACATCCTCTTATTATGAATCATCTTGACTCACATCGATGATGGAATCTCCTATTCCATTATCGTCGGTCTTTTTATCCACTTGCTTCAAATGCTTTGGATGAGTTGTTGGATGTAATGTCCAACATTGCTCAATGAGATGTCCTTTCTTCTGACACTAAGTGAAAATATTTTGCATCTTTTGTTTAAGTCGCCTTTTCTTTCACTGTTTCCTATATGCTATCTTTCTCTTCCAACATCTTGAAACTTGATAGTTATACAAACCACAATATGAAAAAAAAACATTTTCTCCCATTCATGCATGTAGATTTTTAATGCTTAATATAATCATAAACAACATGATTATAGGAAGAATTATACCTTGAATGATTCTTTGAATGTTCATCTTTTTCAACTTCTTGAGAAGGTGAACTTGAAGAGGTTCCAACTCTCTTTTGAATACCAACAACGATTTTCATGTCCTTAGAGTTGTCACAACTCTCTTGCTCGCCATAAGCTACATGTCTACAAGAATCTTGCTGCAACATAGGATTCAAACAATTACATTCATCTTGATTGAAAACTTTACATGTTTGAGGGTTTGAACCTGCAAAAAAATTTCTTCTTGGAACTGTTTCAAGTGCCTTCATGGCTTTAGAAATTTCTCCATAAAATTTTCCATATCCAAGACCCAAATACTTAGACCTTTACTCAACCATAATTGGCTCAACTATGCCTTGTGCATGTTTTCCTAATCCTTTACCTTCATAGCCCATTTTGATCATCAATTTGAACCCTATTCCTCTAATGTGTTTTTCAAATGAACCTACACAATTATCTTGAGAGGAAATTGAAGACAAATTTGAATTATTTACCTCTTCTTCAAGCACATGCTTGACTAAGGCTTCTTTGGCATCATGGAGCTAAATATCCATCTCATGCATATTTTGAAGAATTTCTTGCTTCTCTTTCTTCATGGAAACTAATTTCTCTTGAAGTTTAGTGCTCTCCCTTACATCTTCATACAACTTTTGCACCATATCTTTCATGATGTGAAAGTACTACAACATCTCTTTATCAAAGAGTCTTGCAAAGGAGGATGGTTTACAATCACCACTTGATGAATTTGTCATCACAATTGTAATGAATGAAATACCTTCACAAAAATTCACAAAGCTTCATAGAATTCTTTATTTCTATTTAAGAACCAAGCTCTCAATCTAGCTTCTCCTTCACACATAAATTTTTAAACTGTTAAATTCTCCTTGCACAATTCAACAACCAATAGCTAACCCTAGCTATACTTGGCTAAAATGAGCTATACTTGCTCTGATACCAACTTGATCTAAAATAGGTGGTTGACTTGTTTCACTATGCAAGCACCTTCTATTCCATTTAAATAATCTAAGGATCATGCTCATACGTCCTTTTGTGAAATTGAATCCTTGTATCAATTTTATGTGTTTTTCACATGCTTTGCCTGTGAGAAATTATCAATTTTTTTTAGCTGATTAAATGTATGAACAAAAAAAAAAAATTCAGAGGAATAAACAGCAACACATAACAGCAAAATAATAAAGGATTTCACCCTCAACACTTGGGCTACGTCTCCTTGAGCCTCCATCAATGGACTAGGCTCTCTGGGATTAAGATGGTAAAATTCTTTTACAAGCTACTGCTTAACTCCATTGGTTTTCAAAAATTGTACCAATTGGCTCAGAATACCAAAATACCCATAGATTGACTGTTCAATAATCCAAAATGCACCATGGCTCCCTTGGGCATGACCTCTTTTGTTGGTGGCCTTAACGCTTCCCTGAGCTATCCTATGGAAAAACACCCTTAGAAGTCCTCATATGCTCCTAAAACCTGTGTCATTTTTTAGGACATGTCAAACATACAAAATACAACACTCTTCATTCACTCAGAATGACCATTGGCTCCCCTGGTTATGCCTCCAACACCTGGTGGCTCTAGGTGCCATGAAACTTCTCTATGGAAATATCGCACTTAGAAGTCTCCAATTGCCTTTGAAAGTTGCACCCTTAGCTTTAAATGGTCCAAGATAGTCAAAATTGACTATTCATTTGCTGAAATTGGACTCTAGATGCTCTGGTAATGACCCCAACACCTAATTTCCCTAGCCCTCCAAAATATTAAAACGCACAAAAACACCTGAAGATGGCCTTTTTAGCTTTTTTAACTTGCTTCAATGGCTTCAAAATGCTCCAATTAGTCAATAATGACTCTTCATTTACCCAGCATGGTCGAAAATTGAGCCTTCTACACTTTTTCCCAATATCTCCTAGGAAAATTCCACTACATGTGGAGAACTCTAGTTAACTGGAGTTAAATTAGGGATAACTGCCAAATTTGGAGCGCCCTTATCCATTCCACCAATAAAGCCATGCATTAAAATTTATGGTTAGGGTGGTGGCCACATGTGCACCCCCAACCGTTAAGTGGCTTGACAGTTAGCGGAAACAGTGGAATACAATATCGGAGTTTCATTAAACATACATACGTTCGCAATCAAACAACGCTTACATTTAAAACAGATCACACATAGCCTTAAATAGCTTACATACACATGGAACAGGGTTCCTGGGTCCCACAACACACAACCAATCACAATGCATCACAAATTACTTGCCTGCAAGTTTAACTTGGTACCGATAACGTTAAAACCATAATTTATGTGATGTGCGATCATGCGCAATGCCAACATGTGGCTACCCTAATTGCATCGCATTTTTCAAATTTACCGCATCACAACCAATTTAACATATCTTGCGAACTCTTAGCTTCTAAATATTGTGATTCGCGAAATCACTTTTCCGAGTGCTGCAATCTCCATCGTTGGTTTGTTTCTCGATCCGATGATCCATGTTATATCTCCTCCTTCTCACTTTGCATTGTAGGCTAAACAAATTAACTTGCAAAACTATTTAACAGAAAACTCTGTTCTGTGCAATGTGTGATGTTTCTCAATTGCGATAAGATCTCTCCCGATGATCTCCCACTGCTGCTTCTGTGATCTAATCGTCATTGTTCAGCCCTCGTTGTTGACTGGATCATGGTTGTCTAGTCCACCTACAAAATTTCCACGGCTGTACAATCCCTGATTCTATATGTAGAATTCAAGACTCCATGACAACCACCAGTTCGGATCCCACTCTGCTAGTAGATCCGGTTGTGAACCTATTTTGAAAAGCAAACAACAAGCCATAACTCAATCATACGAACTCAGAATTTGATGAAACGAGTTGCATTGTCATCCCGGTGACGAGCTCTACGCGCTCATCTTGGTTTGAATATTTTTTTGCACTTTGAAATTTTAGCTAATTTTAGGCCCTGATCCAAATTTTGATCATCAAGTGTGGCACAAATATCTCTTTAAGGTAATGTTAATATTTTTTTATTGAAAATTTATTTGCAAGATATCTCTATTCATTCTATCTCGTTAGATCTCACTATTCGTTAATGGAAGATATTTGGGATTTTTTAAACTTTAAAGGGGTCTCCACCAGGGATTATCTCTCTCTCATTTTTTATATATCATAGTTGCATATTCTCTAGGTCACGGATTGGATTTCGATAGAAGAAGAGAAAGGATTCTAGGAATTTGATTTACAAGGCGTTACAAGAGCATAAATCCTTCATAATTTTCATATGAAACTTTATGTATGGGAGGAGCTTCTTTCATTTTAACTATATGGTTTAAATCATTCTTAAACCATTTTTTGGAGGGCTCAAGAGGCACAATAAACTCAGGGAAATTGTAGATATATTCCTGGAATATTAGTGTGATAAAACAAATGAAAATTGAAAGGTTTCTAGGAATTCAATATGTGGAAACATGGAAAGGGTTTAAACATATTGGCATCCTTATATGCCTAAAATTACACTCTGCACAATCTTGGGAGAGTACAGTTTCAAAATTAAAATCAGTTTTTTCTCAATGGAAAACTCATTGGTTGAATCTTGCAGGTCATATAGTATTGATTAAGGTTGTCCTTTTAGCATTGCCCCTCTATCATTTTTCTATGGTCTTGGCCCCTAAAAACATCCTCTCTTTAATGGAAAAAGAAACTCAAAAATTCCTATGGGAAGGTGGTAAAACCTGCACTAAAAATTTTTGTCTAGTAAAATGGGCCACCATTTGATATATTAAAGCACAAAAGGGGCGCAATATCATATATCCAGTGCTAAGGAATAAATACATTTTAGCTAAACTCAAGTGGTGCCCTCTCTACCCAAAATATGAATATTGTAAGGTGGTATTTTTCTCAAAATACCTCCCTTGTGGGCGTAATTATTTCTTGGTCACACTCCCCCCTCCTTCACAATGATCTATAGTGTGGTGGTTATCTTTGAGTTTAGGTCCCCTTATCAAATCAATAATTTTTTGGAAGCCTAGTGTTTCTCCCAATATTGACCATGTTAAGGATCAATAGAAGGGAACAAAATGGAGGTTGGGAAGACCTCCCAACTTTAGGCCCTTGGTTGGCTCCATGGACCAAAGGGGTTAACCCTATACATATACTAATGATAATTTCCTCAAAATACTTCAAAAGAATCATTTAAAAGTGTTCATATTTTCCAAATTAATCTTAGTATGAATATTCAAAGTTTGGAGTTAATAATAGAGTGGAGATAATAAACAGTCGAATTAAAAATGCTAATAAAAAAATATCCAATAGTCATCATCATTTCAACACTTAGATTCCTCACATTAAAAGAGTGATAGGTTAGTTAGAAGGACATGCTTAGGTGAATAAAATTTAGTGTTCACCAATCATAAAATAAGATAAATATATTAAACGTAAATTGTCAGAATGTTAGTATTTCCACATACATTTAATAGTAGAAATCATTCTAATTTTTTAACAAGGAATTCATTGTATGTGTGAAAACATTGATTCCAATAGGTAAATTTAGTAACTTACAAAATAATAATAAACTTTGCGAGATTTATCTTTTTAAAAATATATCTAGCATGACTAATTAGCAATAATCTATATCAAACTAATCTAGATGTTCTAGGAAGGTACATAAGTGAAACCATAAAAGAAAAGTTAAAAATATATATAAGAAATATTCTATATTTCTTTGTAATAATTAAATAATTAGTTAAATTATTCAAGAAAAAATAAATACATGATCATGGTTTGTGAATCATTATTTCATTAACTAGTATATAATCCCACAAAGTTGTATAATTACATAGAAATAAAAAATATATATTTTGAATTCACATAAGAAAATATTTAAATTCATAATAGGAAGAGCTTCTTTGAATCTGCATTTCCCATGCATAAAAAAAAATACTCTACTTTTATAGCTTCAAGCCCTTTTATTTAATTCCAAGTTGGTTTACCATTTCTATTTTAATAACTACTTCCTAAATAACAATATGGGCTAATTCTAATTTATATTAATAGATTATTGTTGAATATATGTTCATTTAGTAATATAAAATATTTCTTTGTGTCAACTAAAAAGAAGGAAAAAGTATTTTACCTAGTTTTTACAATGATCTTTATTATTTTCAATCTGGAAGTCACTCTCCCCCTCTTCTTTGCTCATATTTTCCCTCCTTGTCTGTTCCAATTGAATCCCCTGGCAAGAATTATTGTAGTAGGATAATGGCTAGGAGGATTTGAAAAGCATTATGGCATCAATATTTCCAAATTTCAGCCAAGGCTTGGCCCAGGACCCAACTACTCGTCGTATTTGGTTCGATATTGCCACTGAAATAAAATTGAGCCAAAAGATCGCAATTCAAAATAAATTCATGAGAAAACCTGTCGATAATTTGGGTCCTATAGATGCTCACATAACATCTCCTATCCATAGAAATGCTTCCACATTAAGCCATCTCCCATTGAACTTCTTCCCATGTCACATAAAAATGAGAATAATTTCCATAGAAATAACATAATGCTTTAGAAATGTAGTATATTTATTTTTCTTACCTCATTGCTTTAATGTTTTTTTAAAAAACAATCTGGAAGTAAAATTATTCTAGGTATAGTAGATACTTTATGTGCCTCTCATTACATGTAAGATAATTAGGTCACCTTTTGTCTCTATATTTTGCAATAAATATTTGTAAACTTGTCTCCCGAGTTAACCCTAAAATATTGAAACACGTTTCATGTAATGAGTGAGCCTGATGTATCAAAGGGTTGAGAAATAACAAGATGTAATGAGTGAGCTTGATGTATCAAAGGGTTGAGAAATAACAATATTAATGGTGATAAATTATATCGAGTAAAATCACGTTTGGAACCTGATTTTTTGAGTTTAACCCATTGATATTTAACGCATGTGCATGTAAAATGGGTTTTGCTTTGAAATAAAAGTTTTATTTTCATTTTATTTCCACCTTTTATAGGCATTATTATTTATTGATATTTTTACGCTTATTATTTTTATATGGTTATTAATGACAATTGAGAGTGGTAATAATTTGGAATAATATGATTATCTCTTTAATTAATGTTACACATATATACTTATATATATTACTACTTGATTGATAATATTTTTTTTTTTTTTAAGAAAATAGAGAGCTTAATATTATCAACGATGTTTTATATAGAGCACAAGCTATGGTAAGTTGTAGAGACTAGTGTTCAGATGAAGAGATGTATTCAAAGTGATAAACCTAGTTTGAAATCAATTACAGAGAGATCATTTTTCAATGGAAGGGAAACTAGATGGTCGCTCAGCGTATGTAGAAGACAGTTTAAAAAAAAATGAACATAGGTCATACAAAAATTATTCTATCGATTTTTACTCAAAAAACTGAAACAACTATTTAAATTGAAGGAAGATAAATGCATTTGTTTCCTATTGAGGGACCTAGTCATGTTATTGAAATGGCTTTGGATTTTCTTACGGTCAGTGTTTCTTATTTTTAGAATTTTTCTCCTGCTCTAACATGTTTGGCTATGAAAAAGGATCATCATATGCTTCTCACAACTAGGGAGGTTGCTCCCATTCAAGTTCACATCCATAAGAGCTTGTTCCTTGCTGAGAGGATTCTTCTTTATAGAACTAGGTGGTGTTCTTAGGAGGATTTGGTTGACTATCAAATTTAGTCTCAGGGTTCCTAGTAGATGGGGAACCTCAAACCACTATACCTTTGTCCTTTTTGTGCACAATTGGAGAGTTAGGGTGAGGAGATGTGCCAAGCTAGTGTGAGGAATTCCTATTTGCAAATTTTTCCTTAGAAATGTTGGATACTAGAGTTAGGTGAGCAGAAGGGTAATCAATGCAAATTTACCTCGAGAGATTTCGCAACACAAGTATTGTTAAATTGGACTCCAACCTTTCCCATTTTACGTTTGGATCCTCCTATGAATTTGGAAATGTTGTTGGGTCAATATATTTTATGATTCCATTTCATCAACATATCATATTTATTATATTTACTGATGAAGAGAGGCATATTCTTCCCTTACTTACCTTGCTATAGGAATTTTAATATCCATACACTTATATTTGATATTTATAATACAAGCATTATACTTTTGTGGTTATAATATGAAGGGTCAATAAGTGGAGCTTATTTAGCGAAATATAGGAAATCAAATAGGTTGACCTGGCTTAATGTCCACACATGGAATTATGGTGGAATTTATTTCCAGTCTTACTTAGAGCTCATATAGAAGTATGAGAAGAGAACATGCTATCATCTTTTAAAATTAAGAGGAAATTTTATTTGGAATTGGTTTTAAGGGAAAGTTATCCCTAACTTCTTATGTGATAATTTTATATTGAAATAGAGGAAGGAATGTGATTACATGATAACTTAGTCAGTAATGTTACAAAAAAATGAGTATTAGTGATTACTGTGACCTCTACTTCTCTATATTATTGATGGTGGGTAAGATGGGACCTTACATATCATATCAGAGTGAGTTACAACACTAGGGCCTAATGGGCCAACATGCTTACTTATAGGTTGATGTTGTCTGAGTGTTGTTTTTCAATGCATGTTGAGTTGTTGTATATGCTGACTTGGAAGCATATTGGTTGCATAGGGGATATTTTTATTATTATGTCATTTAGAGACTCATGAAATAACAAAAAAATATATATTTCTTATATTCATTTATATTATTGTTAAGAAAAATTATTAGAAATATGTTAAACGACTTAAGGACATTCTAGGAAAGGATGTTCTTCAGAACCTTGGGGTTAAACCAAAGCATATGAATGGCTTGATTGTCACTCGATGAGTAATATAGGTGGAGTGAATGCATGGTTTCATATATGGTTAAGGCATCATTATCAATGTTATATGGGCCTAGTAGCCATATTTACTAGCTAAAATCATATCTACCAAGGAAAATATTGGATTAATCTAGACTATAGTATGATGACCTTAGTGTGTATGCTTTGGGAATATGTAACAAGTGCAAGGCTGAGAGTCAATTAAATTCATGATTGATTTCTCCATGTTAATTTTGACTCTTTTATTATCTACACTAATGGAGACTTAATAGAATCTACCTTGAAATATGTCACTTTTAACTGTCAATGAAGATTCACGAGTAATGTATGTGCATTAATTTGATGTGTTAAAATATTATTTTAGAATACATTCTTAATGAGTAAGAATGGAATTTCTATGATCTATTTGAAAATATTTTGTGTATTTTGGGTTGACATTATGCATCAAATAACTTGAAATTACTCAAATACTAGGTTGTGGTATGACCTTCCTAGTAAACAAGAGGCTTAAATGACTTGTGTGTGAATGGTTCTAAAATCCATTTTAACGAACACTTGAAGGTTATGTTCTCCTTAAGTTATGTATGTGTGTCGAATTCATAATAGCATATATCTATGAGCTAATGTATGGGTGTGGAATCCATACTAACATATATCTATGAGCTAAGTAGGTAAGGTATGGGTGTGGAATCCATACTAACATATATCTATGAGTTAAGAAATTCTTCTGGTTAGAATGAATAAATTATTTTGATGGAACCTCATAGACACCAGTAAGGATGAGTGATTATGTGTAATTAAATTTAAATGGATATAGATTCGTAGCATGCATTTTCTTGAGATTTAAATCCATTATTTTATTTTTATTACAAATGAAGATACTAAGATTGGTATACTACACACCATTAGCTGATTTAGCATGTTTGGAATAACTGATTTTGATATATGGAGTCAAGTGTGAACTAGATATCTATCCTCTAGTGTTGTAATCCTTTTGTATGTGTTGAATTTAGGCAGATTTAAAATGATTTTCAAATTATTGAAATGTAGAAAAATATTATTATGATAAGTTGATTGAATATCTTTTCTTTTGGCTTAATGAAAAATTAGGTCTAGGAAATACCATAATAGTCTCCTTAATTATTTTATCAATTTCTTAATTCTATTTAACTAAATTAATTAGACAAATAATGAGGATGGAACTCATGAACTTCTCTAAACTATTGTGGTCTATAATACATAAGTGGGTCAATGAGGACCGTATGGAACCTTAGCTTATTGGTTAAAAAAAAAGTGTTTTGAACCTCAAATTGTGAATTTTCCTAAATTTAGTAAAAACTATAGGTAGATCCTAAAGGTTTTGATTGCAAGGATGTCTTATGGAATGAAAAGAGGAAACTTGGATTGAGAATATGTAAATCAAGTGGGATTTAATGGTGGGTTTTATATATGACATTATTTTATTTTATTTTGTAGCTTCACGGGAAATTGTATGAGGATGATTTTTATGCTTATTGTATGAAAATTCTATTGTGAGATGGGATGGACCATCATTTTTGTTTATAAAATGAATGTGTGAGCTATTTATAACTTGGAAAGCTCAACATACTATGGAACCAAGAAGACGACACATGTACGATTCATGTAGACTATGAAAAAAAAAACATGTAGAATATCAAATTATTATAGATAACTTAAGTAGATGTCATATCAATTATATAAAATAGTATTTTGATATGGTACTATAAATTGTATGGTTGGTTTTGATATAGAAATATTTGGCATTAAAGGCTTATGTGTATGCTTATACGCTATAGACCCGGTTTAGGTCACCTGGTTTTTGTATGCTTATGATAGTATCTATGGTTGTGTGTATACGAACTGATTTTCGTTAAGAGCATATTAAAGATGTTTTCTCTTTTGGTATCCTAGTTTGGACATAAGTGTATGACATGGATGGTTATCCAGGATTGAGACACATAGATCCATGGATGATCATGGTTATGTGGAACATATGGTTAATTATGATTTTGGATTATACATGATTTTTATGATTATATGTGCTTAATATCGTACTAAGCATGATGTGGCAGGGGACTTGGTCATTGCCAACAAGGATGCTTTATTTATTAAAATGACTGCGGAATTCATTTCTCCAAAACCAAAATGACTGTGGAAGTCATGCACCATACTTGGTAGAATGTGAATAAGTTAACTATGAAATTCATTTGATTCCTTTGATCTATGAGATTTTGATGCGTGCAGGTCTTGGAAGAAGACCTTACCAACAAACCATCAGATGGGTATCAACTCATAATCAATACCTTAAGGTGAAGCATGGAGTTTCAAAGTAGAGAAGATGAGAATCCATGGAAATTAGGGCTTAAAGTTATAAATGAATGAAATAAAAATACGTGGAGTATTGGATATATAATAAAAGGATTAGGGCGTAGAGTCCTGAATATTTAAAAAGATCAAGGTGTGAAATCTTCGATCTTTAGAGTATATCAGGGCATAGAGTCCTCAATCTACTAAGGCACGGATATGCATGCAATACGGGTGTGGAATCCATATTATCTGAAAGAAAATGTGACTCATGGGAAGCTCAGGGATGAAATTCCTTAATAAAATCTCATTCCTCACAATTTTTGAGTGATTTTATAAAAATAGAAATTCATATCTAGCATCTCAAGTATGACTTTCCAAAAATAGTAAATCACCTCCAATAATTGGGTAATCAATTATACTTGATGGAAAGTCACTTAAATTATTATTTATCAATCCTAATAGTTCAATCTCCACTTAATCCTCAATATTAATAATATTAATAATGTTATTATCTTTTATGAGATTGTTGTTGGGTGTGGAGCCTGATTATGTTATTTATTTAGATGTATCATCGAGTTGAACCCCTATTCTTAACGGGGCGCCAATGTCGCCCATCGTTTTATCGTCATCATGGGGTCCATGGGGGGTTGAGGTGGCCTTTTGGAGCCCCCCTCTAGCGGGGGGTTTCAGGGGCAGCTGCCCTGAAGCTAAAAATAGATGTAAAATTTCCATGTAAAATATTGTAATTTCGTAGTCAATCTCGGCCATTCATTAGGTGGATGATCTCATGGTAGAGGTTATTTTTAATTTAGGGTATTTTTCCCTAGAAGGAAACCCCTCGGTTGTATGAGGGTATGGTAATGTAGTTGTGTGTCGTGTGTATATTCTGAGTGAGAAATAGAAAGGGGGATTGTATGAGAGAGTAGATGATATTACAACAGATCTATTGTAGTTTGTGTCTCTTCATTCTATTGGATAATCAAAATGAAGGACTGGTTGTTTCCATGGATGTAGCCCAAGATGGGTGAACCACATTTATCTGTGTCTCTCTTGTTTTATATGTTATTTATGTGTTTTTTTTGCCACATATTTTATGTTTTCCATTTCACTATCATACATAATTTCATAACAATTGGTATCAGAGCCGAAGGTTTATTTGACTGATAAACTCGCAGGAAAGAAGGGTACTTGGTTCGAGTGGGAGAAATGGTGGAAAATGGTAGGTTTATGGTCGAGAAATTTAACATCCAAAAATACCCGTTGTGGAATATGCAGATGGAAGAATATACGTATCATAAAAAATTTTACCTACCATTGAGTGGAAAAACAAAGAAGTCGTCAAGTATGACAGATGAAGAATGGGAGGTTCTCGATAGAAAGGAACTTTGAACAATAAGGCTATGCTCGGTGGCGTCGGTAGCCTTCAATATCTCGAAGGAAATAAAAAAAGAGGGTTTAATGGCGGAATTGTCGAAACTATATTAAAAACCCTCGGCCTCAAATAAGGTATTTCTTATGAAACTTTTATTTAATATGAAGATGTCGGAAGTTGGATCTCTTGGTGACCATTTAAATGGATTTAATATGGTTATGATTCAATTAAGCTATGTAGGGGTAATCTTCGATGATGAAGTTAGGGCTATGTCATTTCTATGCTTATTGTAAGAAAGTTGAAATGGTTTAGTTATGGCCATTAGTAACTCTGTCTCTAGAACTAGAACTTTAAAGTTTGATGATTTTTTTAGTGAAATGCGACAGAAAAGCTCTGATGAGACATCGATTAATGCTTTGAGTGCAGAGACTAGGGGAAGAAAAATGGAAAGAGGAAAGAGCTCAAGATATCTCAGTAAATGAAGGAAAGGCAGATCCAAGTCCAGATTAGGGATAGTGTGATGGAAATGTGGGAAGAAAGGTCACCTGAAGAAATATTGTAAGTATTGGAAGGGAAAATAAGGAGACGCAAAACAAGAAAACAATCATGAAGAAAATGTGACAGGTGATGTGTTACAATATTTTTTGATTCTTTCTTTAGAGAGTGTTATTTATGCCTCAGTGGTAGATTCAGGGGCCTCATTCCATGCTACACCTAATAAGAAACATTTTCATGACTATGTTCAAGGAGATTTTGGATAGGTTCATCTCAAGTGATGATAAACTCTGTAAAATCATTGGAATGGGTAAATTTTTTGTAAAACAACATAATGGAAACCAATGGTTATTAAAGGAGGTGAGGCATGTTCCAGATCTGAATGAAAATATAATTCCAATGTGGTAGTTAGGAAATGAAGATCATGTGACAAATTTTACAGATAAAACATGGAAGGTCACTAAAGGATCCCTGGTAATAGAAAAAGGAGAAAAGGTTGGTACATTTTTATTTATGCAATGGTATTTCTAATTTTGTTAATTCTTTAACATCCAGAGGAGTAGATGCAAAATTATGGCATTATAGGCTCAGACAGATGAGGGAGAAGGGGATGAAGATTCTTCACCCAAGAAATTTGTTGCATGGTTTGAAGAATAATGATTTGGATTTCTATGAGAATTGTATTTATGGAAAACAAAATAGAGTCAAATTTGTTAGAGTTGGGAAATAAAACAGGAAAGATAAATTAGAGCTTGTGCATACAGATGTATGGGGACCTACTCAAGTATCATCTCTCGGTGGCTCTCATTATTATGTTACTTTTATTGATGATGCATCTAGAAAAAACTTGGATTTATTGTATTCAAAACAAATCTGATGTATTTGATACTTTCAAGAAATGGAAAGTTTTTCTTGAGATTGAGACAGGAAAGAAGTTGAAGTGTTTCACATCAAACAATAGAGGGGCAGTAAAGAGTTTCATAGGTACTATTTAGAGCATGGAATTCATAGAGAGAAGAAAATTCTAGGAACACCATAGGAAAATGGTGTGTCAAAAAGGATGAACAGGACAATCATGGAGCATGCAAGGTGCATGAGATTTCATGAAACATTGCCTTTACAATTTTAGGAAAATTATGTACATATTGTTGTTTATCTAATAAACAGAGGGCCTTCAAGTTCCTTGATTGTTGCTATTCCAGAGGAGGCATGTATAGGTAAAATAGTAAACTACTCATTTTTAAAGCCTTCTGATTGTGAGGCCTTTGTCCATATTAGTAAAGAAAATAGAACAAAGCTTGAGGCAAAATCAAAGAAGTGCACATTTACTAGATATGGTGTTAATGATTTTTTTTATCGCTTATATGATTATGAAAATCAAAAAATCATTAGGAGAAGAGATGTAATATTCAATGAAAAGGTCTTGTATAAGAATCAGTTGCAAGAAAAGAAAACAGAGAAAGTAAAGGTGCCTGAAAATAATAACAATCAATAGCCACCACAACAATAGGCACCTCAAACACCTGAAATTGGTGTCAGAATATCTACCAAGATAATTATACCCCTAAATGATACTCTCCTTCATTATATTATGTATTTTTGACTAATTCTGGCCCGAATGTTATGAAGAAGCAATGTAGGTAGAAACAAGGAAGAAATGGGAGCTAGAAATGAAAGAAGAGATGGAATCCTTAATACATAACCAGACCTGGGACTTATTCAGGTTGGTTGCAGGTAAAACAATGTTTCAGGATAAATGGGTTCATAGGTTGAAAGAAGAAGATGGAGGAAAATAGAGATACAAAGATAGACTTGTGGTGGAGGGGTTTGCACAAAATAAAGGTATTGAATTTGATGAAATATTTTCTCTTGTTGTTAAAATGAGTTCAATCATAACTATTTTAAGTCTTGTAGCAGCGAAAGATTTGCATCTTCAATAGTTAGATGTAAAGACAACCTTTCTCCATGGAGATTTGGAGGAAGGGATCTATATGCAGCAACCACAAGGATATGAAGTCAAAGGGAAGGAAACATTAGTGTGCAGTTTGAAGAAGAGATTTTATGGCTTAAAAGAGGCTATGAGGCAGTGATATCTAAAATTTGGCAGGTTTATGTCTAAACAAGGTTATAATAGATGTCACTCTGATCATTGTGTTTATCTAAAAAAGAAAAATGATGGCAGCTATATTATATTATTATTGTATGTACATGACATGCTTGTTGCAGGGTCTAACATGCAGGAAATAAATGTTATCAAAAAAAATTGGAAAATTCATTTGCAATGAAGTATTTGGGAGTTGCAAAACAAATCCTTGGTATCAGAATAACTAGAGATATGAGAAATCACAAATTAACATTGTCTCATAATGAGTACATACAAAAGGTGTTTAAAATATTTAATATGAAAAATGAAAAACTAGTTAGTACACCTTTGGCTAGCGATTTCAAACTTAGTAAGGAGATGCTCCCAAAGACCCAAGAATAAATGGATTATATGTCTAAAGTTCCATATGCATCAGCAGTTGGAAGCTTAATATATGCAATGGTCTTCACAAGGCATGATATTGCACATGGAGTGGGAGTTTTAAGCAGGTACATGAAAAATCCAGTGAAAGAAAATTGGATGGTAGTGAAATGGATTCTCGGACATTTTAGAGGTGCCACAAATAAAGAATTATGTTTTTGTGGTTCAAACATTGCTCTACAAGGATATGTTGATGCGGATATGGAACATCATAGAGATAACATGAGGAGCACTACATGGTATGTATTTACTATAAGTGGAACAGTTGTCAGTTGGTTTTCAAAAATGCAAAGCATTGTTTCAATTTCAACAACAGAAGTAGAGTATGTTGCTGCTACAGAGGCTAGTAAAAAAATGATTTGGTTACAAAGGTTTATGGATGAATTGGGTAAGAGGAAGGAGATGGGAAGGTTATACACTAATAGCCAGAGTTCCATTCCTCTTGCAAAGAACTCATAATTTAATTTCAGGACTAAATACATGCATCTCAAGTACCATTTCAAACGGTTAGTGTTGGAAGATGGAGAGTTGAAGCTACAAAAGATACACACTAGCCAGAATCATGCAGATATTTTAATAAAAGTTGTAACCAGGGAGAAACTAAGATTATGCTCAATTTCCATTGATCATCAAGTATGATGATAAATATTGGAAATATCCAGGTCAAAAGTTGAGTCGTTATCCAACAAATGAAGTAGTAATGGAGTTTCTACAATCAGTCTCCAAGTGGGAGATTGTTGGGTGTGGATCCCAGTTACCGTCTTTATTTAGATGTATCGATGTGTTGGACCCCTGTTCTTAATGGAGTGAAAATTCCACCCATCATTTTATCTTCGTCAAGGGGTCCACGGGGTGGTGGAGCCAACCTTTTGGAGCCAACCTTTGGAGGACCATGAGAACCAGCAGACAGGGGTTTTGAATGGCAACTCCCCCTAAGATAAAAACAAATGTAATATTTCCTTGTAAAATATTGTAATTTCATAGCCAATGTGGGTCATTCATTAGGCAGATGATATGATGATAGAAGTTATGTTTAATTTAGGGTTTTTTTCCTAGAAGGAAACCCCTGAGTTTTATGAGGGCATGGTAATATGAATGTGTATTGTGTGTATATTTTGAGTGAGAAATAGAAAGGGGGATTGTGTGAAAGAGTAGATGATATTACAATGGATCTACTCTTGGTTGTGTCTCTTCATTTTTCTCAATAATAAAAAGGAAGGACTAGTTGTTTCTGTGGATGTAACCCAAGTAGGGTGAACCATATATATCTGTGTCTCTCTTGTTATATATGTTATTTATGTGTTTTTTCTTTCGCATATTTTATGTGTTCCATTGCTTTGTAATATATAATTTTCTGACAACTATGATATTATTGTTAAAAGGGAATTATATCTCCTCAATCACTTGACACCTCTCCCCTTGATGATTCTCATGGCTCTTTGTAACTCTCTCTCTCTCTTTTAATAATACATTACACTTTTTTTTTTATGCACTCATCAAAGAATGGAATATTCCTCTTACACGCATTAAGGACATGTCAAAAAATATTCCTCTTACACTCTCTTTAATGCATATGTTACACTCTCCTTAACTAATGCATGCATACCTCTCCTTAATGGCATGAGTTACACTCCTTCAGGTGGAATACAAGGAATGCATATTACTCCTTCTTTATAAAAATACTTTTTTCTCCTCCTATATATGTGTCTAATGTATTCTCACTTGAGGAGGGAGGGTGCATTATGATACCAAGATATGGAGAGATTTATAAAATAAATAAAAAAGATTGTGAGAGGGAGAGACTTGGAGGGTAGCCAAACAATAATATAAACTACTAAGTAGCTCAACCCAATGGAGTTGACCATGAGTGGTATTGAGATGAAGTGAAACTTGTCTTCCTCAACTTTCCTTGGATATCTCTCTATTGCTATATTTTGGTACTGCTTGTGAGCTCTTACTGCTCGAGGGTTCCAGGGGGAGAAGGTCTCCTTGGATATTGTTGGGTGGAAAGTCAGATGGTCCAAATGAGTTGGTTAAGGTATCAAATATGGATCATATTGTCAGCGATTAGAGTCGAATATCTATTTAGGTATAATTTCATTGTCCTAAAATTGTAGTATAGCTTTAGCATAAAAGAAAAAGTATAAATTTAAATTTTTGTAAGCATCAAATTTTGGTTTAAGCTTAATTATCTATAATCTTATTGGCTAGTTAAAAATAAAGAATGAGAGTGGCCTATATGTATATATGTTTAGATCTCAATATGTTATGGAATTATTATTTCTATAGTTTATTGTACTAACCTTGGTATTGTAGCATTTGAGAAAGGAAAGCCAAATATTGATGAAAGTAATTAAGAAAATCCAAAGGAATTGGGTAAGCATTTCATGAGTTACGGTTTTGTTTCAGGTAATTAGAGGCATGTTTTAGAAAGGGTTTCGGGATATTTTGCAAAGTGTTTGAAAAAATCCCTGAATGGTAAATGTTATTAATTTTTCAATCATCATGCTTGGATAAGTGTCAACTTGCAGCCTACCATAGTAGGAAATGGATGCATAACTGAAATAAACATGGAGGATTCACTAGATCAACCCCTAAAATAGAAATGAAAAAAAAATATGACAACCAAGAGTTTCAAAGAGAATCATTGAGGTAATTTTCACTCAATATGTATTGCAATAGTTCAGGATGATTGCCATGTGTTTGGAAGAATGATTGAATGAAAATAATGCTAGATTGATCTCAAATCCCTTCAATTCACTTACAAGGGATGAAGTTATTTTGAAAAGCATTTATATTATACATGAGTAATTATAAATTAATTCAATGTTTCTATTTATTTTATATAGGTGTAGATTCAGGCTTGCATGTCATCTGTTTGAAAGAATTTGTAAATGAAATTCTTGGAGTCAACATATTTTCTAGTTAAAAAAAAAAACATCTAGGCGTTGTTTTTTTTTTATTCAGGAAAACATCAAGGGGTATCCGTGCCTTTTGGACCTATAGCCCCTGATTTGATTCTGAAACAATACTTTTTTGAACCCAGATCGTAAATATGGGTGATTTTTTGTATTGTTGTTGTCAGATATGTGCGCATGTTGTTGAGTTTTTTATGAAAGACTAAGATTATTGAGTCCTTGTTTTAAGATTCCAACATTTAAATTTTTAGTTTCTGAATTTTATGATATAAATAGGTTGAAGACGAATCTTAAATTTGTTGTTTCCAATTTTTTGACAAAATGCCTCAATAGCTTTTGATTGCATGCTTTCAAAGTGTTTGTCATAAGGCCTCAATGATTGTTGATTTAATTTTTGCAAAGTGATTGTCAAAAGTATTGAACAGTTGTAGCTTTCGCACATATAAATTATTAGTGTAAAATTCAAAGTTATTGTAGTTTTTATGTACTAGAAATTATAAGTAGACTATTTAATGGTTGTAGCTTAATATTTCTGTAAGTTTTTGGTATGAATGTAGAAATGAATATAATTATTTGCTAAATTTTGAATAGAGAATAATGCAATTGTTTCTTGTATTATCTAAAGCTTTCATTTCAAAAAAAAAAGCCTTATTGTTGGAGACAATTTTATAGTGACTAATTATGTAGGATTTTGTGCAAATGAGCATAATAAATTTCGTGTGAGTTTCATGTATGCATGGGTGCATTATTGTGCTTCAATTTCTGTAGAAAATAGCTACTTGTGCCCAATCTATGCAGGTCCATTGTTTTACTTGGCACTTTTTGAATAATAATATTCTTCTGAATTGGTAACATTAGTTTCTCTTCTTGCAACATTCATTATGTAATTCTCAAGATTGAAGCATTGGCTTAATAATTGGGATTGAGAATTTTAATTCATTAATTTAGAAATGTTGTTTGGTCCATAAATGTTGTGATTCCATTTCATAAACATATCAAATTTATTAGATTTACTGATGAAGAGAGACATATTCTTCCCTTAGTTACCTTGTTATAGGCGGGTTAATACTCATACACTTATATGTGATATTTATAATAGAAGCATTGTACTCTTGTGGTTATGATATCAAGGGTCAATAAATGGAGCTTATTTAGCCAAATATAGGAAACCAAATAGGTTGACCAAGCTTAATGTTCGCACATGGAATTATGGTGGAATTTATTTCTGTTCTTACTTAGAGCTCATATAGGAGTATGAGAAGAGCACATGCTATCATCATTTAAACTTGAGGAATTTTTTTTTCAAATTGGTTTTAGGGGAAAGTTATCCCTGACTTCTTATGTGATATTCTTATATTGAAACCTGATTACATGATAACTTAGTTGGTAATGTTACAAAAGACAATTTGAGTATTAGTGATTAATGTGACCTTTACTTATCTATATTATTGATTGTGTATAAGGTGGGACCTTACACATGGTCCAAAGGTGGCGTGCTAACAAGCTTCTTACTGCCTAGAGTCTATCACCCAGGTGCCTTCTCTCGTCTTCCTCCATTGCTGCAACCAAATGATGTACTTGGGCTAAAATATCTTGGTCGAACAACTCCTTATCTTGACCATGCTAGGGAGAGTCAAAGGTAGACACCGTCATCCTCTGCCTCCATGCCTATCTCTTCCATGTTCCCTAACTATTTTTTCCTATCTGGTGTAATGGTGGCGAGAGAAATGGAGTCTGTATGGGTTGACTAAGAAAATTATTCATCTCTTTTCAAATCCTTCTACTTGTAAGAAATAATTAAGGAGAGGAGGAAGGTACAAAAGCATAAATCTAAGAAGAGGCATGAATTTCAATGTATGGCATATTGTCAGATTGATTTCAATGGAATGTTTTGGACAATACAAATTAACTGCAACAAATCCGCATTTATTGAGCTTTTTGTTGCATGACCACCAACTAGACTCACCTTTTATTTCAAGCATGAAGTTTATCATGCATTACCTGACAAAGCACACTACACAATGTAACACACAGATCTAGAGAAATTGATAATATGATTATATAATGAAACAAATATATAATACTAATGCATACTAATATTCCTATTTATTAATATTTAACATTAAATAATACAGTTTATGAGATATTTTATAACATTAATATTTCCCACTATTGTTAAAAAAATTTAAGTTTATCTAGTTTTTAACCTTTAAATTAGATTATGTGATTTGAATGTGGTTAATATTTTCATCATTGTTATGTTCAAAAGGGGATATGGTTCTACTTAGTGACTTTAAATAACTGAGGTGGAGATTAATTGTGAGGGGCACACAAGATCGTGAAGATGGGTTTTAAGATATAGAATAAGGATAATGATTATAGGATGATGTACTAAGTGAAAAAGAATTTACACATATATCTTAATTTAAAATAGGGTCAAATTGGGCTACAATTCTAGTAATGGGGAAAGTATTAATATATGGGGAAAAAGGATTACAAACAATCTTCCTTTAGAAAATGATAATGATTTAATGTCACTCAAGAATGTAATTGTTGCAAACAGGAAATTCTCTGTTGTTGATATCTCTTTTTGGGATGCCAAAGGAAAGTGATGTGGTTGAAACTTTGAGTTCATACCACTCATCCTGCTCCATATTTTCTAGAAGCTTTTTAATTCTATAGTTGGATGTGCCCATAAGAATCATGATCCACTGGACGAATGAGGTTGGAAAAAATTGGAGCATATAATTTGAGATGGGTATGTTTTCTTTTTGCATGGTTATCCTCCAAAATCTTATTGTTGGGAAAAATTTCAACATCCCAACAACCTTCCCAAGATTAACTCCATCTATTGTTTATTGGTGCATAAGAATATTTTAACCATAGAAAATATTCAAAATAAGGGAACCCAAGGCCCATACCAATGCTACTTGTCCAAGGACAGTGAAAAATATATCCAACACATTTTTTTTGTTGTGCCACTATATAAAAAATTTATGGACCACAACTCTTGACCCATGGAAAAATTGAAAGATATGGTCGTGTTCACTCTAAGATATCTTTTCATCCTAGACATTGCAATAGTCAGGTCTTTTCAATCAAAAACATTTTTGTAAACAAGTTTGGGAATATTTTCCCAAGTTCATTTTTTATAAAGTTTAGTTATAAAGGACCCAAAACATTTTTAACAATACCCGAGTGCTTCCGTAATTGAAAACAATGACAAATTTACATATGTGATCTAAATTTTGGGCCTAAAGGCCTTGTAAACTAACCTCTCCCTAAGTTATCGATGCCTAGGAATTTGCCTAGATTTTAAATCTCTCCCTTACAAAGACAAACAATTTGGCTCCATGGCTACTACAAAATGGTTCATGGGAAAAATGGAAACTTCATCTCTCTTCAGAAGCTTTTGGGGATTGGAAGACATAAATCTCTCAATGTTTTTTCTTATCTTTGATGATTCCTCAAAAGTGAATCTAGAGATCGTCGGAGGGGGAGGTATACTTTATAGCCTCGATGGAACTAAAGTATTGAAGTACTCATGGGATTTAGGAAATATGACAAATATTCATAAGCCTATGGTCTTCTATAAAGTCTCCTTACAACTAAAGAAAATATTTTACTTCTCTTATTATGATGGGGGATTCCCTTCTATTTGTTCAACACATGGTAAAAGGACCCCCTCTTAGTAATAAGATCTTTGAAAAACTATTAAATCACATCATAAAGGTCGTTAAAAAAATCCTCTCAATTAACTATTTCCATGTCTTATTGGGTAAAAATAAAGAATCACATGAATTTGTCAATTAAGGTTGCATCTTGAATTTTAGGGCATTAAAGGTGGAAGACCAATTAAGGCCATCCTTTGTTCCTTAAGTTTCAAATAAGTTAGATATTTTGCATATTTTGCTTTATTTTATAGTTTTATTGGAAATTTTTCAACTCTAAAGACCCATACTTTGTCAATGCAATTAGTATCCCTCAACAAAAAATAATTTCATATACGTTATATTAGATATACTCGAAATATATCATAAAATTTAATTCTAACCTCAATGTCAAACTATGAACCATATACAAATTTTGAAATCAATACAATATTCCCATTATTATTAAAAAAACAACTCTAATTTATATATAATTAATTTTATATTCAAAAATAATTAAAAAACTAGCATTATAAACTCAATAATATATTAATAATTTAAATAATAAAAATGTAAAACCAATTTTAAAAAAATACTACATAATAACAATAATAAAAACAAAACTCATGATTATCGATCATGTGAATGTAAAAGCATATATGAGCTCTACATAATATTAATAACATTTTCAATTGTATTCATAACTTATTTAATACAAATAATATAGGTAGGCAAATAAGTTAGAAATCTTTTCTATTGCCAAAAGTTATTTTAATTTATTTTTATTGAATATATAAGTTTGTAGGGTCATGTTGGATTTTTTAATATATATATTATTTATTATAAAAATAATATTAATTTTCATTTCATATTAATATAAATATGTATTAAACAAAATAAATAAATTGAAATTTTACCTTTAATATTATAAAATTATAATTATATTAAATTAAAAATTAAAAACATAAATAAAATTAAAACAATAATAAATTTAAAACTACATAAATAAAATTAAAATAATAATAATTTTATATAAATAAATACTATGCAAATTATAAATATCATTAATTTAAATGAAGAAAAATCATTTTAATATCAAGAAAAAAATCATATATCTTTAATTGACATATATGCTCCTCAAATTATAAAATTAAATTAATAATAATTTTATATAAACAAATAAATACGATCCAAATTATAAATATGATTAATTTAAAAGAGAAAAAAACATTTTAATATCAAGAAAAAAATCATATATCTAATTGACAGATATGCTCCTCAAATCATACATTTTCTTGAGTATGGCCAGCAATGTTGGAATTAAAATATAAATAATTTTATGAATTGACATATTATCACTAAAATATAAATACTTTACTAAATAATTTTGGATATTATAACTTTTTATAAAGCAATGTTAAAATTTAAGTTAACAAAAATTGTAAAATAATTAATATCAATAAAAAATTATTTTTAAATAAAAAATTTAGTTTTATTAATAAATTAATTAAATAAAAAGTAATAAGAAAATTTGTTTTTTTTATTTGATTGAAAAGTAAACGAAATAATTTAGAAATAAGTCAATCAAATAGCCATTGACATAATCTTATAAAGTGGATAAACAAAATATTAAAAGGGAGAGATTGGCGCTCTTGCCAGCATATTCGTAAGAGACCGCAGATTTATATGTCATGATTGAGTTGAGTATATACACAATTTGTATTAAACTTAAAAGGTAGGTAGGCGAGTGGGCTATTTTGTCAACGGATCATAAAATAATTCATATCATTGATCCTATTTTTGCGCGTTTTTATAAGTGTGTTTATTTTGAAATAAAATTTATATTAATTATTTAAATATATATGTTTAATTTATATATATTAATTTTATTTAATAATTATTAATAAATTAAAATAAATTATACTTATTTCACGTTTATAATTTTTTAAAATTTTAATAATAAAAGTTTTTTCATAAAATTATTATTTTAAATTTTAATAATATAAAACTTAACCTTGACATTTAGCAACCCTTAGATTTATATTTATATGGAAATAGTAATCGTTATACCTATAACTTTGATTTCGAAGTCAACCTTCTTCACATGTTTCAATACCTATCTACGAGTGAGCTACGCTAAGAAACTGGGATAATCCGAGTCAGCGACACTAATAAGTTGGGATAATCCCTCGTGGGCGAAAGTTTTTAAAAATTGTTCGTCAAATGTGGAACTTGTCCTACCTTCCAACGTCACTGAATTAAAAATGGTTCATCAAACGTGGGACTTGTCCCAACTTCCAACGTCACGAAATTAAAAAATCCTTGGGGAGGGAAAGTATTTTAATTTTTTTTTAGTGAAAATGTTGAATGTGTGCCCCAACTTATGGAGGTGGAATTACAATATGTGTGCCCCAACTTATGGAGGTGGAATCGCATTTAGATTATGTGAGGACGTTCAACTTTGGCGCATCCTTTTGTCGATACACATTCCTGATTTCTGTCCAAAATAAGTCTTCAACTATAGCTAACTATGTCCGAAATAAATCTTCAACTATGACTAACTATACCATGCTAGTAATATATATTCAACAACACATGTTGGCTCTACCATAAATTGTTTCGTTCTCTTCATTAGATCACAAATACTTTCTGCACACATAAACTAGGTGTTCCTTTTACACTGAAACATGTCCTTTTATGGTAGTTCAGGATTTTCCTTTTGTTATTGTTGTCATTCAATATATTAGCTATCAATGACAATTTATCATCTCGAATTCAGAGGTTAGCTCCCTCTAAAGTATTAAATGATCTTTCTACTCACAAGTTGAAAGTAGCTCGTGTACGCTTTTTCCTCCTCAATTATTGAGGAAAGCAGTCATTGCATCAACCTGGTACTATCTTCAAAATAATGACAAGAGATGTGTACCTCACAACAAGCAAAAATGTCTCCTCACAATCCTCTCCCTCTTACTAGGAGAACCTTCTATTATTATACCTTCCAGACACCTTGATTAAAGCATACTTCAAGCTTGTTGATCTAATCACTCCCTCTAAGTTCATATCTCATCTTCTACAATATTTCTCAACACAAGTCATGATTCTCGAAAATTCCTCTTGCTTTGCTTCATTCATACACTTCTTCCATCTGCTTGTCAAAACCTTGATAGCCTTCACTATGTACTTGTAATCCTCACTAGGAGGCCATGGAAGTAAAATTACAACCAAGCAAAGAACTCAAAGGAAAGAGATTAAGTAATAGTAAAATAACAACAATAATAATAATCAAACAAGAGAGACATAATAATATTTATCTTTTGAGAATGTTAGCTCCCTCTTGATCTTAGTTTCCTTGCATTATAGTCATCTTCTCATTTTTGTTCTCATCATTATGTCATTTTCTCCTTTCTAGGGGTAGGGGTTCTTCTTTCAACGAAAACGTCCAATCCTTGATTTTTTTTCAATGAGTCATAGGCTTTCTCTTCAAGCCATTTACGCCAGCTAGGGTTCTCAAGCCCTAGATCAATGTCAAAACCCTATAATTTTCTCTTTGCATGTGAGATGAACTTCATAATTCTCATCAATAAATTACAAGATGACTTGATGAATAATTACCCTTAGTCTCTTCAAACCAGGCAACTCACATCAAATTCTTATAATCTTATCATTAATATGAGTGATAACAAGCATCTTTGAAGCTTCCAAATTCTACTATATGTTGCACACGTCATTGATTTCAATCCATATTACATTCATATTTAAGAGATTTAGGAGGCATCATTTTTCATTGTAATATCCTTTGTATGGAGAAAATTCAGTGTCTTCACTAGTTGGACTTATGTTGATGGTGCTAGAAATCCATCAACCAAGGGGTCTCCCCGATATGTGATCTCAACTAGACCTCACACTATTTGGGATAGGATCCCCATCTGGTATATTAGTCTGGTTTCCATGTAGTCTTATAGATATTCCTTGGTTCTAACTATCACCAAGAGAGAGGAATGAAAATTCTCCTTCAAAAAGAAAGGGAGGTGTGCCTAGTGAGTGTTTGATCATATGTGTGTCAAAGTAAATATATTGCAGGGGAAAGGAAAAGGTGAGCCTCTAAGAGAGAGGTAATATTACCACCCAAGGATAGACACACATGAACAACAAGATCTGTCTAACATCTAGTGGAATATTCCACAAGGGATGCAACGATCATTATAACCAATGAACGAGAAAGGTATATCTAATATCTTGTGGAATATTCCACAAGGATGCGACAGTAATAACAACCATGACAACACATTCTCAATAAGATAAGTACTAAAATAACCGAAATAGTTCAACTACCTTATCACATGTGAAAGAAAAAATGAAATACAAACATCTACGGAATAGTATTACAAACATTCATAATCCATGCAAGAAGAACGTGTTGGCCGTGAAGGCCTCTATTATTAAGTAGAAGTTCCAAGACACAAGTATACAATGAACATCACTAGCTCCACTACTGGATCGTTTGAGCCACTCCTTGCTCCATAAGAGAACTATTTTATCTCTCTAATGCTTTGTGGGAGGAGCCAAGGTGAAATTTCCTTTACCCATACAATGAGTGTGTATATATAACCAAGAGGTGATGCTTCACCTTCCTTGTGACTCTTTGATTACCCTCACGATTGTTTGACTTCCTATGACTTTTTCAACTTATATGACCCTTCCTATTCTAAATGTGTCCTTTGGACTTCCACTTTACAATACATTTCGAATAGGTAATTACATAATCCATAATTATGATGTGGCATATGATGAGTTGTGACAGGGCATGACATGACATTGATGACATGGACTACATGATGATTCTTGTTGATTCTTTCTTTGTGTCTTCTCAACTAGATGTTATTCTTCTTCCTCCTCCTTATGACTTGAATATGAGGATTCTTTCGTGTTATCTTCATCTTCATCTTCTACTAGATTTTGATGTTCCTTTGTCTTCTCGCCCACTGATAAAATTATCTCTTCAACTGCCTCCTTCTCCATCATATTTCCATAACATGATAGAGTTCCTGCATCTACAATTCATTCATGACAAAATGACATCATTCTAATAAACCCCTAGTTTAAGATGATGCACATTGATCCACTGACCGAGCCAAAACCCAGTGACAGGTTAGGAAATAGGCTGAGTAACTACACAATTTTGTAGCTCGGGAAGTTAGGAGTGAAGATTGAACCTTAAGATTGCGCAATGTGTAGTTTAGGTTGAGTATAGGAATAAAAATAAGCATTGTATGATCTTAGGGTAACAGGCTGAGGGATTTTTCACTGTTTTAGCCAATTGTGCAGTTCTAGAGGGAAGAGTAGCCAAGGTGATTGTGAAATTTCATAGTTCAAGAGCTCAAGGCTGAAGCTTGAGGCTTGAGACTATGAAGGGCGCAGTTCAAACAAGACCATGGAGACAAAATATGTAGTTTCTGGACTCAGTGAGCTCAGTTGTGGGGTTTTTCACTACTTGGGAAAAATGCACAGTCCTGGGAGGCAGAGGAGGTTGGGCCATTGTGTAATTGTGAAGATTAGGAGCTCAAGGGATGAGATTTATGATATATATTATGCAGTTCCCAGTTGAGGCCAAGCTGGGAAGATGAATTGTACAATTAGGGGAGGGAATGTTGGGCTTGAGCACTGAATTTGCGAAGTGTGTAGTACTGGAAGGCAGGGTCGGGCTTGAGCATTGAATTTACAAAGTGTGCAACACTAGAAGATAAGAACTATGCATTGTAAAATATCAAAGGAAATCAACCTCAAAATTTCTCTAATGGTTGGCGACACACTAGTAGAACTCCAACTTCTCTACCTTGGTCAATTCTTTTGTGCAGGGTCTACTTCCTCAAGAAGTATTGATACATCATTCAGATTACCAAGGTTTTTCCCACTTTCCCCATGCATAAACATAGTCTCCTTCATTCCTTTACTTGGTTGAATACACCCATAAGATATGTGATTCTTGGAAATGTTTCAAATAAGTATAGGGTAATGAATTTTATAAGATTTATATTTTCAGAGTATAGTTTTTCATCTCTGGTGTTTCTTTCCTTCTAGCAGACCTAGACAATACCTCGGTGGAGTCACCACAGAAACACAAACATTTATCCATTGCTAATGAGCCTAGTCAGTACCCCAATGTATTTTTTTGCTTCACCTCTCTATGTAGGAAGCCTTTCGCTTCTTTCTCCTTTATTTACTTATTTAAATAGGATTATGCGTTGGCACTTATTTTTTTATGGGTGGGAGAGGGATCCCAAATTATTGAGAGTAGGTTAGGTTGTTCCTTCAGAGAAGAATATATAAGACCTCTTATATTGGTTTGCTCATTTATATTTTTCCCTTGTCCTTCTCTACTTGATTAGATTAGATTGAAAATACAAAAACATAAAAACCCAAGTATAGGCATGAGGTTTCCAGTATAGATATAGAGGTCATGGTTTGACACAAGGCTTTCTTAATGCAAGGATCATATTTTATGTCGGAACATCATCGAACAAAATATGTAACCTAGAAAAGAAGAAGGACGGAGAGTTATGCAAATTTTGCATTTTTACAAAGTCCTTTTCCATTTTTCCATATTCTCTTCCGAACCAATAGAGAATCTTCATGGAAGGTCTTATTGATGGAAAAAAGGAAAAATACACAAAACAACAAGAAAGAAAATCCAAATCATAATAAAAATAAGGTAAACCACATAAAAATGCAAGAGATGAGTAAGAAAAGACAAGAGAGAGTAAAGAGAATAGGCACAGAATGAGTCCAATAGAGGCAAAAATAAGATGCAACTAATCCTACTCCTAACCTAACAACTAGTAGGTTGGGGTCACGTATAATGAAATTTACAGTGAAGCCATCATAGTTTTTCCCGACCTGCAATCACAAAAGATACGATCTATTAAAACAGACAAAAGGTAATGTGAAATAGAAAATATGAGATATTAAATCATTTTCATAAAAAAAGGAAGGTCTTTTGTGTGGGAATAAAGGTGTATCACAACCTCTACTTTCATTTAATTGAAATTCTTACCTATTCAATGAATACCATATTTTAACGAACCTCAGAAGCTTGTCACAGATGTGTCTCCATCTACATTTAAGTCCTTATCATGTGCAAGAGAATATCAAAACTTGTTATTTGCAACAGAGCTTTCCAGGTAAGATTGTTCCAACCATTCAATGATTAGATCACAAAAATCATGATGATCCTCTTGAAAACACCTAAATATTTAAAAATATGAATTTTAAATTATAGGCATGGGGATTATGATGAGAATTTTGTGATGTAAAATAGATTGTATCATATTGAATAATCATGTCGAGACAGTGAGGACCTGACATAACCATCAGCAAACGCCGAAGTGCCTCAACTGCTTGACGGAAATTTGAATAGTGAGATGTTGAACAATGAAGATTGAAGGATTTTAAACAAATTTCATTGGATATATTGATGAGAAAATTATAAAACAAATTATAGTCATAAAAGGCAGAATCATGATCAGATGAGTTGATTAAAGCATCATATTCCTAGTTTGTAATTAATGGGGATCAATCAATTTGAATATTTCTGTGAATGCTTTGAATAATAGAATCATCTTCCTTGCATGATGAATGTTACAAACTATTTCTTTGTAACTGGTAACACTATACTAGCATTGTAACCATTGAAATAAGTGACAAATAATTCCAGTACATAAAACACATGAAACCAGTCAAAATGCAATGAACGAAGAAGAATTTGATTTGTGCGATAAATCGCACATTCATTATCACTCAAGAGGATGTTAGGTGCAATGAAGGGAAATGTTTGCAATATAACATTCAAAATAAGAACCAGGACCTAACTATTAAAGAATGAACTCATTAATCATGATTCATTCAGCCATAGATAGTCCTTGGAATGGTCAACTTCGCAATTCCATGACTCTATAAGAGGTACACATTCCAAAGCTGTGTTTGATGTGATTTTTTTGCGTGAATATTATGTTGGAATTATGATTGCATGTGTTTTCCTTGATGGAATCCCTATTATAAAAGTCCAAGTATATAGTTTCTGGATAAACTCATAGATGAAAAAGTAATGGAACAGAATGAGAGTATGATGGGACAGAGGCTTTGCATATCAGAATCAGAAGATGAATAAAGTACATAATTGAAGAACTATACACTAGTTTGTAAAGGAAAAGTCATGTATACACACAGGTAAGAACAAGAAAAGTAGTGTATGCCTTTGCGCACTAATTTTATGATACCAGAGGTCCTTACCCTAGTATTGTCCCAGAGTATTGAGTGCAGTAATGATTAATTTATCACAATATTAAAACAAACAAACAATGAAGCAGATAGCTAGCCTAATATATTAAATCAAACAAAGCTAAATCATAAAGAGAGATCCCTCTTTGAAAATGGAAGAGCTAGATTCCCACTTTCCAAAGTGGTTATGTGGTTGCTTCTATGATTTTCTCTGCAGCCTCAAAATTATAGAGTGATAACATTCTGGTGACCATACTGGGGACAAACAAAACTTGATTTCAAATATTCATTTCCCTAATTCAAAGCTTTATTTCATAAAATTAAAGATTTAAATTTTAGAAATAAATGTTTAGAGGTGGTAAAATTTGTACATAGTTAAATTGTGTGATTAATACTATATAGATATGGTGCCTAAAAGAATTCACACTAGATCACATCCAGATCCAAAGCCTCCTAGAATCTTAGATGGCCCTATGAAATTGATAAGGAAGAAAATTTTGACGGAAAGCCAAGGGAATAGTAGTCCTCCACCAAGATAAAATTCCCTTCCTAAGAGCTTTGTTACCATAGATAACATTCAATTTGATCTACCTTTTGAACATAGTCTATATAGGACCAAACCTGAAAGTTTTGTAGTTGAAATGGTCTTTGATCAAACTGTCTTAAGCCCTTACATATCTGAACATAAATCAGTAGATGAGGATTTTGATCAACAAGCTCTTCAGCGGTTCAAAAAATTAGAAGATCTAGTCATAGACCTAGATCAAGATGTCCATAAAGCATATGTCCGAAAATGTATTGAACTTTCATCCCTATCGTTCTCTATCTCATATCCCATCAAAAAATCTATACATCCAATTTTCACTTCTTCCATTTCCTCAACAATTTCCACTACCTCCCCATCAACATCACAGGCCATAATTCAAACTCTTTTAGTCCCTTCCACATTTTCTTTTTTTTTTGCTCGGTTAGACTAATCCTACACCCACGGGTTTCGAACCGGTGACCTTGCAGAACGGAGTGCCTTAACAGTGCACCCCATCACCGACTGCTCTACGCCTCGTGGGCAGTCCCTTCCACATTTTCACCTCCTATAATTTGATCTATTATTCATCCCCATACACCAATCATGGTAGCCAGGTATGTCCCTCTTATTTTAATTGCACCATTATATAATATGCCTCAAGACTACCAAACTAGAATCCCTCAATTTGATGGGACTAGGCCAGTCATTGCACAACAACATGTAGACAAAATGAACTATTGTTTTGACCTTGAGGAGGTATATGAAGAAGATGTGAAGATGAGTTATTTTTCCCAAAACTTTAATGGAGAGGTAAGGAAGTGGTTTAAATATTTACCAACTGCTACCATAAACAACCTTACTTCCTTCCATCAATATTTTCTCAATAGATGGGAAATCAAGAAAAACCCTCTTCAGATTTTTACAGAGTATGAAAACATTAGGAGACCCCTGGAGAAAGTTTCCAAGATTATTGCACTATATTTAGAAACATTTATAATGCAATATCAACAACCATTAAGGCTCTTCAAGGATTAGCTTTAATTAAGTTTCCAGGTTTTTTTTATGCCGACATGTCTTATCAGTGAAGGGAAATTAACCCTACTACCTTGGAAGAAATGCAGAGAGATGTTGTAAATGTTGAAGCCAATATGTTAGCTAAAAGATATTGACTTAGATCTGAGAGGAGAGTAACCATAAAAAATAACCCTCTACTTATTTTGTTGATGATAAAATAGATACCCTGCTCAAAACCATGGAAAGAATATGCATAACTAATAAGGCTCCCCCGTAGACAAAACCAACCTGGTCCTCAGATCAGAAATCCTAAATTTAGGAGAAACCCACCTCGGATGAAACAAAGAGAAAAAAAGGGTACAAGTCAACAGATCAAATCTCCATTTCAAGAAAACTATACAGGTGAAGATGGAGAACTAATTGAAGACCTTGTTGAAAATCACATAAATTTTATGGGAATAAATGATAGTGAATCCATTTTCTTAACTCAGGAAAAACAAGACCTCTTATTTCTTTCACAACCTGAAGTAAATTCTGAGTTATCGAAAGATTACAAACAAGGTTTTGAAAATGCAATGATGGAAGCCCGTAAATAGTACAACCTGAGGACTAAGAAAAATACTAATAATCCTACCAAAAGGACTCATGTTACTAAAAATAAAAAGATATTTGACACCCCTACTAAGAAAATTCATAATGTTTCTCCCAAAAATATTGCAAATGTTCCTACCAATAGTATCAGATGTTGTTCCTAAAGCAATTCAAACTGACATTTTCTCTACTAGCCAATAGAAGGATAGTTTCCAAAAGGATGTTGTTAAAAGACAAGATGTCATTAATATAGAAAAAACCCAAGCATCATTTAGCATAGAAAATTAATTTGCTAAACTTAAAATATCCATTATTCTGACGGAACTCATGAATAATAATGCTTACAGATCACAAGTGATGAAAGCTTTGAAGATAGGGTAAGGTGCAGACATAGTAAATTTAATTGACGGTCAACCGGAATTATTGTTTGGGCCTGAAGTTGATGGAAAACCTCATGAGGGAACTGTACCTCCATTTTATGTCAGTTTATACATTCATGCAAAAGTTCTACACAATGCAATGCTTGACTCGGGTGCTTCACCCAACCTTATTCCTAAGGCTGTTATGGAAAAAATAGTACTTCATATCACTAGACCATATAAAGACTTGTATTCTTTGATTCAAGTAAAGTAAAATTTCTAGGTATTATTAAATATTTGTGTGTCACTTTATTCCAGATACCAACTAAGAGTGTGGTAATGGATATCATTGTTGCTGATATACCTCCTACGTATGGCATGTTCTATCTCACTCATGGGGAGCTAAGCTACAAGGAACCCTTCAAATGGATATGACCTATGCTACAGGAGACTATATAGGGAAACATTAATGAAATACATGGTCAATAATCAAGAAAAAACAAAAAATTATCTCTTTTATTCCTTCCATTCAGACTTAGATTCTTTCATTTTGTACAATGATAGAGATATGGAATAAAAAATTCCAAATTTAGAAACTGCTTTGTGTGAAATTGAATAAATTAAAACAAACATTGTAAAACACGAAGAAAAGAAAATGATCCTTAATGGAACATGCATTTCATGGAGCTATAAGTAAGGAAGGATTAGGAGCAATTTTTTGGTTTCAAATTCAAAACTAATAAATAAGAAGGCCATTCATATAAACTCAAATTTCAATGTACCAAAAATATAGCTGAGTATGAAGCCTTGATCCTAGGATTGCATCTTTTGAAAAGGTTGGGTGCCAAAATAATATCAGTTGAGGGAGATTTTGAACTCATAATCAAACAAATCAAATCAGATTACTCAGTGAAACATCCAATATTAAGGGCTTACACGAATGTTGTTGTATATTTCCTTGAATGTTTTGTTGAATATGAGTTATTTGTAATTCAAAGAAGTGAAAATATCCTAGATTATGGTTTGGTTGTTTCGGTTAGTAATTGTAAAATTCCATACCATCCAAGTCACAAGTACATAGTTGAAGTACAAAACAGACCAGTTGTCCTAGATAGCATCAAGTACTGGAAATTATTTGGGAATGATGAATATATTGAAAGGTTTTTACATTCTAAATATGAATTTGAGTGTGCAAATATAGATATGGATTTTTTTATAGAAAGTAATGTAGATGAGAGTGTGAATAACATAGAATTGAATGAGCCCACGGGGCTTTAGTTCGACAGTGAAGGGTGCACTGTTAAGGCACTCCATGCGATAGGTCACCAGTTCCAATCCCCTCGTGGGTGCTGACTTACAGAAAAAAAGAAAAAAATATAGAATTGAATGGAATAGATCAAGATCAAGAATGATTAGAAATTATACAATTGAAGGAAAATGTTTTTCCTAGAGGGTTAGTTCCATTAGAAGAGTTACTTGATTTTAATGATGTGGCTATAAAAGCTAAAATTGAACCTATTGGAGAAAAAGTTGAATATTGTAATATAGGAAATGAACAAGAACCAAAATTAGTTAAACTATCTAAATCTTTACCCTCTGATGAATATCAGAAATACATAGACTTGCTAAAATAATTCATAGATGCATTTTCCTGGATTTATGAAGATTTAAAATCTTATGACACTAGCATTATACAACTTAATTTTCCTATAAAACAAGACCAAAAGCCTTTCAAACAAAAGCTTAGGAGAATCCACCCAATGTTGATGCCCCTAGTTGAAAAGGAAGTCAAAAAGATGTATGATGCTAAGATCATTGTACCATTAAGGTATTCTAAAGGGGTATCAAACTTAGTTCCAACTAGGAAAAATACTGGAGAAATTAGACTATGTTTTGATTTTAGGAATCTCAATAAAGTTTATCTGAAAGACAACTATCCTCTACCCAAAATGGACCACATTTTGTAGATGGTTGTTGGATATAGCATAATTTCTTTATTAAATAGGTTTTCTGGTTACAATCAACTTTTAGTACATCCCGAAGACCAAGACAAACAACATCTACTACGCCCTCGGGTACCTTCATGTATATTAATATGCCTTTTGGCTTAATGAATGCTAGTGCTACATTCCAAAGAGAAATGGGAATTTACTTTGCAGATGAAATAAGTAGGTTTGTAGTCATTTATCTCGATGATATAATTTTCTTTTGAAGACAACTGAGGAATATTTTCTTCACCTAAGAAGAGTCTTTGAAAAATATAGAAAAACTAGTATTTCTCTAAACACAAAGAAAAATTTGTTTGGTTTAGAGTAAGGAAAATTTCTAGGTCACCTCATTTCAAAATATGGGATCAGAATTGATCCTAGCACAATTGAAGCTATTTTAAAGATAGGTCCTCTTAGAAATGTAAAAGAACTACAATATTTCACTGGAAAAATCAAATTTTTGCGAATATTTATCCCTAATTTGGCAGAACTTCTAAGAAATACAAAAAATATGTTAAGGAAATACACTCAGGTAAAATTGAATATTGAATAAAAAAAATCATTCGATCGGGTAAAATAAGCCCTAACTAAAGTTCTTGTGTTGATTAGACCTGATTTTACTAAATATTTTTTATTTTTTTCATTTGCATCTGAACATACTATTGCAGCAGTTCTCTTGCAGAAGAATAATGAGGGACATGAACATCCTATTTCTTTCTTTAGGAAAGCCTTAAGAGATGTTGCATTGAAATACAACATCATGGAAAAGAAAGCCTTTGCTTTAGTGAGAGAAATTAAAAATTTTAGAGTTTATATTCTCTATTCACATATAATTTCTTTTGTTCCAAACACTGTGGTAAAAGACATACTGACCCAAAATGGTCCCGATGGAAAAATAGGTAGATCAATTGCAATTCTCTTATAATATGACATTTAAATGAAGCCTACCAAACTTATTAAGGGTCAAGGACTAGAGAAATTAATGGCTAAATAAAATTTTCATGCTTTGGACATAAAATTTGTAGTTGCACTTGATGAACAAGGAGAGGAGGCTACTCCACAAGTAACATAGGTTTTTGCAACCTCTCCTTGGTATGCAGACCTTATTTTTGTCTTACATCATTTACAAGCTCCTCTTGGTTTGAAAAATACTAAAGCTAGATTTCTTAAACTCAAAGTGATGAAATTTTGTATTCTAGATAATAATTTATATTGGAAGGATGCTGGAGGGATTTTACTATACTATTTACTGAAAGATGAAGCAGATAAAGTAATTCAACAATTCCATGAAGGAGATTGTGGAGGAAACATGTACTAGAAGACTACTCCCAGCAAGATTTTAAGAGTTGGTTTTTACTAGCCAACCTTATTTGTAGATGTCCATAAGAAAGTCACTTCATGTCACCAATGTCAAATATTTGAAGGAAAAATAAAAAAATTTCCCCTACCCTTGAAGCCCATAACAGCTGAAACTCATTTTCAGCAATGGGGTTTGGGTTTCATTGGAGAAATTTATCCTACTCCCTTTGATCAACACAAGTGGATCCTTACAACCAGTGATTATTTTACCAAATGGATTGAAGTTATACCTCCTGTTGGTGTTCGGATATGAACAATGTTCAACCCTTTTTGCACATAAATTATCAACCCGAGGGTGTTACTTATTTCAAGACTAATGACCCAATATATGCAGGAGCAAGCACATGACCTATTGTAGATCACTGGTTTAAATCTATAAAAACACATACTACTATAACAACAATGAAATAGATTGCAGAATTAAAAATACATTCACAGCAATTGATGGATTAAACTGTAACAACAGTAATGAAATCGCACTAAAACATGAAAACAATGAAAAGAAAAGGAAACACAGCACCTGATTAGAAGAGTGGGCCCAACTATCTGATCAGGGCTGCAACAAAATCATGAGTTACAGGTGAAACAACAAGATGTTGTTCATTTAATTAATGTCAAAATAAATCGTTACAAAATCAGTATGTAATTGGGCTTAAACCCGATTCACAGCCCGCAGGCCCTCTTTATACAAATGTCCTAGAAACCTAGATTCCCTTCAGCAACTCAATATTACAAAACTACACTTTGTTACAAGAGCAACCTAGTTGCCCAGAAAGAAACCATAAAAAGGCCTGAAATAATGTTGGTGTGGAACAGAGTCTGTTACGCTGTAACAACAAATGAATATAGCGCTAGAAATTATGGGTTGTTCCACGACTCACGGTTGCAACTTTCTTGCTTTGGCCGAATCTGTAGAAATATCGGAGTTAATATTGAAAAAAGGTAAAACCTCCATGACAATCACTTCATTAATCAAATATCCCATGGAAGGTAAGGAAAATGGTTTTTACCTCATGCGTTTAAGAACAATAATGGTACAAAGAGATAGAAAGAGAGGATAAAATGGGAGAGGAAAGTATACAAATCCAGTACCCAACATCTCCCCCCAATTGTTCTATCTGCATGTGCTCATGCAACTCGTCATCTCCTCAGACCTGGATTGGATTGGCTGTGACTGGCATGAAGCTGTGTGAGATCATACTCTTCAACCATTTCCTTCCTTGGCGGTTTAAATCCTTCTGTCAAAAAAACATCCTTCCACCAGTCTAGATCAATGTTGTATGCAGGATTATATCACTTGGTTGGCAACCAGATAAGGGGAAATTGAAACCTCAATCCCATCCATATGACCCCACAGGTATGAATGCATGCTACGAAACGTGGCATCCTCTCTAGAGCCCATGTGAAGTTATGTCTCCCAAATGGTTCTCGTTCTCTGACAGCTGAGGATGACAATATCCACCTTTCTGACAACTATCCAGTGCTTCCTTACAGAACATTGTAATCTGACCAACACATAGGTCAGTGCACCATTTCTTGGTTACCAACATGTGTTCTTTATGGCCCTCAATCTATAGAAATGTATAATTCTTGTTATACATGTTTGACGACTAGCCATGATCTTTCCTCATCATTAATGGCCTTCCAACTTGGTTTTCTTCAAATGTATCCTAGGCCTTTCTCCACTTAATCTGATTGATGATATAGGAGGTGAAAACTCTTAAATGAATGTCCCCCAAGAATGGAACGGGGTTAAAAGACTGATCATGCCTCCAGAAGTAACCATGCATGTAGAGCTCGAACATTAAGTGTTGTCCTATGATATCATGAATTTTTAAAATACGGAGAAATTGAATGGGGTCCTCAATATCATACCAAATATCCTTATATACACTTTCAATACAAAAGAAAAGAAATTTCTCATAAAGGAATAAGGGATAGCTATGTGCAGGAGA
This sequence comes from Pinus albicaulis, assembly GCA_034641835.2. Taxonomy (NCBI): domain Eukaryota; kingdom Viridiplantae; phylum Streptophyta; class Pinopsida; order Pinales; family Pinaceae; genus Pinus; species Pinus albicaulis. Next base: position 938,149,419 of record CM076583.1, on the reverse strand, counting down.
TCTACAGGCCATTACCTATTGTGCCAGGGAGAACATCTTCTCCTTATCTGTTTGCAGCAGCAGCACTTTTTCCTCCAATTATTCTATTCTAGCCTTTTTTTTATCTTGCTTCAGTCGCACCTTATATAGCTGATCCATGTACTCTATGAAAATTCTAGCAGTCTGTTCTCAAACTCGATTTGTTTCCTTCTTATGGTCACTTGCAGCAAACTGCCACTTCTGGATTTCGGCGGCCAATAAAAATTCTCAGCCTTCAAACAATTCTTCAATCAGGCTAGTCTGGGTGGTTGTAGAGGAGACCTAAATTTTTGGCTTTACTGCCCTCCATTTGTAGATTTTTACCTTATTTTTCAGCCGAGAAACTTTCCTTTTCAAATCTCGAACCTCCCTTTTGAGTCTCATGGTTTCATTGAACTAGAGTTGATACCTCTTCTTGAGAGCTAACCTTCTTTTCTCGCATTGTTCAATCCATTCATGTTTGACCATAAATTTAGTTTCTAGGCCTATGATAGGCTCAGGAGGCGGTGGAATGCTGCCAGTATTCTCAACGGATTCTCTTGTTAAGCCTTTTTGGCTAGGCTCCCTATATTCAGGGGCTTCTTCCTCTATATTCCCTTCGGGGACTCCTGCCATATGGTCGACATTTTCATTTAAAACTCTATGTTCTGGTGTTTCCACATGAATTATATCTTCCTTGCGAGCCTCTAAGTGCTCCAATAGAGGTTCGGTAGTGACTGGGCCAATCTTGGCTGTGTCAACAAATTTAAGCACTTGTGGAATAACTACTTCCTCCATTAATCATTTGGGTGAGTGAAATCATCTCGCCCCTCTAGGCATCATGGACTGGAATGGAGAATAGGGGATAGACTCATCATCCTCATTTCCATCTTCAGCCAGAGCTCCATGCATTACTACCTTAGCCGGGGTCGATGCTAGCTCTTGTGGGGCAACATCAATTCCGAAGCTTGTTTCCCTTCTGTCCAGCTCTTTGTTCATCATTTCTTCTTCTAGAGTCGATAATGGTCCCTGTGGGAGAGTATCAACCTCCTGATTTATCCCTTCTCTACCTTCCTGTTCCTCATGAATTGCTTCTTTTTCCAAAGTCGATACTAGTTCTCAAGGGATAACATCGATTTCATAGGCTGACTCCTCCTATTCTAGTCAAATTGGGGGTGGTTCTTGTGTAGCACCCAAACTTGTATCAAAATCCATATATTCTTGGGCAGGTGATGTGGTTTCTTGCAAAACAACATCACTTTCCATTCCTCTATCTGCCATTTAATTCCCTTGTTCTTCATTGACAAAAGTTGACGACTGTATGACAATCTTGACTTCCTGCACGATATGCATAATTTCTTTATCTATGGGATCCTCAAGCAAGGTTGGTTCTTGTATGGTAGCCCCAGTTGTGTTGCCAATTACCTCCTCCATTCTCATTTCTTTAGGTTCCTCCCGATCAACCATCATTTCCACTTCTTCGGGTTCCTCTTGATCAACCTCCATTTCCATTTCTTTAGGTTCCTCTTGATCAATTCCTTCTGAATGTTCTTATTCTGCTACACCATCCAAAGAGATTGGTTCCTCTTCTCTAGCAAAAATAATGGTTGCTATCTCTTCTTCTGAGGATCCACAAATTTCCATTTAGGAGACTTGAAGCCTATTTATTGCATGCATGACCAATAAATTCACCAATCCGTGGAATGCACCAATCAGGAGTAATAGCAGTGCGAGTAACAACATCCGATGTAATAGCATCTGGAGTAATAGAAGTGCGAGTAGCAGCATCTAGAGTAACAACAGTGCGAGCAACAGCATCCAGTGTAATAGCATGTAGAGTAACAACATTGATCAAGGAGTAACAACATCGAGTAGTAGCACATGGTGTAATAGCATCATAAATAGCAGCAATCGAGTAACAACATCATGAGTAGCAGCAACTGACTAACAACATCATGAGTAGCAGCAACTGAGTAACATCACCATCAGTAGCAGCAACTGAGTAACATCACCATCGGTAGCAGTAACCGAGTAATAGCATCATGAGTAGCAGCAACCAAGTAATAACATCATGAGTGGTAGCAACCAAGTAACAACATCATGAGTAGTAGCAACTAAGTAACAACACCATGAGTAGCAACAACCGAGTAACAACACCGTGAGTAGCAGCAACTGAGTATCAACACCATGAGTAGTAGCAATCGAGTAACAACACCATGAGTAGCAGCAACCGAGTAACAACACCATGAGTAGCAGCAAATGAGTAACAACACCATGAGTAGCAGCAAGCGACACTTGGAAAATTTTGCTTTGATTTTTACTCGTTAGTAATAACTCCTGCGAAAAGACAACAAGATAAACAATATAATTCTTTATTCTTTTATTATATATATATATATATATATATATATATATATATATATATATATTTATTTATTTATTTATTTTATTTTATTTTATTATTATTATTATTGTTTTTAAACAAGGGTGCGGAGGAAGAGTTCTCTTCACTGATAACCTTCAAACCAGATTTCTCATAGAGGTGTTTGATAAAAGCATCCTTAGAGGTCTGGCAGTGGTATAATCTCATGCGATGTCCATTGAATATAAATGAAGCACGTGTATCATCAATTGTGGCTAGCCTGACTGTCCCATTATCAAATACAGCGTCGACCTCATAAGGTCCCATCCAGCGAGTGCAAAGATTTCCCTTAAAATCCTTAAAGCGGGAGTCATAGAGTAGTGCCCAATGTCCGATCTGAAACACCTTATTTTTAATAAACTTATCATGCCATTTCATTCTGTGCTGTTGGATAGCAGTAGTTCTCTGGACAGCCATTGAACAGATTTCATCTAGTTCATTAAGTTAAGCCAGTCGGTGTTTCTAGGCATCTAATAGATCTAAACCAACTTCAAGAGCTGTTCTAAGCGTACTAATTTCAAATTCTATTGGAAACAACGGGGTTTTCCCATAAACCAAATCGAATGGCGAGAACCCAGTTGTATTTCTCCATGTTTTTTTGTAAGCACAGAGAGTTTCAGATAGCTTTTGAGCCCAATCCCGACGATGGTATGCCATAGTTTTTGTCAAGATATTTTCCAATGTCTTATTTGTGCTTTCCACTTGTCCATTCACCTAGGGATGGTATGGAGACATCACCCTGTGCTTGACCCCATATTTATGCATGAGCTTTGCTATCATGTGTGATGTGAATTGTGCTCCTCCATCTAAAACAATATATCTTGGAGTACTATAACGAGCAAAAATTTCTTTAAATAGAAAATCTGAGACCACCTACTCTGTTTCTTTCGCAACAGCATTGGTTTCTACCCACTTAGTCACGTAATCAGTACATACCAAGATGTGGACCTTCTTCTAGGAGGGTGGGTTAAAGGGTCCAACTAAGTTAATAGCCCATTTCTCAGAAAGCTCGAGGACTACCTGTTCCTGCAAAGGAATTTCATTAGCTCGACCAGGCTGCCCCATACATTGGCAACTATCACACATCCTGAAATAATTCTGTGCATCGCGACAGATAGAAGGCCGGTAATATCCCATTTGTAGCACCTTATGGCTTGTTCTTTTGTCTACAAAATGCCCTCCACAAGGGCCATCATGGGCAGCTTTCAATATTTCATAAATATCATCCTTAGACACACAACGTCGGATCTTCTTATCCACTCCTGTATGAAAAAGGTATCCTGCTATCCAAGAATATCGGGCATTGAGATGAATAATTTTTTGTTGTTCCCTATATGAAAAATGAGGAGGAACTTTCCCTATAGCAAGATAGTTAGCAATATCTACGTACCACAGAGGTTTAGTAGAGACTGCAAAAACATGTTCAGCGGGAAAACCATCTTCTATAGGTCTGCCTTCATTATTTTTATCCGTTCTAGATAGGAGATCAGTGACTACATTACCTTTTCCTGGTTTGTCTACTATTTTAATATCAAATTCTTGAAGAAATAGCAACCATATTGTAATACGACCAAGAATAATAGGTTTATTCATCAAATACCTGATTTATGCATGATCGGTATGGACAACAGTAGAATTCTCAATGTAGTACCGGAACTTATTGACAACATAAATGACAGACAGGAATTCTTTTTCTATCACCATGTAATTTAGTTCAGCAGGAATTATATTCTTGCTGACATAGTAAATTGCATATAGTGTTTTGTCTACTTGCTATCGTAAAACAACCCCTACTGCTCTTTCAGAAGCATCGGTATGTATGTGAAACGGTAATGCCCAATCAGGTCCTTGGAGGATTGGAGCCATGCAAACCAGCCCTTTAATTTTCATGAAATCTATCTCACAATCTTCAGTCCACAAGAATTTTACATCTTTTGTTAGCAATTGAAACAGTGGGTGTGTTATTTTAACAAAATTATCTATAAAGCTTCTGTAATAACCAGCACAACCAATAAATCTACATACCTGTGTGGGTTTTTTGGGTATCGGAAAGAGTAATATTACCTCTAATGTAGTTGGATCAACTAGAATTACATCGACTAACAGAAAATGTCCCAATACTACTCCTTCTTCCCTCATCATATGGCATTTGACTGTACTCAGAGATACATGGGTCTTCTTACATATTTTGAGTACTTTCTCTAGATTTTCCAATTCTTCCTCGAATGAGTTTCCATATGGAGTAAAATCATCCATATAGATCTCAATGCTATCATCAACCAAATCAGAAAATATTCCCAAAATTTCCCTCTGGAAAGTAGCAGGAGCATTACATAGGCCAAATGGGAGGACCCTGTATGCAAAGGTTCCCCAAGGGCATGTGAAAGTTGTTTTATCCCCATCTTCCAGGGCTATCTGGATCTAGTTATATCCACTGAATCCATCTAGGAAGGAAAATAACTTCTTCCTAGCCAAGGTATCTAGGACTTGGTCAATGAATGGCAAAGGAAAATGGTCTTTTTGAGCTACCTTATTTAGTTCCCTGTAATCTACGTAGATCCTCCATTTACCACTCCTTTTGGGAACAATAAATAGCATAGATACCCACTGGATATCTGAGATGGGGTAAATGAATCCTACATCCAATAACTTTTGTAATTCTTCCTTGACAATGTTTTTGAGAGCAGGGTTCATTCTCCGTTGAGGCTATCTTATAGGGAGGCAATCTTCCTTAATATAAATATGATGAATACATAAGTTAGCAGGGATCCCCTTCATGTCAATATAATCCTAGGCAACAACTTCTTGATGATCTTGAAGGACTTTCAAAAGTTTTTTTGTTTGGGATTAGGATAGGTTTGGGTTGATATTAATTGTTTTCCCTGGTTCAATATCAATTGGAGTACTATCATGGGATGAGGTTATAGGAATGTCTTCAATGTCATCTTCTGGTTCAATGTTTTCTTGTGTTTCACAGCTCATAGAAGATTCTAGAATATGTCGAGCTGAATTAGAAATAGAACTAGAATCGTTAATGAAAGCATTAATGGCATTGTCCTCGGTTTCTATTTTAAATTGAAGGGCCTACCCAATAGTGAGGACTAGTCTGAAATCTTCATTTCCAGGTTCAAACTCTTCTACGGGTAGAGATTTCTGATTGGTTAATGATGTTTCAAATGAGCTAGGTTCTGTAGGAGGATAAAGCTTAAGATTCTTTGTAACTATCCCATTTGATATGATGATATGCCTAGATCGACACCCTATGTAGGCATCTACAGTTGTGAGCCAGGGTCTTCCTAGGATCAATGGGTGACCACCAAATAAAGATCGAGTCTGTAATACAAGGAGGTCCACAGGGTAATGCTGTGAATCTACTGAATAATCACATCCTCCAATTTCCCTATTGGTTTAATTGTAGACCTGTCTGCTAGTTCCGAGATAATAGGGATTGGTTTAATGTTTCCTAGACCTAATGTGTTCATTGTTTTAGTGGTGATAACATTGATGGCAGCTCCCAAATCTACTAGTACGTTTTGGATTTCAACCCCATTTATCTGTACTATTAGAATTAGGTTCCCTGGGTCTATGTATTTTATAGGCATGATCTTTCTTAACATGATGTTGGATAGTCTACCCATTACATGAATGGTTAATGGATCTTTAGGTTTCTTCCTTGGTTCCTTAGAGCATTATTATTTAAGGGTCTTTGTGTATATAGGTACATCCATCATATCCTGTAGCAGGGGTATTTTAACAAAGAGATTTTGTAGCTCCCCTAAGAAATCAAATTTTGGTTGAGGGTTTGGTTTACTCAAGGTCAGTCTTTCAGGATATGGTGGAGAAGTTTAATGACCTCCATTAGGAACAGATTGGGGAGGTGTCTGGTTCATTATGTTTTGGTCTGATTTATCCCCAGCTGTTTTCTGTTCTGGTTTTGTATCTTCACTGTCAATATGTTCTATAATAATAGGTGAAGTAGGTGCATTTACTACCCAGCCAGATTCTAGGTTTATCTCATTAAGTCCCGTGGTAGAAATGTTGTAAGATGGAAGGTTTAGAGTGTCTATTTGTTGGACCCCTTTATTATTGAGATTCAGGTTGGGCTGGATAGGAATATGGGGTCTAATGGTTGGGTTTCCTGAAGGTCCATTGGAGGGCAACTGAAGTTGTTTTTGAGGCATAGACTGAGGAAGCTATCCAGTAGGAGATGGTCCATGCCAGGTCTGATTCCATGAAGGATTCGGACTGGCCTGGGGAACCCATTGTTGCCAAGGGGGATACTGATATTGAGACCACATAGCTAAAAACGGTGCAGATTTGGGGTTCATATTAAAATTATTAAAATACTGAGATGGGTCCTGAAACATACCTGGATTCATAGCTGGTGGGCGAGGTTTCCATGGCTTCTTCTGCCCCATGAAGTACATCTAGGCTACCACGCTTTCTTCACTTTCCCCTTGAAAAAATACCCTCATTCTAGGTAGGGAAGGACATGAGCTGGTCCCATGAGTCTATTCACAGATTTTGCAGGCTTCCACTTTGTTTAACGGGCATTCCTTCAAAGGATGCTTCTTTCTACACTGTGGGCAGAATATAGCCATACTATTTTCTAACTCCATTTGTTTATGTTTTGCTTGCAGAGTGTCCATCTGGGTGGATAATTTTCTCAGAATATCAGTCCTTAGGTTGTCCAGTAGATTTCCAATTTCTTCTTTTATAACCCCTCTATCGGAAGTATTTGATGACCGAATTCCTTGTCCACTCCTTGCAGCCCACCGTGAACACTTAATGCAATAGTCACAGATAGTATCGAAGTCTTCTTTCGAAATATCCCCTTTTCCTACTATATTCAAAAGTTGTAGTGAGTCTTCCCTAAGTGCTCGTAGAAGAATGATCTTTAGAATGTCCTTGTCCAAGTCACTATGGCTAGACCTCTGCAATATGTATTTGAATCATTCCACACAGTCCTCCATGTTTTCGTCCTCTTTTTGTGCAAACTTAAAGATTTCCTCCTTAATGTCATGGGATTTATAGTAATATTGGTATTTCTCCAAGAAGGCTTCTTTCATTCCTTCCCATGAGGTAATCGTGCTCCCTCCTAAACCCATGAACCATCTCAGAGCTGTCCCTTTTAGGGTAGCAGTAAATATTTTTAATTTTTGAGCATCAACTATATAATCATATCCTCGACAAACAATATCAAATTTGAAGAGGAACGTATCAGGGTCTTCAAAAGAAAGCCCATGGAAACTAGGCAGAGATGTTAAAGAGATGGGTCTCATCAGTGCATCACCTGCAATGTTTCCAATTGGAAAATCAATAGAGGAACTTACAAGTGCCATAAATACCCTCCAATACTCACTTGAAATTTCGATTGGTTCTACAACTGGTATTATAAGAGGTTTCACCGCACTCTGTTGGTCCCTTGGTGACTCAAAATCCTTCGGGAATTCTTTCACCAAATCGGAATTGTTTGATTCGACTACAGGAGGTTTTACAACACTCCCTTGGTCTCACAGTGATGAAAACCCTTTTGGAGGTTCTTCTTCCCAATCAGAATTGCTCAGTTCTTTTGATCCTCTACTTGCTATTTCTTCCCCTTCTGTTGTTGGTAAGGATGTCTCCTCCACCGATACCTTGTTTATTAAGTCTTCTGCCATCAAAATAATATCTTCTCGTACTGTGGATAGCACTGGTTGCTCCATAGACTACCCTTCAGACTTCGTCTAAACTCTTACCCTGATAGCAATATGGGATGATGCCTCAGATCTAGATTTTTCAATAATCTCCTGGATGTATGTCTTCCTTCCCAGATCCTTTCCTTTATTTGGGGGTCTTCCTCTACCCCTCTTATTTAGATCCTTGTTCGTACAAATTTTGAAGAGGGTTCATCAAAGTAACAAAATATCTCAGGACCTGGATCAAGACAGATAACTTGCTCCCCAGGATGAGAGAGTAGGTTCAAATAGAAAATAAAAAGAAAATTAAAGTTTAGGACCTGAAGTAGGGTAATCACATACTCTCCTCAGGATGAGAAATTGGCCCTTCAGAAAAGAATAAAAAAAAATAGAAAGCTGGAAACTATGCCTAGGACTTAGGGTAGGGTAGCAAAATTCCCTCCCCGAGATGAGGGATTAATCTTAATGAAAAGCAAAGAAAAAGAAAAACAACATACTACGCTCAAGTCTTGGAGAAGGGTAATAAATGCCCTTTCCAATACGAGAGATCGATTTTGAGAAAATCAGTAAAAAGAAGAAAAGAAAACACAAAACACTATGCTCAGGACTTGAAGTAGGGCAATAAATTCCCTCCCCAAGATGAGAGATCGACCTGTAGATCAATTGTAGATCTCGTTCTTGCACCTATTAGCCTTCCCCAGAAACAACACCAAAATGTTGGTGTCCAGATATGAACAATGTTCAACCCTTTTTTCACATAAATTATCAACCCGAGGGTGTTAGTTATTTCAAGACAACGACACAGTATATGCAGGAGCAAGCACATGACCTGCTGTAGATAATAGGTTTAAATCAATAAACACACAGACTACTATAACAACAATTAAATAGATTGCAGAATTAAAAATACATTCATAGAAATTGAAGGATTAAACTATAACAATAGTAATGAAATCACACTAAAACATGAAAACAATGAAAATAAAAGGAAACATAGCACCTGATCAGAAGAGTGGGCCCAACTCTCTGATCAGGGTTGTGGAAAACTCACGAGTTACAGGTGAAACAACAAGATGTTATGCATTCAATTAATGTCAAAATAAATTGTTATAAAATCAATATGTAATTGGGCTTAACCTGAGTTCATATCCCACAAACCCTCTTTATACAAATGTCTTGGAAACCTAGATTCCCTTCAGCAACTCAATATTACAAAAATACACTTTGTTACAACAACAGCCTAGTTGCCCAGAAAGAAACCATAAAAAGGCCTGGAATAACGATGGTGCAGAATAGAATCTGTTATGTAGAAATTTGAATAACTGATATATTATTCACTGAGATTCTCCTGATCACACACTATTTTAACTTCATGCACAATACAGAATCTCTTTTACCATTGATCATTAATTGCAGAAATAAAAACAATCGCATGCGCACATTAAAACCATAAACAATCACACATATGAACACAGTATTTCATGGGAAAGCTTAAAGCTGAAAACCCCCAACTATCTGTATATTATATGTCATAGATATCATGTAACAATCATTGTACAAAGCTCCTCACAAGCTCTCAGCACAACCTCGAATTGCTACACACTAATCAAGCTAGATCTAGCAAAACACATGCTCCAATCTCTGCCACCTGATAGCCAGCCTCTATTGCGTAATCAATGTTGTAGGATGGCTCATTAAATAACTTGAACCACCTGGCTTGTACTGCGCAATCCTCATGGGCTTCTCCAATCACTGGTTGTTGCAAATATGCAACATTATAGTCACAACTGATAGTTAACCTGCTCTTTCACCTATCTCTGCACTGGTCTCCACTGAAACTGTCCATGCACTGAAGTTAACTGATGTATTCTTTAGTTGATTAATGAGTTTATAATTAGTGAATTAATTAATAATTAATTCACACCACTCTTCACTAGTGTATTAATCAGTTATACTAAATACAACTAGCTCAACTATGTTTAGATTAGTTAAACTGAACACAACTCCATTAACTCCTCAATCAACTCCACCAAACTCTGTCATATGAGTTCTAATTGAAGTATCCATGAAATAGCTCCACTTAACCCTTAGGAATAGTGTAATTTCTTCTATCATCTCCTGTGCCACATATGTGCACTTAACCGAAGTGCTCCAAGAGAATAAGATAATTTTTACAATCCAAATATTATTAAGAGCTAATCATATTCGACATTTCTATTTTTATAATGGTAATCTAAAAATAGATTCTTCCCAATATGTCTAAAAATAGAAGTCCATATATTGTTTCCGACTTGACCAACCATCCACAAATAGCATCCTGCAGCTCATACAATATGATCCATATGTCTAAAAATAGACATAGTCTAAAAATAGACTTTGCACAAAAAATAGCCTGCGGGCCCACTTAGTGAAGGCGCCTTCTTTCCACTAAGCTCATCATCTTGTTGCCATCTCAACACTCCCTCTCAACAAGATAAGGATTATCTACCACCCCCATCCTGCCTCTGTGGTATTCGAATTTGCTCCTGGTGAGCGCCTTCGTCAAGATATCAGCATCCTGATCCTCCGTGGGAATGTATGAAAGCAACATGATCTTCCGCTGCACACAATATCTGATATGATGATACCAGATGTCAATGTGTTAGATATATCATGAAATACTAGATTAACCGAGAGTTTGATGCAACTCTGATTATCACAATAAATCACAGTAGGCTCTAAGTGTGAACCGAACAACCCGACTAGGATCTTCCTCATTCATATAGCCTCGCATGCAGCCAAAATCGCTGCCATATACTCGACCTCTGTTGAAATGAGTGCCACATATCTCTGCTTCTTGTTGTACCAAGAAACTACTGTCGACCCGATACTGAAAATCTCTCCAGATGTGCTCTTTCTGTCCGTTGGGTTCCCTACCCAATCTGCATCCGTGAAGCCACACAGATTCACCTCATCCGACTGTCTGTACCATAATCCATATCTCGATGTGCCTCTGAGATATCTCAATACATGCTTGCTTGCCTTCCAGTAGAGCTTGGTAGGCTTAACCATAGCTTGTGAAAGTTGGTTAACAGCATAGCATATGTCGGGTCGTGTATTGACCAAATACATAAGCGACCCCACCAACTGCCGATAAATAGTGGCATCCACTACCTCCGCTGAAGTAGCATACTCCTTCCTCCAACCACTAGGAAGAGGAGTATCAACAGGCTTGCAGCCATGCATGTTGAACTTCTCCAGTATCTCCCTGGCATACTTGCCTTGAGAAACAAATAGTCCATCACTATGCTGCCAAATTTCCAATCCCAAGAGATAATGAAGGAGGCCCAACTCCTTCATCTCAAACTCCTTTCCAAGATCAGCCCTACATGAGTGTATCAACAGTTCATCACCCGTCAAAATAAAATCATCTACATAAAGTACAATGATCAGCAACTTATCCTTCACCCTTATCTGGTATAGGTTGGGATCCACCTCACTCTTGGAGAATCTAAATCCGATGAAATAACTGTTTATCCATGTGTACCAAGCACGAGGTGCTTGTTTCAACCCATATAGCGCTCTCTTGAGCCTGCACACATGCAAATCGCTGCTGAAGATCTCGAAACCTTCGAGCTTCTCTATGTACACCTCCTCCTCAATCACCCTGTTGAGGAACACAGTCTTCACATCCATCTGATGAATGTGCCACCCCATCTTCTCTGAGAGAGCAAGAATCATCCATATGGAAGAATACCTTGTGACAGGTGCAAAGGTCTCCTCATAATCAATCCCCTCAATCTGTGAGAAGCCTCAGGCAACAAATCTTTCCTTGTACTTCTCCACACTCCCGTCAGCTGCCTGCTTCAATTTGTAGATCCATCTCAAACCCACCACTGATTTCCCCTCCATCCTTGGGACAATCTCCCATGCACTATTTCTGATAATCGAATCATACTCTTCCACCATGGCATCTACCCATGCGAGATCCTCCACAACTTCTTCAAAAGAGGATGGCTCCGTCACAATACACTTGCTCATAAGAGCCATGTATCCATTATACCGATCAGGTGACTATCTCTGTCTGTGTTCTGATGTAGGTGCTCCTACAACCTTCTCTACATCTTGAGCCAGTCGCTCAGCTTCTGTAATGCACTTCCGCCCTATGATGGTTGGCGCTGCTTGAGTGGTATATTCCACTCCATGAACCTCCTCTTGTGGCTAATACACATCCAGAGACTCATCCTTAGGAACTAATAGCTCCTCATCTGCATGCAAGTGTGGCTCCCTCTCAAGAGAACACTTCATGGCTTTCTCCTCGTGAAATTTGATATCCTGTCGCACAACAGTCTTGCGACTGTCTGGAAAATACACACGATAGTTGTGGGGTGTATCAGTGTACCCCACAAATATCCCAACCTCTACAGTTGGCTCCAGCTTCTTCCTGGCATCCTTCGTCATAGGAATGTAAACAAGGGAACCAAAAATCCTCAAATGGGAAATATCAGGCTTCTTACCAGAAAATGCCTCCTCAGGTGTACTCATGCCAAGTATCCTATGAGGAAAATGGTTTGGTACATATACTGCAGTATTGCATGCCTCAACCCATAAGTGTATGGGAAGGCCTTGATCATGCAACATCGCCCATGCAGCACCCACGATCGTTCTGTTCTTTCGCTCAACAACCCCATTCTGCTGTGGGTTATGAGGTGCTATGAGCTCTCTTCGAATTCCTTCTGCACTGCAAAAGTCCTTGCACTCACCAGAGATGAATTCACCACCATTGTCACTCCTAAGAGCCTTCACCTACTTCCCTGATTATTTCTCAACCAGTGCCTTGAACTCACAGAACTTTGAGTATTTCTCACTCTTCTTCTCCATGAAGAAGATCCAACACTTATGAGAAAATTCATCAACAAATATCACATAGTACCTATGCTTTGCTGTCGAAGCTACTGAGAAAGGTCCACACACGTCTGTGTGAATTCTCTCAAGGATCGTCGTGGCGCGACTGTCCTTCTCGTGAAAGGTGGCTTTCACAAATTTTCCCAAGGTACATCCCTTGCACTGATCTGACTGCGCAAGAGTACCCTTAGGAAGCCCAGTAGAAATCTACTGTAGTATCTTCAAAGCTCCATGGTGAAGGTGGCCCAATCTCCGGTGCCACAACTCGCCATCATCCCAGCTCACCACTCCTTTTGCCTTGCCTCCCATGGTTGCGCAGCCATCTACCTACAATTGATAAAGGTTCTTAACTCGAACCCCTATCCTCAAGGTCTCACCAGTTGCCTTACTACGCAGGAAAGCCTTTCCCTCACTAAAGACAACATCATATCCCTTGTCTTCCAACATCGCCACAGAGATAAGATTCTTCTTAAATCCTGGAACATGCATCACTTCCTTCAATACGAAGGGTTTGCCAGACTCCCTCTCAAAGGAAATGGTACCGATACCAGTCGCATTGTATCTACCATCATCGCCCATCTCGATGTGCACTCCAAGATATTTCTCATCTAGATCAGTAAACAAATCTCGATCTCCTGTCATGTGAAAAGAGGCACCACTGTCAAGAAACCACACTGAACCCATCACACTTGAGACCAAGCATGCGATTAGCGAAAAATCTAGCTCAAACTATGAGGCTAAGGCCTCTCCAGCTGCAGATCCAGCAGCCTGCTTATTTTTCTTCTTCTATGGACAATTAGTGGTGTAATGTCCGTGTTGGTGAAAATGAAAGCACTTCACCTTGGACATGTCCTGCTTCTTGCCTTTTGCACCAGATTGAGAAGCATTCTTCCTGCTCTTCCCCTTCCTTGCTTTGGCAGCCAAAGCACAATTCTCTTCATCAGAGTTCTTTGATGAAGATCCATCCCTAGTACTTCGCCTTATCTCCTCTTGTACAAGATCCGACCAAAGTCACTCCCATCCTGGCAATTTATCCCAACCATTGATAGAGTCCTGATAGGAATGCCAACTCTTTGGAAGCCCAAGGAGAGCCAAGCTCACTAATACCTCGTCATCAACAGTAACCCCCACAGTTCCCAGCTCATCCCTACATTGGATGAACTTCGTGAGGTACTTGGACATACTGTCGCCTTTCTCCATTTTTATGTTCCTGAGTTTATCCTTGAGCGCCAACTTCCTCTGCTCGCTCTTGATTTGAAATAAATCTGTCAAATATTTCCACATCAAGAATGGAGAAGCCTTCCCATGAAGTCTGGACACTATGTGATCCTTCACACCTTCCAACAGAATCCTTCGACACTTTGTTGTCTTCTTTTGCCATGCGTCAAGTACGGCAGCATTGCTAGAAGTAGGTTTTGGAATTTCTGCATCTATGAACTCCTTCAACCCATTTTCATCTAGCACTGCTTCCATCCTGTCCTTCCATGTAATATAATTTGAGCTTCCCTCAAGGGCATACTCCAATTGCAATCCGTTGAAAGACATCTGAACTTCGACACCAAGAAAACACTACTGCAAATTCGAATTCCACCAGCTCAAAACTCAACTGCTTCAATGTTTTTAAATTTATCCAATGATCAATATCGCTCTGATACCATGTAGAAATTTGAATAAATGATATATTATTCACCGATATTCTCCTGATCACACACTATTTTAACTTCATGCACAATACATAATCTCTTCTACCATTGATCATTAATTGCGAAAATAAAAACAATCGCATGCGCACATTAAAACCATAAACAATCACACATATGAACACAGTATTTCATGGGAAATATTAAAGCTGAAAACCCCCAACTATCTATATATTATATTTCATAGAGATCATGTAACAATCATTGTACAAAGCTCCTCACAAGCTCTCAGCACAACCTCGAATTGCTACACACTAATCAAGCTAGATCTAGAAAAACACATGCTCCAATCTCTGCCACTTGATAGCCAGCTTCTATTGCGTAATAAATGTTGTATGATGGCTCAATAAATAACTTGAACCACCTGGCTTGTACTGCACAATCCTCATGGGCTTCTCCAATCACTGGTTGTTGCAAATATGCAACAGTATAGTCACAACTGATAGTTAACATGCTCTTTCACCTATCTCTGCACTGGTCTCCACTGAAACTGTCCATGCACTGAAGTTAACTGATGTATTCTTTAGTTTATTAATGAGTTTATATTTAGTGAATTAATTAATAATTAATTCACACCACTCTTCACTATTGTATTAATCAGTTAGACTAAATACAACTAGCTCAACTATGTTTAGATTAGTTAAACTAAACACAACTCCATTAACTCCTCAATCAACTCCACCAATCTCTATCACATGAGTTCTAACTGAAGTATCCATGCAATAGCTCCATTTAACCCTCAGGAATAGCGTAATTCCTTCTGTTAGCTTCTGTGCCACATCTGTGCACTTAATTGAAGTGCTCCAAGAGAATAAGATAATGTTTATAGTCCAAATATTATTAATAGTTAATAATATTCGACATATCTATTTTTAGAATGGA
Source organism: Pinus albicaulis (assembly GCA_034641835.2). Classification (NCBI taxonomy): domain Eukaryota; kingdom Viridiplantae; phylum Streptophyta; class Pinopsida; order Pinales; family Pinaceae; genus Pinus; species Pinus albicaulis. Next base: position 938,133,856 of record CM076583.1, on the reverse strand, counting down.
AATCTAAAAATAGATTCCGCCCAATATTTCTAAAAATATAAGTCCATCCATTTTTTCCGACTTGACCAACCATCCACAAATAGCATCCTGCAACTCATAGAATATGATCCATATGTCTAAAAATAGACATTGTCTAAAAATAGACTTTGCGCCAAAAATAGCCTGCGGGCCCACTTAGTGAAGGTGAATTATTTCCACTAAGCTCATCATCTTGTTGCAATCTCAACTTGTTACACTATAACATCAAATTAAGATAGCGCTGGAAATTATGGGTTGTTCCACGACTCACGACTGTAACTTTCCTGCTTTGGCTGAATCTATAGAAATATCGGAGTTAATATTGCAAAAAGGTAAAACCTCCATGACAATCACTTCATTAATCAAATATCCCATGAAAGATAAGGAAAATGGGTCTTACCTCATGCGTTTAAGAACAATAATGGTACAAAGAGATAGAAAGATAGGATAAAATGGGAGAGGAAAGTATACAAATCCAGTACCAAACACTTGCAAAACAAGCCACTGTTGTAGTGATTATTAAATTCTTAGAAACTAAAATTCTTTCAAGATTTGGATGCCCTGGAAAAATCATTACTGATAATGGAACAACATTCAAATACAAGAATATGGTTTAATTTTTCACCAAATCTCACATCATATTGGGACACTCTACTTCCTATTACCCACAGGGAAATGGATTATCAGAGCCTTCCAAAAAAATTTTGGTTAATATCACCAATAATTTGTTGCAAGATAACAAGAAATCATGGCATAACAAATTAATTAATGCATTATACACTGATAGACTCAAAACCAAAAATTCAATTAGAATGTCCCCATACCAACTGGTTTATGGGATGGATGTTGTTTTACTACTTCCTTAGTTGTCCCTATTTTGAAATTAATCCATAAATTACAAGTAGAGCCAAATGACCTTCAGAGGAGAATAAATCATAAAATACAAATTCAACAATCAAGAGAGGAAGTTTAGAATAAAACTCAAATTATTTAGGAAAACATGAATAAAATATATGATAGAAGAATTGAAGATGATGATTTTCAAATAGGAGACAATGTTTTAAAACATGACTCCATAAATGAAGAAAAAGGTAAGAATGGTAAATTTGATATAATTTATGGAAGGGACCTTACACAATTGATGCCTACATAGGTAACATCGTTTTTTTCCTAAAGGACCTGACTGGAGCAGAACTACCTAGTGGCCCTTTCTATGGAAGAATGCTCAAACATTGTTTCTCCCAAGAATAGAATAAATTCTCACTCAAATCATTGTAAATATAAATTTTTTATAGTCATGAGTGGGTGGCTCATATGATAAGTTGAAGCCCAAATAGAAGACCCTAAGCTCCTGATGAATTTGCAACCATAACTACAACAACAACAAAAAACTTTAGATGTAGAATAAATACCGAAGAAGTTGATTCAAGGCTACTGATCTAAAAAATTATTGACACCCCATAGGGAGAGTGCCATCCCTAGCTGGAGCCACTATTAGGGTCCTATGATTCATAGGATCAAATGGTGATTGAACACTTTCTTTCAATTCATTTCAAATTTGTAAATAATATTACATTCTGCAAATTATTTCCTAAAAATAAAAAATAGAAGTGAAAAGAGGGTATATATAAAAAAAATTAGATAAATGAATTAAAATAAAAATGAGAAGAACCCCATGAAAATAAAAACAAGTATAAAAGTGAGCAAGTCCAAATTCCACTAGAAAGAAAAACAAATTTTGCATTGAAAAATAAATTAGGATTTTTGTGTGCAACTTGTTTAATTGCCACAATCAAATATCCTTGTTTGAATCATACTGTTTAATCATGATCAAACACCTTTGAATTAATGTCATTCAGGTTAGTGAATAACTTAAACAACATTTTAATCTTGGTTAAGAAATAGATAGGTGGGTGAATAAATTAATCAAAATGTTTAAAGATGATTAATTTATTAAATCAGTAGATTAGAGTGGAAATTAGGAAAATATATCTTTGAAAAATAAAATGGGTTTGCAACACAAAACGCGTTCCTAGATTTAATTAGACATGTTATAGAATAAATTGATCCCACTTAAAATATTTAATTGTGTCATTTAAACACGATTAACAATTTGTAATAAAGTGCTTGGCATTAAAGTTTGGGTTCTATAATAAAGTAAAAAAATGACATAATTATTTGTCGGCTTATGATATGGTGGGTTTACATTTCAACACTCGTGATCTACCTCTCCCAGATCAATGGCATGGGATCGATTTCACACCCCACAACCTTGTTTCGCGTTAACAGTGGGCAGTGGGGAGGGACGTGTTTGAAAGCAGTGTTGATATAACTGGGCCCCATGCTAAGTGGTAGGGACTCATGAATTCATATGCCCCCCCAACCCCCCCCCCCCCCACCCACTAAAAACCACATACAACCACCCCACCCCCTCTGAAAACTTCCTCTCTCTCCTCCACTCCCACCAACGGTCCACCACGTAAAATCCCACATCAATTCCCACATTCTAGCCTCCGCCAACCATGTTATGCCACCTGTCTCTCCCCAATTCAATCATTAAAATTTAATGTTGATTATCAATCTGTTGCAATCTTTCCATTGATAAGTAACCGTTTCATCACTAATTTCTCAAGAACTGGTTTTGTAATGGATCAAACTACAACAATAATCAATCTACTCTTATAAATTGTCACTATGTAATTGTGTGTGACCCTCCTTTGCACTGTTTTTTTTTACAAGTTATCGATAGTAATCTAAGTCCATTGTTAGCACCAATCATCTTCAGCTAATCCAAATTTTATTTACTACTTACAATAATCCGATTATTTGTTTAGGTACTATTTTCACTTCGTACAGCTGTTATTTCTTTTTTTATCCGTTAAAACTCATAGACATGGCTCCAAAAGGAAAGAGAAAATCCACCAATGTCAAGCCAAATGAAGATTATAGCCATAAGTTCTCTGCCAACCTAGACCTCAACCATACACCCCTAGAAGAATAGTATTTTAAAATTGCTGATATCAAGTGTGAATTCTACTTGTTCAAATTACATCACTAGCTAAAGCAAACCTATCTAGACCATGGGGATGATATTAAATTTTGGGAATCCCTGTTACCTATGTTTGTGTTTCCACAGACACACCATTTCCCTGAATTCACCATGTGGTCTCAAGCTAGATATAATCATGATCAAATAAGCATTGTGCCCCATAATGGAGACATTTTGGTCACAATTTCACTAGAAACCATCAATCAAATGTTCTTGATTTTTGAAAATTAGTCCCTCAACCATTTCTCTACAACTTCCCTCATGGATTTATACCATAAAATCACCTTCCCTTAGAGAGCCCAAATTTTCCAAATTTTCCTCCTAGAGGATGCTCAGCTCCCCAATAAAAGTCCCCCTTATCCAACCTCCATGTTCCTAGAAAAATATAAACAGATTATTGCTTTAGTATCATGCCTCCAAGGGAACCAGCTAGACTAATGGATCGATGAGAATATTCTTGGAATTGTTTCCATTTTCTCTAAGGAGCATAAGCCAACATTCATGTTTAATTTCAGTCACTTTTTGGTTGATAATATGCATGAATAGTTGATGAAGATCACTACAGAAGGAATGTTTAAGTATGCCTCTGTATTAGTCTAAATCTTTCTTTTTCAGCAGGGTGACAAATTTCCCATAACACTGTACAAATAAGATGATCAAGGAATTAGCCAATCAGTGATACAATGGACCTCAGTGGTGAGAATAAATTAAAAAAAAATTAATTTTTCAGGCTTCCTAGACAAATTTATCCATACAGCTACAAGGATTCTCAATAGTAAAATTGAGCCAAGAATTAGTTCAGAGATCAAAAGTATTTTGCACCTAAGTGAGCAGACAAATACTAGAGACTGGTATCTATACTAGAATTATACAGAAATGATAGTGTATGGGTGTGAAATGGCATCTTAAAAACTGCCAAAATATGATCCAATGAGATTCTTTCTCTGGAATATATAATGTAGATGATTAATATTGATGAAATCCACATTGTTTCAGGTAAAAGGAAGTCATAGATTAAGATTAAGACACAAGTGGGACCTTTCATATGCAATACTAGAGCAGCAGGGAATGAGGGGGATTCAGTCCTCAAGCAGATGAATTTTCATCCAAGTTTCAGCTGGTCATGTGACCCCTTCATATAATTTATAATGTAAGGGTGGAACACAAAACCACACCTTACAATCATTCCCCAAGACTAGAGATCAAGAAATTTACGAATCAAGACCAGTGGGAGGATAATACACTACAAGAAGCAAAGGAGAAGATTATATAAATAGCCACCTCCCAAACTCCAGTGCCTCAAGAGAAACAAACAGAAAAAACAAAGGGAATAAACATCTTCAGAAGTTACTGAAACTAGTGCCAAATATTTAATCATCTATCAAAAAAGGTAGAAGACAGACTCCAAAGTAGTCACCATTTAGAATGATGAAGGACAAGACACCATTGTCATGATTGGTTCAGAGGTTTTGACAACATTTGAGGATATTTTCCTTGATACTCCATCCTCCTTGACCTCACAGAATCTTTCAGAAATAGTACATTCAACATAATTGGGTGACAAAAAAGATGAGCCCAACATATTTAATAAGTTTTTGGAAATTAAGCAGAATAATGAAGCACACAAAGGCAACACATGTGCTCAGTTTCAGAAGAATTCCTTTACTTCTGAGCATATGTTATTAACAACATTTGATAGTGAGAAAGGGAGAATGCAGATGGTATTCTTACAAGCTCAAGTTTCATTTCAAAAATCCCCTTCATAATATAATAAGTCTATTTATTCATTGGATACAAAGAAAATATATCCTTTAGATCAAATGAATATGCATAGACAGTTTGGAGAAATTATTTTCTCTTCCATGACCAAGACTGCTATGATAGCTTCAAAATTAAGGACATCCCTCACCAATGTCAAAACATAGCTAAAGCTGGAGAAAATATCCACATTGGAAAAGGGCAACAAAATAAAATCATTGAGGGGCTTGGTGATCAAGTTGGGTTATGATCCCATTGATGTCAAAGTAGTGGAAGAAATTTTGAAGAGAAAAAATGCAAAGATAGCAGCAATTAGGAAGCAACTTAAGTTACCATTTACAGAGGATCCACAAGAAAAAGAAATAGAATAAAAATGAGCAGCACAAAGAAGACATGCTCAAGCTGATTATTGAGAACAATGTACAAATTAAGGAGATGGAGGGAAAAATAGAAAAATTACTAAAGGAAAAATAACAAGCTGCAAAATTGGTTGTAACTACAGTGACATCCATACCAATTGTAATTGCAGGAACAACATGGGATTCGACATCAACATCAAGTGATTTGAGAAAAAATATGCAGGACTTGTCTCTTAAGAAACAAGATAATGATGAGCTACTAGATAAACCAAATAATTTGGAAGTAAAATAGATAAAAAATGACACCCTCTATGTAGCTGAGATGCAGAAATCTCACCAACTTGCCAAGAAGATGGAACAATTGGAAAATGATTCAGTGATGGCTCATACTTCTACACAATCCAAGGAGAATGTTTGGCTGGAAATAAATCAAGACATAACTCAAATTTGGCCATCCATTCAAATATTTTTTTAGCAAGAAGAGTTAATTGAGACATGCAAGACAACAATAGAACGAATTAGAACAACACTGGGAAAAAAACTAGGTGAGGCCACACCCATGATTAAAGTGTTGAATTCAAAGACAAGATCATAATTAGAATAGATACATATTGAATTTAAATGACATAGAATATCGTAGAGATTAAGAAAGTATTTCAAAAGAGAAATTTGATGACCCAATTGGAAACGAAATGTCATACTATGGAAATTGTTGTCTAGACATTTCATATCAAGCTCAATTTGTTGAATGAAAGAGGATTTCTAGGGTTAGTAGCACTGAATGATAGATTAATCAGATTGGAAAATTACCTTCAGAAGCTCTACATTATTGCACCAGAAAAATCCAAATTTGTAGGCATCAAATGCGCATATCACAGGGAAAACTTTCTTAGAAGCTTTGGAGCTTGATTTAACTATCAAACATGAAATCAAATACATTTTCATAAACAAGCCAAATTTTGAGAAATATATTTAAGTAGATGAATTCTATAGAAAGTTACTCAATATTTCTATCCCTAGTGATGAAATATGGGATTAGTTGTGTGACCCCATTGATTAAAATATTTTCATCTCCAATAGATAGACAACAAGGTAGCACATTTTGAGGCCAAGTCACAACAATTTCCCTAAAAATTATTGCCGATTTTCTGAATACTTTCAGCATTCCTATAATTTTTTATTAATTGATGTAATTAGTTGTTATACATTCCTAAATTTTATCATGATATTTTAGATCAATATATTTTTTACGAATCTTATAAATAATTCTTAGTTTGAAGTAGTACAGGTCAATTTTTTGCATCAAGGAAGATTATTGTAAAGTTGTTACACCAAGTTATAGTGGACATTTTAGTAATAAAGAAATATATTTCACAAGAATCTCGTGTCAAATTATTGGTGAAGTGCTTCTCTATTTTTTTTATGTGTTCTGAATTTATTCATCGTTGTTTTATATTTTTTTTATTCAAAGGAAAGTAAATAATTAGAATTTGTTTTAGTATTCTTGATTTCTATCTTCTGAATAATTTCAATGTTTTGAACTGAAGTTAAGTAATGAATTCTTAATTTCTCTTCACTTAAGGAAAACTCTAAATCTTCTTCTTTTCCATCTCATTTAACTTACAAAATCCAATTAAGTTGGCTACCTTTCTCTGTGAAATCTATCTTTAAATACTGAAACGAATCCATATTTAGGTAATTGACTCCATAGCCCAACGGTAACGTATGTCATTAATTAGCCAAACAATCTTAAAACAAAAAAAAATGAACTATATAGCTAGCCTACTATCTTAAATAAAAAAAAGCTAAATCATAAATATAGATCCCTCTCTGAAAGTGGAAGGGCTAGATTCCCACATTACAAAGTTTAGTGGTTACCTCTATGATTTTCTCTGCAACCTCAAAATATAGAGTGATAATAGTCCCAAACCTAAGAGCCTCAGCCCTCTGGAAATAAATTAGTGATGACTCAATAAGAAAGTTCTCACTATAATCATAAAAAATGTATAATACATAAAATAAAAGTCACAATAACGGTGTCAAGTTTTTGAGCTCAATAGCTACCTAGCTAAAAACACAATTTGAATCATAATGAGCTATTCTATTTGTTTATTTATACAAGAGGGTAGTTTCTAGCAGCTCCCTAAAAAATAGGAATTTTTTCTCCTTCAACTCAAGGGTGGCAGATCTTTTTTATCATTACTCCACTTGCACTCATAGTGGCTTGGCTTCTAATTGCCTCGAGCTGATGAGAGAGACAATGTTGTTTTCGTGGGTCTATTAAGGGAATTAAGAAGTTATAAAACCTCCTATATTATCTCCTTGTTGTCTACTTTGAGCCTCTATATGGAAAATATCTAAAAATTGATCCATTCCATGGAATTAAACCACATTAGGCAACATGATTTGACAATTACTTTTTACCCTTCTCACTAAGCATAATATAACTAAAAATGTAAATAAATGTGAGAAAGAGATAATTTAATATGTTTAAGGATGACATCATGACCCTTATAATATATCTATTGATGAGCCTCATCATCACCCCCCTACTGAAATTGTTGCTCATCCTCTGAGAAACTCATTCATCCATGTGCACTTCTCTTGTGGCCCTAGTGGCCTCCCTAACATCCCAAGGCACCTTAGATGGAGTGCCTTCGGGTGAGTAAAATATTTCATTGTTCTATACCCCAATCCATGTTAGGTCCCTATATTATTAGTGTAGTCCCTTATTGTTGTTAGTGTATCCCCCTTATTGTTATTTTTGTACCCATGTAGTCCCCATATTTGTATTATTGTGCCCCATAAAATCCCATTATTGTTATTGTTGTTCCCTTACATTGTTATTGTCATAGGTCGACTAGTATTGTGTTGTGACCCTATGGACTCCTATATATAGAAATGAGGTTTTGTCATTTGTATCATCTAAAAATTTTTCATTTATTTAATGTAAAGGAGGTTTCCACCTCTAGGTATTTTATTTATAAGTCGTTGATGTCTCTTTTATTCTATTTTGTGAGCTGGTTTCCTAACATTTGGTGTCATAACTTTCAATTTTAGGGTTTCGCTACTTCAAACATGTCATCATGGAATTTTCTCTATAAATTATTTTCTACAAAAGTTCATAAGCTAAAAAAAACCCCATTTGTGAAGAAATCCTGAGGAAATTTGTGAAAAAATTTTAGTTCTTGGTTCGTAATTTTTTTGGAGATATGATCTGTGTAAGTTAGGGTTTTTGCAGGCTCCCGAATTTCATCTCATGGAGGTGACCTTGTAAATTTGTCATAACTCTCTCTCTGAGCTTCAAATTGGAATTCTATAAAAGTTTGCAAAATTACGTGGACTTTAATTTATTTTGTATCGATTGTAGAGTTGAAGGAGGAAAATATGACATGTGGCATGACATACAAGTTCACTCTACTGAACCAGTCCATAACTAGGTCATTCTGGGAGATTGGGCATAACTTTGTCTTGAAGAATCCAAAATTAGGTAGAACCTATGGTATTGGAAATAATATTTAGAGGGATACTAAAGGACCGAAGATAAAATCTTGGGGAACTGAAATTACAGAGATACATCAGTTTCAATATCGAGCTCCTCAAAAGCAAGAAAAAGGTGTGTACATATTTTTTTTTAATTGCTTAAGTATTGTTTGAAAAACTAGTTTGAAGTGATTCCAAAGGCATATTGAAACATAGATATTGGTATTGGGTTCTAAAATGGCCCCTAAAATTAATTCAACACCCAATAAGCCCTCAAAAGGCTCTACTATGACTCATGAAGAAGAAGAAGTGCAACATGATATATCAGAATTACATGACCAAGTGCAACAAATTTCGCTCTCGCAAAGAGTAAAAAAAAATGAAATGGAAGCTAATATGGATGGTTTGAATAAAAGCGTGGAAGCTAAGATGGATGGAATCAATGAAAAAATGAAAGGAAACATGGAAGACATGAATAATCATCTAAAAGCAGACATGGAAGGTTTGAAGGAAGGATTGACAAAGTTGATACAAGAAATGATTCCTAATGGAAAAAAGGTAGTAGAGGAAACTCATGATGAGAAAAAAATAAATGTTATTCATGATTTCATAAACTCTAATGTTGGATTGAATACTCACCATATTCCGAAGATCGATATGATGAAGTTTGATGGAAAACATCTCCTAACATGGATACTAAAAACGGAGTAATAATTTGATCTACATAATGTGAAAAACACACAAAATGTATGTATTGCAGCTTTATATTTAGAAAAAAATACATTTGTAAGGTATCGATGGCTTTGCTCCTATAAAAAAATTGTCACTTGGTTAATTTTTACGAAGGAAATGATAGAACATTATGAGGAAACAAAGAGCAACACCTTCTTTAGCAAATTGATAAATCTCAAACAAAAGTGTTCAATGGTGGAGCACATTAGGGACTTCCAAAAATTGAATATAAGGGTAATTGATATTCTAGAGGAACACAAGATTGATGTTTTCATACAGAATTTAAAGGATAATATCCAACATGAAGTTCACCTTTAGGGACCTGATTCATTGGAGAAGGAGTTCAGGTTGGCAAGAAAAAAACAAAGTAAAATTATGGCAACAAGGAAGCCTATGACTTACATCTATAAATATGGAAGTGTTGCTACTCCTAGACTTCCACAACCTACAATTTTGACACCACAGTAATTAGAAGAAAAAAGAGAAAAAGGGATTTTCTACAGTTGTGACAGCAAATACACTAAAGGTCATAAGTGTGCTGAGAAGAAATTATTTTGCATAGATTGTGAAGAGGAGAAAGAAAATGAACAAGAAACTTCAAAAGAAGAGGATATACACCAGGAACCAACCCTAGAGAAATAATAAATGAGTCCGGCCATATCCTGTAATGCATTGGAAAGAATTACCACTCCTCAAACTCTCAAGATAGAAGGACATATCAAGAAGAAAAAAAGTAATAGTGTTGATTGATTCAGGTAGTACCCATAATTTTATTCATTGTATGGTAGCCAAGGAATTGAATTTATTCCTATACCCAACACCATAGTGTCAAGTGATGGTTTCAAATGGAGGAACCATAAAATTTATCTGGAAAGTGCTAGAATATCAAGCTAACCATAGGGGAATATGTATTGAATAGTACAATGCTTTAAATTCGAATGGGAGGTGTTGATGTTTTATTAAGAGTACAATGGTTACAATATTTGGGGATGATAGCTTTTAATTTTCAAGAACTTTCCTTGAAAAAATTTTCGGAAGGAAAGGAAGTTGAATTACGAGGTATCGCAGGGAAGCAATAATAAGCTCTAATGTCATGACAATTCTTATAAAGAAATAACAATGAGGCATAATTGCGCAATTATGCTCACTAGAAGTTCCAAAATCAAAATCATCTATTTCTCTAGATCTCCAAAAAGCCCTGGAAAAGCATTCCAAGGTGTTTGACACTCCCAAACAAATCCCACCTATTCATGATCATGATCATGATATTCATTTGATTCCAAGAAGTGTTCTTCCAAACATCAAGCCTTAAATATATCCTTATGTCCAAAATAGTGAACGTATGATTGCAGAAATGTTAGAGGCTGGTATAATTCAACCTATTCAAAGTTCTTTCTCTGCTCCAGTAGTATTGGTGCACAAGAAGGATGGATCATGGTGCATGTGTCCGGATTATAGGGATCTCAATAAGCTCACTATTAAATATAAATTTCCCATTCCTATGATTGAGGAATTATTTGATTAATTACATGGATTTATTTATTTTACCAAGTTGGATCTCCATTCAGGATATCATCAAATTAGAATGAAGACTAGAGATATTCCGAAAACAACATTTCAAACTCATGAGGGTCATTATGAATTTTTGGTTATGGCTTTTGGACTTACCAATGCACCTTCTACATTTCAAGGGTTGATGAATTCCATTTTCAAACCCTTCCTTAGAAAAATTGTGTTAGTATTTTTTGATGATATACTAATATAAAACACGTCCTGGAAGGATCATGTTCAACATGTTGACAGGGTGCTCAAACTATTGGAGGAGAAACATTTATATAAAAAGACCTCCAAATTTTTCTTTGGAGTACAAGACATGGTATTAGCCACCTATAAAAATTTTTATAGCAAAAGGTGGGTAAAAAAATTTGAGCCTTCAAGGAACAAATTTTATTACTAAAAAGTGTTGGCTCTTGAAGACTCTTGAAGGCCTCATGCCTCTATCCAAATCTTCACTGCTGTTCACCTTTTTATACTCAGAAAGTTTGTTGATTTCATGAGAAAACACTGCTACTAAATCATCATTTTCCCCTTTCCTCCACTCAAAAATAACCTTCATTTGCTCCCCTTTTTCTCCATAAAATTCCTCTATTTTTCGTGACTCCCCTTCTCCCATTCATGAAAATCCTCTTTACATAGTTTAAAGCTCATTTTTAAACTATACCGAAACCCCCAAATCCATTGAAAAACTTGAAACTTTCATGAAAAAATACATATTTTTTACATAAAGGCTTAAGCCCCCTTGGGCTAAGTCTTTAACCACTTCCCCTCCATATGCCTGCACCCTAGAACCAGGTGCTAGGCCCACAAAGTGCTTATCACGTCGCAAGTTTAAAATGGGTTGATTGAAGGATCGCATCAAAAATTCCGATGCGATTAAGTCCCATATGTATAAACCCTGGTGTTGAGGAGGTAAATCCCCTCTGCGAACAGAGGCGATCCCTACTAGCCCAGCAAGGGTCTAGCAACAATCAAAAATGTTACGATGCAAGTTCCTAGTTACGAATGAAAAGACTAAAGATAGAAGCCTACCTGGAATCCAATGCTACGATCCGAAGAAGAGAGCGTTCCCGTTCCTCAGCCTCGGCAGATCACGATCCTCCACGATCTCCGCGGATGGACACCTGCACATGCAAGAAACAAACAGATACAAGCATAAAATCCGGCATACGTAACTCAATATCAGTCAGAAAGGATATTACTCATATTAACATCATTGAAAACAAAGTGGAACCATAATCGTAATCATTCATTAAATAACGATCGAAAGAGATTACAACCAAAGTTCTGACGTCGTGGTCTCCTTCGGATGGGTCTCCAGTCGTTCACGTCTCGCAAAGCTCGCCAGGGAAAGGGAAAACCTCTCCTGAGTCTCTCGACAATAGTCTCCTTACTTGAGTCGGCCTTAAGGGAGGAAAGAGGGCTCTTACAGCAGAAAGGCTCTTGGGAATTTGGAGATTCAAAGCTTAGGCACTTCAAGACTAGCTTGCCATGGAATTGAGTAGGCTTTTATAGATGGGGAAGGAGGGAGTTGGGATCCCTATTATTGTGGGATTGGCCCTATCAACAAGGAAGGTTCCATGGGAGGTGGCAAAACCACTTCCCTTCCATAGAACTCCCGCAGCCAAACCTCCCAACTCAAGATAGGCAATGGTTTCTGAGTTTGTTGAAACTCAACTTCCACCATCTTTATTTAAAAAACACTCCTTAAATTGGCTGGCGCGACTACTGCTCTGGGACAGAGCGCCAGTTGGCGCGGCCTCTTTGTAGGATTTTCCCCATTGGCGTGAGTGATGAACTGTCTACCCGCGCCAATGCAAAAGGAGATGTTTTCATGATTTTTTGCAAGGAGATGTCTTTAGGGAAATTGAAGCTCATGCTTAGAGGAATGCATTGATGATGTTTTCAAGGCATGAAAATGTTCACAGGTCACAAAATGGGTCCTCCATTGTGCGGGACGAGGAATGGTAGGGACGGTGACAAATTACTGTGTAACAGATGCCCCCTAAAGTATGAGGCCCGAGAGAGAGAGGGGTGAAATGCTTTACGAGAACATGTTCAACTGAAGGCCTGCCGTCGGAAAACCTGCGCAGAAAAATACAACTGACATCTCAAGTACATGATGTATGTGTGGTATGGGCGCAGCCATCCGAAACAGAGTACACTATAATCCGGATCCATGGTATGGGCGCAACCATCCAGTTAGGATCAAATAAATAGACTCAGGTATGGTCGCAGCCATCCAATTAACAAGTCATATACATAATGATAATAATCCACAATCGCAGCCTGGATTACAACAGACACAATCCAGGGTCTTGCGCTCCATCTCGACCCAAACAAAGTACAAGTTCGAGCATGTGAATATGTGAGCTGAAGTCGAACATGCAGGAACATCGTCTGATTACCAGCCAATGATGAAAGTTGTTAACAGACGCGAGAGGAACCACCAATAATGACAATGGCCCTCAAGGTACTACGGGAACAATCTACGGCATGTGAATCAATGAGTTGGCATCGAACACCCGCAGAATCACTCGATCGGAGGCCAATGATGAAAACCTCACGTTGAATGTGATGAACCTGCCATTGAGGCATGTAGGCTCCAAGGTACCATAAAGGAGTCTCTAGATCAGCTTCCCAGATAATGAGCTGAAGTCGACAGGAACTGATCTTGATCGAATGTGGGCCATAATGTTTCCCACATCATCGACACGAGACAGAGGAACATGATGTTTTGTTGTGAATCAGGATCGTATGAGAATCAGAGGAAGGTTGATATTTGCAGAGGCCAACTTCTCTTGAACATATAAACGGCACGACGGTGGACTTGGCAGTATTTGACATCAACGGATCAGAGGTCATGGTGACGAGGCAATGAGCAGATGAGAGGTCAAAAGGGATTATCCAAACCCACGGAGGCAAAGTGAAGAAACGAGATGAGATGTCCCCAACCCGACACGAATGCAGACAAGTGCCATGTTCAAGAGCGACATACTGCCGACACGACAATGATGATGGTTCCATTTTCCCCCACCATTTCTGGCGAGTACCCCAATTATTTTTGATAACAAGCTTGAAGGGGATAGCATATGCTTGTAATATAAGTCTGCCCTTCGGGCGAATCCATCCTAGTGCATTTAACGAGTCCTAGGAAGGAGGAACTCGGAGAACGTCATTTCGACTGAATCCGATGTCATCAGGGTTTAATGAGTTTGATAAAGGAAGAACTCGACGTCTTTTCATGTTTAGAGAGTTTGAAAAGACAGCAGAAAATTAAACTCCAAAGGTCCCTTTTCGTCAATAGTTCCCCAGATCCGAAAAGGTAGAAAACAATATCTGGGAAAACCTCCTAGTCGCGATAGACTAGGGTATTCCTTTTTCGTAAATAATCCACCCAGCCTGAAAAAGGGGTAAACGTATACTGGGTAGATGTTGATTCGTGTCCACTTTAACGAGATCGAAACGACAAGGGCCTCATCAATCTTTTCATGTTTAGAGAGTCAGAAAAGAGCTGAAAGATGACTCCTCTTGGAGGAATGAGTGGTATACAGGGTAGCTACTGGTTCCGGTAATGGTGAAACTGCTCAGAACAAAGTAAAGGTCAAGAGGCTGGCTAACAAGACCACTCATCGTAGCGGTTCCTCAGGAATGGGTAACATAACCAAGTGAAGGCATATGATCGGCCAAGCAGATAGGGACGATGGAGTGAGAAAACCAAGGCTCATCTGGAAATAACAGGTTGATAAAATGGCAATCACAAGGGGTAAAATGGGCATGGTTTCATTTTTACACAAGCTTGAAATCAGTAAACTCTGCTTGGATTTGGTTTCATTTTTACACAAGCTTGAAACAAAGATAAACTATGCTTGAAACCGGTTTCATTTTTACACAAGCTTGAAACGGAAATAAACTATGCTTGAAAAAGTAAGCATGCCCCCAGCATGGTGACTCAATTCGAGGTACATGCCCCCCAAGCTTCAGTCCATATGAAAGGAAGATGGAGTGAAGGTTCAAATTACGAGATCAAGAGAAAGACTCGACTGGGATTTTACAAGAACTTACCAAAGACTCTAATTGAATAGGAACGTGTTTCATTGTTTTAATGAGGTTGACACATTTAAAGAACTATCCTCAGACATCCTTGTTTCATGGTTTAAGGAGCTTGGCACAAGACAAGGAACTCTGCTCCGACAACCTTGTTTCATTTTTTAAGGAGCTTGACACAAGAAAATGAACTATGCTCCGACAACCTTGTTTCATTTTTTAACGAGCTTGACACAGGAAAAGACCCATGCTCTGACGACCTTGTTTCATTTTTTAAGGAGCTTGACACAGGAAAAGAACCATGCTCTTACGACCTCATCATAATGAACAAGAAGTCATCGCTTCCAAGAGTTCCACTCCCGATGGAAGGAAAATATCCTAGAAGTCAAGACCCAATGCACCCAACACCTGATGCACGACGGCACCATCACTGAGCACAGGCACGGGGTAGGTAGCCACATAGTTGACCTGCGGTGGGGCAGATACAATGGGTGGATAAAAACTAGGAGGGAGTGATGGCGGACCAGTTGCCACATTAGGACCAAAGAACGACAGCTGATCAATGGTCACGATCTGTCCTTCATGTGGAAAACAGGCCACACGAAAAAGGGAGGAGATGAGCGCTCCCATGGCATAGGTTTAATCGCGCCCCAGGAGAAGATTGAAATCCAAGGGGCCTGGAACGACCATCACATCCATATGGACGGTTTTACCTCCCAAAGTAATCGGTAACCTTGGAAGGATCCCCAACGGTTGACTCGTCCTTTTGTTAAAAGTCAACAGATTCTGCATAACAGGCGCAAGCGGTGGCGAACCGAAAGCTTGCCAGGTAGTTGAGGACAGAATACTAACAGAGGCACCTTCATCTATAATGGTACTGGGTACAACCAGACCAAGAGCCTGTACTGTGATCTCGAAAGGCACGTAAGACGGAAGGCGGAAACCTGCAAATCGACTCCAATCAAAGGAGGCGACCAAACTACTCGGAGGGGATACCATCGAACCGAGAAGGTCTTCCCCTGATGTTATGGAAGCAGAAGCCTCCTCCATGACCTCCATCTCGAAGGCGGGAGGAATATCCTCCGTAGCCTCCATCTTGGGAGGCGGAGGAGCAGCTTCTTGAAGTACAGGGACGGGAGAATCTTTCTCCAAGTCTGATGAATCTGAAGAAGTCAGAAGGACATGGGGGGTGTGAGATCCACTCTTGACAGAAAAGACCTGGTGCGTCGCGGACGGGGCCAGTTCAACCGATCCTACGACCAATGGTTGGTCAGGGACGGATTCGTGAATTTGAATTTCTGGGGGAGTGGGATTGACCAAGGATGACTCTTGACCATTCGTAGGATCAGCTGGCATAGGACTCAAAGAAAGCCGATTATAACCAGGTGGAAGGCGTGGTGTAGAACCGGTTGGGTTGTCCAAAACTCGCTTGGCTTCATCCATATAAGGACAAAGGTGAATGGCATGGTGCCCTTCACACAACTTACAAGGATTGGTGATCTTACCCTGCTTCTTAGGAGTCTTATCAACAGCAGCTGAAGAAGTGCCCCCAATTTGGCTCCCGGAAGTCAAAGGCAACAGCGGACGGCCGTCGGACCATGCTTCGAGTACCTTGGGGATGCCAGGGCAGTCTCAAAGAAGATGGTCTCCCGTGCACAACAGGCAAGGGAAATTGACTTTCTGTGGAGGGTTGGAAGGTTTATCAAGAGGAGATATCTCAGAGACAGTAGCTGTACATTTAGCCTCTCGCTTATCAGACTTCTTCTTCTTTGTATTCTTCTTCTTCTTCTTAGCCACCTGGTTACTCGAATCTAGGCTTTCACCAGGCGAAGTAGAAGATGAGGACGCAGAAATATGCGAAGAAGGGGAGAGGTCCACCCGGGAATCAACATGATGTTGTTTCGGCGGAGGAACTGATTGAACAATAGTGGAGACATTCGGGACTACATAGGTTGAGAACAACCAAACAGGCAACCCGACAGTTAACCCAGGAAGGGACAACGTTGCCATGTAAGGAGCACCAACATTTCCAAAAGGAGGAAAATGACCAGGATTCCCTTCGGAGGGGATTCCTTGGTTGGTAAACTCTGAAAAAGTTGCCATCAAAACTCAAAACCACACACGGGCTGAAAAAGAATCAAGACACACGATCAAACGGTCAACAAGCAATATATAACAAGGTGTGTAATCGTGGGTGATTAAATTTACCACATTGAAAAGTAAGAAACTCTATCGTTTCATATTTTAAGAGTCGAGAAACAATAGAAAGATGACTCTATCTCTTTCAGATTTGATACAAGCGTGAAAGGACAAGCGCTTGACGGTCTTTTCAAATTTAGGGAGTCAGAAAAGACCAAATGACTGCTCAGGAAAAAACTAGGCACAAAGGGTGTACCAAATATCCGTGAACTGCAATATACACCTTGGTTTCAATAATGAAACAGAAATCGACCAAGGACTTTCCGTACATGCAGGCAATCTCCCCGAATGCTGTGTTCGGTGTATCACGGGTATAGGGCGACAGACTCAGCTTCCTGTGGATAAAGGATTGAAAATATAGAGGGGTCTCCCTTTATATACGCGACGGTATGGGGAGCACAAGTCCGTACTAGCGCTGTCTAAAGCCAAAAGGCGAATGACAGCTGCTAGGTTTAAAGACGCCGGAACACGTCTCTAGCCTAGACCTCTAAATATGTTTCGTTAGATTTCAATGCTACCTTAGGTTAATTGAATAGATTTTAAAGTTTATCTTCAATTAGGTTTCAATTTTCAGGCCCTACCGTATGTCATATGACAATCTCCTATATGCATCTATATGAGAAAAGAAATCTTTCAATTCGATGAATGCTATCTAGTTAAGGGAAGAGCTTCAAACAATGATGCAACAAACAACAAAACTGCAAACGAAACTTTTCCAAACTAGATGACTTTCACTATCCAAAATTATTCTAAAACATTCAACGAAGCGAATTATGCAATGTAATCTATGCAAAATTCTTTTTCCGAAAACTATGCAATTGTAATCTATGCAAAATTTCCTTTTTCTTTTCAAATAATAAGAATGCACTCAATGCATTTTTCGATGAAATGAGAATCTACTTAATGCATGCTTTCAATGAAAGAGAATGCACACAAAGCGATTTTAAGCTTTCAATCATTAAACAATGTGATCTAAGTTCAATGATAAACCTCAAAAGTAATTTTCAACGCAATGTGATATAATGCATTTTAACAAAAAGAACACTTTGAGACAAAAACTAAATAAACGCAAATCTTCTTAATGAAGGATGAATGCAAAAGAGATGTAAACAAACACTAAGAATGCAATCATTGTTTCAAACACTTTGTCACGAAATCCCTCAAAGGGCGACAAGACATATGGGGTCAAACGAAGGACTTCAAAGCATGAAGATGAAAGCAAGGCATTCATTCATACCATCAATCATGAAATAGATTCCAAATAATGACGATGTCGATACGACATCATACGGAGAAAGACACGCGGTGAAGGATTAGGGAAAAAATCTCAGTTTTCTTGCTATTAAATTGGCCGGAAACGTACATTGACAACTAGCACCAACTGGCGCGACTTGTACATTGACAACTAGCACCAATGGCCAATTGGTGCTGATTGCTAACTGACAACAAGCGCCAATTCCTGAAAATGAAAAAACAAAGAATTTCTCCCAACCAAGACCAGACTCACCACTTCAAGCAGAATCTAAAATAAAGCCAGAAGCCAAATACTGACCAAAAGAAACTTTCGAACAAGGGTAAACCTACCACCTACAGGAAATGGTGCGACTGTCTGGCTGTAATCCGCGCCAGACAGGGGATGGCGCGCGTGATAAACTGGCAACCTGCGCCAATTGGCACGACTGTCAGGCTAAAAACTGCGCCAATCAAGACAACCATTAAAAGGTGAAAATTCAGAAAAGCAGAGGTCAGATCTGATCCTCTGGGGTTGAACCAAAAGCCAAAACATAAGGAGAGCCAGCCCAAAAGACCAACCAAGCAAGGAAAACCACGAAACAATCAAAACGAGACAATCAAAACTAGACGGTCCCCAGTGGAGTCGCCAAATTTTTGAGGAGGTAAATCCCCTCTGCGGACAGAGGCGATCCCTACTAGCCCAGCAGGGGTCTAGCAAATATCAAAAATGTTACGATGCAAGTTCCTAGTTACGAATGAAAAGACTAAAGATAGAAGCCTACCTGGAATCCAATGCTACGATACGAAGAGACGAAAGGCGTTCAAATTCAAGACCTGCGCGGATCCGCGATCCTCCCACGATCTCCGCGGATGAACACCTGCACATGCAAGAAACAAACAGATACAAGCATAAAATCCAGCATACGTAACTCAATATCAGTCAGAAAGGATATTACTCATATTAACATCATTGAAAACAGAGTGGAACCATAATCGTAATCATTCATTAAATATCAATCGAAAGAGATTACAACCAAAGTTCTGACGTCGTGGTCTCCTTCGGATGGGTCTCCAGTCGTTCACGTCTCGCAAAGCTCGCCAGGGAAAGGGAAAACCTCTCCTGAGTCTCTCGACAATAGTCTCCTTACTTGAGTCGGCCTTAAGGGAGGAAAGAGGGCTCTTACATCACAAAGGCTCTTGGGAATTTGGAGATTCAAAGCTTAGGCACTTCAAGACTAGCTTGCCATGGAATTGAGCAGGCTTTTATAGATGGGGAAGGAGGGAGTTGGGATCCCTATTATTGTGGGATTAGCCCTATCAACAAGGAAGGTTCCATGGGAGGTGGCAAAACCACTTCCCTTCCATAGAACTCCCGCAGCCAAACCTCCCAACTCAAGATAGGCAATGGTTTTTGAGTTTGTTGAAACTCAACTTCCGCCATCTTTATTTAAAAAACACTCCTTAAATTGGCTGGCGCGACTACTGCTCTGGGACAGAGCGCCAGTTGGCGCGGCCTCTTTGCAGGATTTTCCCCATTGGTGCGAGTGCTAAACTGTCTGCCCGCGCCAATGCAAAAAGGGATGTTTTCCATGATTTTTGCAAGGAGATGTCTTTAGGGCAAATGAAGCTCATGCTTAGAGGAATGCATTGATGATGTTTTCAAGGCATGACAATGTTCACAGGTCACAAAATGGGTCCTCCATTGTGCGGGACGGGGAATGGTAGGGACGGTGACAAATTACTGTGTAACATCCGGTCCTTTGTTTTCTTTGTAAAACCAAGCACAAAGGCCGAAGCACTTATCGCATTGGAAAATTTCAATGGTTATATTGAAAAACCGAAGACCCGACCTTCTGATTGCAATTAGCCCTTTATTATATATGCCCCGGGCATATTGTATTTCACAAAGACCAAAGGCCCCGCAGTCGGGCGCCAGACTATTCTTATATATATATTTAGCCACCAAAACCTTTGTTTTATTAAAAATTTTGCGTTTTTTATATCATAAAGGGTTTTCGCCAGTGCGTAAGATGAAACAATCCTGACCTTTGATCTAAAGCCAATCAACGGCCCATGCAGCATCGCAACGCAAGTTTCATCGGGCGCGTTTTATTTCTTCCCCCGATTGGTCATCCCGCGATCAATCGAGAGCCATTGATCTTCCCCTCGCCTTTCATGATCCAACAATCCTCATTCACTCTGATCATAAGTCTTACCTTCGCTTCAAAATCCTCCGATTCATTTCCCACCCTCAAATCAACGGTCATCGCTCAATCACATCGCATTTTTCATTCGGTACATTTGCTTGTTCCTCTGATCGGCCATCCCTCCGATTTATTCTCCATCGTTGATCTGATCCTCAAATTAATGGCCCCCGCTACATCGCATCGCAAGTTTTTTCCAAGCGCATTAAAATTGTTTCTCCGCCGATTGCGATCCTCCGATTGTATCTAGACCGTCCACGTGTCCAGATCAGACGCTCCCAGATCATTCTCGTATTATTTCATCACCCTCCGCCTTCCACCAAAGGGTTTTCAAAACCAATCGCCACCGTTGATCATTACGCGATCGACGGTTCTGTCTTATTTTCTTCCTCCTCTCTTCTTTAACCTTCTCTTAGCCGATCTCCACCGTTGGATGTTGCCATCCAACGACCATGCTCTCTCCCCATGCCCTCTGAAGCATTTTACCCAATAACGCAGGATTTCATAATGTTTTGTTTATTTTTTAGGTTTCGAAGGTTTTTCCCATAATATAAAGGAAAAGAAAGCTGAGGGTGACGATCCTCTGGCCTTTCGGTTATCAAAGGGGAAAGGACTACAAAGGCTCTATTCCACATCTCGTCAATGCTTCATAGGCATTGATGCCATACAAGCCCTGTGTGGCCTGCACATCAACAAGACATAGTGATTTTAAATAACAACTAAAAGAGTATCAGTGTCAAAGATTAAACACAGCAGGAATAGAACATTGAAGATATATTTGTGAGGATTACAGCTAAGATTGATTATCAAAAGCCTAATCCTCCAAATTAAAACAAAATTGAAGGTAAATCAAAAGATCTATCAGACAGAAAGGCCTCCACCACCACATCTGAGGCAAATTGATTCCTCCCAGCTACCATAGTGCCACCTATAGCCACAAGCATTCAAACAGAGGCCAAAGTTATTGATCAGAGAAATATATTTGCCTCAACACAGCCAGAAATTTAATTCTGCCAAAGAACTTAATGCAAAAATATCAGCAGAGTTATTACATCTTGAAATAGAGCCTAAAAGTCAATAAAAGCTCTCACCGAGCTTAAATCTTAAATGTAAAACATTAATACAGACAGAACACCTATAAAATTCTCCATCAAGCCCCTCAAAGGCTGAGAAGTCATTAGTCTATATTAATTTCCCTGGGAGATCTTTTATCAGATTTCACCTCCTCATTCTTCTATAAAAACTTCTGTAGAAGATGAGAAAATGTTGGTTGTAGAACTTTGAAATATACTTGAGCTGAAACTTCTAATTGTAAATAGTGTTCGCTGGCTCTTGGAGCTCTTCTTGTGATAGATAAGTTAGGCTGAGATGAGTAGATGATTGCTAAACTAAAGCATTGGACTTAAAGTTGTAACTAGTTTGGAGCATCAATACAAGTTGATTTATGGGATCCTGGTCTTTGTCGACAATGATTTTTTTCTCATTGTAACTTGTCATTTTGTTTCTGTTTTCACTGTGTTTCATCTTCTCTTATAAATAAAAGCATGCATAGAGTTAGGACCTACTGTATATCAGTACCCTTCTCTGGCTGAAAATATTTATCTGAATGTTTTCTTCAAATCTGTGTTATTAATGAATGATTTAATTCAGTCTAAGCATAGGAATGTTGGCGTTCCCTCGTCTTATTTCATTAGCTGAATATTATTCTTGAATGTTATGTTCATTATTAGTTAAGTAGAGATGAACTAAGGAAGATATGGTGTGCCCTGGTCCTAGTTTTATCCCCAAAGACTGTCTGAATGTTTCCCTTGGAATGTGTTAAAAGCTGGCTAGTTTGGAAGTACTTACCAGATCTTAGGCCATTCTATGTTATATTTGTGTTTGTCTTGAAAGTAACCAAGTAAAGCAGATCTAGGAGAGGATTTGTGGTGAGCCTGGCCTGCTAGTTTCTACTCTAACAGTTTCCTTCAAGTTTACCCTTGTTTTTTATATGTTTTCTATTGGAAGTGTATCAAAGGTTGGCTAGTTTAGAAGTACTTACCAGATCCTAGTTAGATTTCATGTTCTTCTTAAGTGTGTGTCAAAGACTAGCTAGTTTAAAAGTACTTACCAGATCCTGGGCTGCTCTTTGTTCTTCATCTATTTATTTCCCCTTCTATTTGTTTCATTCCATTCCATAAATCAAAATTCAAAGAGATCCTTAGACATAGATGACTTGCCCTTCCTGGCCAAAGCTTGTTCTTTTTGCTCGCAACTTCTCACCTTTGGAACTCTTTCCAATTAGGACTTTCCCTCAAACAATAATCATGCTCAACCATCCAAAAAACAAAAAAAACCCTTGGCCTTGATAACTAGCCTAATATCATTACCCAAAACTTCAAAGACAAATCCATCTTTGCACTTATTGGAGAGATCCCTCTCCGGATTCAGGAGGGCTAGATCTTAGAATCCCAAAGTGGTTGAAATGATGTTTTTTTTATGATCGTACTTTGCCAATCTTGCTGATTACAGATTCCTAACATTTCTGGCAACTCCGCTGGGGAACTTCTAAGTAATTTGCAATTTAAAAGCAATCATAAGATACCGGAAACCCCTGATTTAATGACATTTTCTCTGCTAGCCAGCTGAGCCACCAGCAACTAACATTTATGGTGACTCCGCTGGGGAAATTTTTGAGTTCATAGTTGCTTGGCCAGCTTTTATAGACTCTTTAGTTTTCCATACAACCACAGAAAAATAACTCAGAAAACCCAAAAATATTTCAGATTGGTATTCAATAAACATGGTGGTGGACCATAAAACCTTTTACCTCCTTAGGAGCTAAAAACTTCCACTTGGCGACTCCACAATCCTGAACAGACCTTAAGACTCCACTGGGAAGAACCCTTATCATCGTAATATCATTCAAACTTAGTTAGAGGACTGCAGGATTAAAATTTGTGTAAATAGATTAGTTGACCTTTTTAAAGACTGTCATACGTAGTTGAACTTTTCTTGTCTATTTGGGTCTGAAAAAAAAAACATAGTGGCTCCTAGAAAGATTCATACTAGAGCCTATCCTGACCCTGATCCACCTAAGATAGTTGATAACCCAGAAAGTATCCTTAGGAAGTCTCCTAAGATAAAATTTTTAACTATTTTCAGATCACCCTTGAGAGCTAATTCAGTTCCTGAAAACCTTGCAGCTCTACAAGAAATACATGGTGGTAGACCATTAAACATTTTACCTCCTTAGGAGTTAAAAATCTTCCACCTAGCGACTCCACACTTAGTAACTCCCACAAGACCAAATGACTCTACTGCTAGAAGACCCTGAACTGATTGAACAGGCACAGTGACCTATTTTATTGATTTACAAAATGATTCCAAGGATACAAAGAAGATATGACCCAATGAGTAGAGATCATATCCCGGGGTCTCCACATTAGATGCCCCAGGTGAATTGGGATGACAACCTGCCTATTTTTCAAGGCGAAATTTTTGATGACCCTCTATTACACCTCATCAAATTTCATATACATGTATGGAGGTTGAAAGTTGAATGGCATGAAGATTGCCTAATGAAAATGTTCATGTTAGCATTAGAAGGAAGAGCTAGGGATTGGTATGAATGCTTGAGATCTAGCAGTTTGTTTTCTTTAAAGGACCTTGAATATATGTTTTATGAGAACTATAAAGAAAACACTACATCATTATCATTGGGTGAAATATATTATGATCCATCACAAAACATCACCCAACACATTATAGATAATGATGAAGCTTTGGAAGAGATGCATCCTGAAGATCTTTTAACAGCCATTCATGAGTTTAATATCTTATTGAAAAATTATAAAAATATAGATGAATCACTTGAGGAAGAAAACAAACAAGAAATAATGGACATTCCTCAAGATATCTCTAAAAAATCAAATATTGATTCATCATCCCTTATAGATGAGGCTCAAGAAGGCATCCAGCCTCAAAATCATTCTTCGCAAGAGACAGAGAACTCCTGTACTCTTGTTCAAAGGAACATAGAAACATCTTCCCCTTCGACAGAAAAAGAGATAGATCATGCTATTAATAAACATCCAGTCTCTGAAACTTTCTTCAAAACAAACACTCTTTCCCATTCACATAGAGAACTTTGTTGTACAGATTTAGAAAATTCTTTTGTAGATCAAAATGAGGAAGGACCTGCTGATAACACAGTACGTTTGATTGGTAGTATTACTTATATTCATGATTCTCCTAACTTTGATCTATCTAGTGATGATGCTTCCCAAACAGAAGTTAATTTTGTAGGATCATCATTAGCAGATTTATGAAAGGAAGATAAGTTCCTTCAAAGAATTAATGAGCCAGTGCAGACTATTTATGATACTGATGAAGAAATTTTTCAAAGCCTAGAAGTGAGTGAAGATTCATTCAATATTTTCTCTGCTTCATTTCAGATCATCAGTAATAATTTCCATGTGATTGGGACTCAGCAGACTTTCGGCTCAAAAGTTGAGGAGGAAAGTAATGTAGAAATTTTTGAGCAAGTTGAAACCAAGGAGCCTTCTCTTGAAAAAGAGGAAGCAATGGAACATACCCTTGCTCAAGAATATAATAACCTCCTCATACAGTACATTCCACTAAACCAGATCTTAGCAGGGCTACAAGAGGACAAGACAGCCAAATATGATGAGTCCTCCAGTTCAGATGATGATGAAGAAGAGGGAGAGAAACAAATAGAAGATTGTCCTAATAAAGATATATCATATTTTTAGGAAGAATCTTCTTCCTTTTCTGTTAATAATGATGAAGCTTCTAAGCAACTTTCTGAAGATATACTCCTCAAAGTTGAAGCCTTGGAAGTAGACAATCTACCAGACATGGAGGACCAAAAAGAAGAGAACCTTCATCTTTTCTTTGTTGATCCTTTGGAAGAGTGTGTGGAGATCCCGACTGGCTCAAATTATCAAACATTGATCCTTTGCAAGAGCCAGAGACATGAAAAGTTGTCACCTTCTGTGATAGTTTTTATTTTTAAGATTAATCTTCAAAATATACTATGGATACCCCTGACAAGAAGCCAGAGTTTCTTCTTCTTTATGACATTACTCAACTGGCTACATTGGCACTTTTGTATCATATGAATATGTAAATATTCCAAGTTAGATTAGGTTAGATAGGAATGCCAATAAAGCTCACTTCTGAGCATGTAGTTAGTTTTTGTTTTCCGCTTTGAAGAAAAATCAAAAAACCAAAACAATAGAAAAGAGAAAAGAGGGCGGAATGTGAAAAAAAGAAAGGTATAGCCCCATACCAAAAAAAAGAGAAACAAATATCAAAGTGTGCAAGCTTAAATGCCACTCTTGAAAAACACACTTCTAATTAGTCAAACATCCTAATCTTGACTAATTAGCTTTAAATTTTCTATTGATAGGATAGTGAATTCAATTTTCCAAAATGTTTAATCTTGGCTTATCAGTAGATAGTTTAGGATAGAAATTAAGGGTTAAAACATGCTCAAAATCTGAACCCAAGGTTTCAAAGAGAGAATGACTCAAATCTACTTCAAATTCTGAGTCAAAGGATGTAAAAATCTGGTTCCAATCAGCTCAAAACCTAAACCAGTTAGCAAAGGAAAGACAGCTCAAAACAAAAGTCAAACAAAGCTATAAAAAAGAGGAAGGAAATGTTTTCAAATTTCAGATCTCAAGCCTTCCATTTTGTTTTAAATATTGTGAAAAATAATTTCTATGTGTAGTTTGTTCTTATGCCATAGACCATCATCAAGTTAGACTGTTCAATCCTGACTTGAATGCTTTTAAATTTCTGTTGTAGAATTTAGAGAATAAAGTCTGTTGGACAGTTCCATCCCAACAGATAGTAGATTAGGTAGAGAATCATATGGACTCAACTGTTTAATCTGGGTCCATGGAGAAATAAGGAGTAGAAATAGATTAGATTTCCTTCTTTTAAAAGAATAAAATGTTGTGAAAAGAGTTTTCCAATCCAAGTGCACTCTAAAGAAGAAAAAATGTTAGATATGTAGGATTAGGTAGGTAGAAAGCTTGTAGATGAAAGATATGTTGTTTTTATGGCTACTAATATGTTTTCAGAGCAAGATCACCCCAGCAAAGAAAGGGCATCCCAATGGATGAGGCACAATTCAGCCTCCCAAAGAACACAATGGATGTGGCATAGGTCAGCCTCCCATAGAATGCAAGTCTGAAGTTCTTGATGCCTTCAAGAACACACCATCCCCAAGTGGAGCCACTGTTAGCCACCTATAAAATTTGTTATAGCAAAAGGTGGCTAAAACTTTTTTAGCCTTCAAGAAAAAAAAATTATTACTAAAAACTGTTGGCTCTTGAAGACTCTTGAAGGCCTCATGCCTCTGTCCAAATCTTCACTGTTGTTCCCTTTTTTATACTCAGAATTTTTGCTGATTTCATGAGAAAAGACTGCTGCTAAATCATCATTTTCCCCTTTCCTCCACTCAAAACTAACCTTCATTTCCTCCCCTTTTTCTCCATAAAATTCCTCTATTTTTCATGACTCCCCTTCTCCCATTCATGAAAATCCTCTTTACATAGTTTAAAACTCATTTTTAAACTATACCGAAACCCCCAAATCCATTGAAAAACTTGAAAATTTCATGAAAAAATACATATTTTTTTCATAAAGGCTTAAGCCCCCTTGGGCTAAGTCTTTAACCACTTCCCCTCCATATGCCCGCACCCTAGAACCAGGTGCTAGGCTCACAAAGTGCTTATCGCGTCACAAGTTTGAAATGGGTTGATTGAAGGACCGCATCAAAACTTCCGATGCGATTAAGTCCCATATGTATAAACCCTGGTCCTTTGTTTTCTTTGTAAAACCAAGCGCAAAGGCCAAAGCGCTTATCGCATCGGAAAAGTTCAATGGTTAGATTGAAAATCCCGAAGGCCTGAGCTTCCGATTGCGATTAGCCCTTTATTATATATGCCCCAAGCATATTGTATTTCACAAAGACCAAAGGCCCTGCAGTCAGGCACTAACCTATTCGTATATATATATTCTGCCACCAAAACCTTTGTTTTATTAAAATTTTTGGGTTTTTTTATATCATAAAGGGTTTCCACCGGTGCGTAAGATGAAACAATCCCGACCGTTGATCTTAAGTCGATCAATGGCCCACGCAGCATCGCATCGCAAGTTTCATCGGGCACGTTTTATTTCTTCCCCTGATTGGTCATCCCGCGATCAATCGAGAGTCGTTGATCTTCCCCTCGCCTTTCGTGGTCCAACGGTCCTCATTCACTCCGATCATAAGTCTTACCTCCACTTCAAAATCCTCTGATTCATTTCCCACCCTTGATCTGATCCTCAGATCAACATTCATCGCTCAATCACATCGCATTTTTCATTTGGTACATTTGTTTTTTCCTCCTGATCAGCCATCCCTCCGATAAATTCTCCACTGTTGATCTGATCCTCAAATAAAGGGCCTGTGCTACATCACATCGCAAGATTTTTCCAAGCGCATTAACATTGTTTCTCCGCTGATTGTGATCCTTCAATTGGATCTGGACCATCCACGTGTCCAGATCAGACACTCCCAGATCATTCCCGTATTATTTCATCGCCCTCCACCTTCAACCAAAGGGTTTTCAAAACCAGTCGCCACCATTGATCATTGCATGATCGACGATTTCATCTTATTTTCTTCCTCCTCTCTTCTTTAACCTTCTCTTAGCCGATCTCCACCATTGGATGTTGACATCCAACGACCATGCTCTCTCCCCACACCCTCTGAAGCAGTTTACCCAATAACGCAGGATTTCATAATTTTTTTTTTTTTTTGCTGGTTTCAAAGGTTTTTCCCATAATATAAAGGAAAAGAAAGCCGAAGGTGACAATCCTCTGGCCTTTCATTTATCAAATGGAAAAGGACTACAAAGGCTCTATTCCACGTCTCGTCAATGCTTCATAGGCATTGATGCCATACGAGCCCTACGCGGCCTGCACATCAACAAGACACAGTGATTTTAAATCACAACTAAAAGAGTATCAGTGTCAAAGATTAAACACAGCAGGAACAGAATATTGAATATAGATTTGTGAGGATTACGGCTAAGATTTATTATCGAAATCCTAATCCTCCAAATTAAAACAGAATTGAAGGTGAATCAAAAGATCTATCATACAGAAAGGCCTCTACCACCACATCTGAGGAAAATTGATTCCTTCCAACTACCACAGTGCCACCTATAGCCACAAACATTCAAACAGAGGCCAAAGTTTTTGATCAGAGAAAGATATTTGCCTCAGCACAGCCAGAAAGTTAATTCTGTCAAAGAACTTAATGCAAAAATATCAACAGAGTTATTACATCCTGAAACAGAGCCTAAAATTCAATAAAATCTCCCACCGAGCTTAAATCTTAAATGTAAAACATTAATACCGACAAAACACCTGTAAACTTCTCCAACGAGCCCCTCAAAGGCCGAGAAGTCATTAGTCTGTATTAATTTCCCTAGGATATCTTTTATCAGATCTCACCTCCTCAATCTTCTATAAATACTTCTGTAGAAGATGAGAAAATGTTGGTTGAAGAACTTTGAAATATACTTGAGCTGAAACTTCTGATTGTAAATAGTGTTTTTTGGCTCTTGGAGCTCTACTTGTGATAGATAAGTTAGGCTGAGATGAGTAGATGATTTCTAAACTAAAGCATTGGACTTAAAGCTGTAACTGGTTTGGAGCATCAATACAAGCTGATTTATGGGAACCTGGTCTATGTCGACGGTCATGTTTTTCTCATTGTAACTTGTCATTTTGTTTCTGTTTTCACTGTGTTTCATCTTCTCTTATAAAGAACAACGTGCATAGATTTAGGACCTACTGTATATCAGTACCCTTCTCTTACTGAAAATCTTTATCTGAATGTTTTCTTCAAATATGTGTTATTTAGGAATGATTTAATTCAGTATAAGCATAGGAATGCTGGCGTTCCCTCGTCTTATTACCTTAGCTGAATATTATTCTTGAATTTTATGTTCAGTATTAGTTAAGTAGAGATGAACTAAGGAAGATATGTTGTGCCCTGGTCCTAGTTTTATCCCCAAAGACTGTCTGAATGTTTCCCTTGGAATGTGTTAAAAGCTAGCTATTTTATAAGTACTTACCAGATCTTAGGCCATTCTATGTTATCTTTGTGTTTGTCTTGAAAGTAACCAAGTAAAGCAGAGCTAGGAGAGGATTTTTGGTGAGCCCAGCCTGCTAGTTTCTACTCTAACAGTTGCCTTCAAGTTTCCCCTTGTTTTTATATGTTTTCTATTGGAAGTGTATCAAAGGCTGGCTAGTTTAGAAGTACTTACCAGATCCTAGTTAGCTTTCATGTTCTTCTTAAGTGTGTTTCAAAGGCTGGCTAGTTTAAAAGTACTTACCAGATCCTGGGCTGCTCTTTGTTCTTCATCTGCTTATTTCCCCTTCTATTTGTTTCATTCCATTCCATAAATCAAACTTCAAAGAGATCCTTAGACATAGATGACTTGCCCCATGGACCACTCTTGCCTCTTGCTGTTCCAGTTAAATCCTATTATGACTCGATAGCCCAATGGACTAAAACCTGCAGTTATCTACCTTCCTGGCCAAAGCTTGTTCTTTTTGCTTGCAACTTCTCACCTTTTAAACTCTTTCCATTTAGGACTTTCCCTCAAACAATAATCATGCTCAACCATGCAAAAAACAAACAAAACCCTTGGCCTTCATAACTAGCCTAATATAATTACCCAAAACTTCAAAGACAAATCCATCTTTGCACTGATTGGAGAGATCCCTCTCCGGATTCAAGAGGGATAGATCCTAGAATCCCAAAGTGGTTGAAATGATGTTGTTTCTGTGAACGGACTTTGCCAATATTGCTGCTTACAGATTCCTAACACGTGGAATATATGGGTCATATTGTATCTCAAGGGGGTGTTAAGGTAGACCCTAACAATGTTAAAGCCAATAAGGAATTGAAATTCCCCACAACCATAAAGTAGTTGCAAGGATTTATCGGGTTAACTAGGTATTATCGCAAGTTTGTTAATAATTATGGGAGAATAGCAGCACCTCTAACAACATTATTGAATAAATATGAATTTTCATGGAATCTTTAAGAAACTAAGGCCTTTGAACATCTTAAAGAGGAAATGCGGCAAGCACTGGCCTTAGCTACACAAGACATCACAAAGACCCTTATTGTGGAATGTGATGCCTCAGGAAATGGAATTGGTTTTTTTTTAATGCAAGAAGGAAGACCCATTGATTTTGAAAGCCGTCCAATCAAAAGAAAGTATTTACAAAAAACTATTTATGAGAAGGAAATTTTGGCAATACTAATGCACTAAAGAAATGTAGACCTTACCTAATGAGAAGACACTTTAAGGTAAAAACTAAAAATGATAGTCTTAAAATTTTTTTGGAACAAAGACTATATTTAGAAGAGTAGAAAAATGGTTCATAAATATGTTGGTTATGACTTTGAAATCATCTACAAAAAATGGAAGCTAGATGTTGTTGCAGATGCACTCTCAAGAAAGGATGAGGAGGTGGAAACATTTCTTTGTGCCATTTCTATTATCCAGCCAGATTGGATAACAGTAGCAAGGGAGGAATGGAATAATGACGAAAAGTGTGGGCACTCATTCAAATGTTGTAGAAAGATCCCAGTACATCTGATACATTTAGTTTGAAAAATGATTCCTTATGGTACAAAGATCGCTTATATCTTTGGAAGAATTCCCAACTAAAACAAAATATTCTTTTGTAATTGCACACCTCTCCCTTGGGAGGACACTCATGATTTTTAAAAACTTAACACGGGGTGAAGAAACAATTTTTTTGGGATGGCCTTAAATATGATATTCAAAAGTTGGTGGTGGAATGTTTGGTTTTCCAAAAAAATAAATTTAAGACAATTAAGACCCCAGTTCTACTACAACCTTTATACATTCCAAGTCAACGTTGGGAGGAGGTTTCAATGGATTTTATCACAAGTTTACCTAAGTCCGAAGGAAACAGTGTCACCATGGTGTTAGTTTATAGACTTACCAAGTATACACACTTTTGTGCATTATCTCATCCATTTAAAGCAAGTACATTTGCCACTACATTTATGGAAACATTTCAAAATCTACATGGAAACCAAAATATTATTGTAAGTGAAATAGATCCCATTTTCACTGGAAATTTTTGGACGGAATTATTTTCTTGTTTGGGTACTCAACTAGCTCATATATCATCTTATCATCCTCAATCCGATGGGAAAACTGAGATAGTTAAAAAATGTTTGGAAGGATATCTTCGTTGTTTTTAATCTGATAAACAAACATAATGGGTCAAGTTGTTACCTTTTTCTGAATGGTGGAAGCTAAAATGACCCCATTTATGGCACTTTATGGATATCATCCATCGTCCATCACATCATATTTAAGAGAAAATTATAAGGTTCACGCAGTGGGAGATCACATTGAGAATCAACAACAAGTTCTCCAACTCTTAAATGATAACCTAAATTTGGCGCAAAATCAAATGAAACAATGGAATTTTCAGCATCAGAGTGAGAGAAATTTTGATGTAGGAGACTGGGTATTTTTACGGCTACAACCATACAAACAATTGTCCCTCAAGCAAGCTAAGAAGGATTATAAATTATCTCCAAAGTACTATGGTCCTTACATGCTGTCGCAAAACATTGATACTATGGCATACAAATTGGATCTTCCTAATTCTTCCTGAGTGCACCCAGTTTTCGATGTTTCATGCTTAAAGAAGGTTATAGGTGACAAAATTCCATTTCAAACAATATTTCCAGAAATTAATGAGGAAGGAAATATCATATTGGAACCTGAAGCATTCACAGAAACAAGAACTTGATATCTATGAAATCAATCAATTTTAGAGTATCTCATCAAGTGGAAGAATTTACCCACTAAATATTCCACATGGGAGTTTAAGAATTTTATACAGAAGAATCAAGAACTACTCAAGCATTGAAAACAATAGTTTTTTGAAGGAGAGGGGCATGTTAGGCCCCTATATTAATAGTGTAGTCCCTTATTTTTTTTAGTGTAGCCCCATTTTTATTATTGTTGTACCCTGATAATCCCCATATTGTTATTATTGTGCCCCATAAAAGCTCACTATTGTCATTTTTGTGCCCTTACATAATTATTGTTAGGTCAGATTGGATTATATTGTGACCCCATGGACTCCTATATATAGAAATGAGTTTTTTTCATTTGTATCATCTAATAATTGTTCAATTATTTAATTTAAAGGAGGTTTCCCCCTCGTAGTAGCTGATTTCTAAGTCGTTTATATCTCTTTTCTTATATTTTGTGAGTTGGTTTCGTAACAATCCACTCCTTCTGCTCTTATGCCTGGTATTTCACCTCCTGTAGGCCTAGCGGAAAAGGTGGACTAAGTGTTATTAATATCCATTGAATCCTCATTCTCTACATTGCTATCTTGTATAATGGTGTTTTTTCCATGTAATTCCTCAGCCTTTCAGGAGAGTGGTATTCTATAAGTTTCAAACTAAGTGGTAAAACATGCTACCTCCTCTGGAAATATTGTATATTGTCTTCTCCCAAAAACCTAAAGATATATTCAAACTGAATAATGGTTGTCTCATGTGTTTCAATGTACTTGGGCACCAAAACAACATCATTGGAGATGAGGATATGATTTCTAATGACAACCTTGGGGCTTATTTTCTCAGATCTAATGTATAGGGGTTCCTTCTCCTCCTTTTCCATTACTCTTTTCACCTCCTTGTCCCTTATCTCTTCATGTGCTAACCAAGATGCCAAATCCATCAAATTCATGTACCCTAGTCTTGAATTGGCATCCCAGTGGTTCATATCTGTTATCATGAGATTATGCATGTAAAATTGAACCATTTTTTCCCTATCTACTATACTAGCTTGTTTTCAAAACTCAAGAAAACGGTTGTAGTTGTTAAAAGGAAGAGAACCATGTTCAGCTAGAGTTTTGTTTTGATATTGTAGCCATTTATCTTTGAGAAAGAAAGAGAATAATATTTGGAAGACTTCTTGCATTGAAGTTTCTCCATAGAAAGACTTTCCATGGTGGAAAGTTGGATTTAATTCTCTTGAAACTTCTCTGTCAACCTCACATTATCTGTATGTGGTTGTTATTTAATCATAGAATCCCTGAGTCTCAAATCAACCAATTCCCTTTCCATCTCCTTGACACTTTCCTCCATCAATCCCACATATTCCATATTCTTTGATCTAGAAATTTGTGTCCACCTATGGGTCCTTCCCCTTTTTATTTCTAGTTCATAAAGAAGTGTGATTCTGAAATTTTCAAGGATGATTCTCCCTCCTTCAATAAATTCATAATAGGACTCCTGGATGGGATGTATGCTAGGCTCTTAGAGCTCTAGGGAGTCCTTCTCAATTTTTTTTGGAGAGGTTGTTGCCTCCTATAGCTCACCTTCCTTCCCCTTTAGCTGTTGTGGCACACTTTCCCCCTCTTATATTGGCACCTTTTTTCCCTCTGATAGCACATTATTTCCCTCCTGTAGCATTCTCTATCCTCCTGTACCACATTTTGTCCCTCATGTAGCACACTCTTCCCCTCTTGTAGATTCCCTTTTTCTTCTTGTTCGGAGGGTTGCTGGTGTCTTAGGCTACTTAAAGGTAGTTGACCTGGTGGTAGGCCTCCTCACATATACTATAGGTATCTTTGGTTTAGGCTTAGGAGACGTGAACTCTTCAATCTTACCTTCAGTGGGTCCTATTTCCTCTTTCTTGCTTGGTGATTCTTTAATGGTGATGGGGACCGTTATGGGAGTTTGTGGTCTCCCTTGTTTGATTTTGGTGCTCTTCATGTTCTTAAAATATAGAGGGCCTTGTCTATTTCTCTTTCTCTTAGGCTTAACAGGTGTTCCTAATGTATCTAAGGTGGCAGCTACTTCCTGTTCCGTATTTCTTGGAGATACTATTATTTGATGTGGTGATCCTCCTGCTATTTTGGGTTGAGGAGTTTTCTTAGAACTTGATATTCTTTCCACTATTTTATCCTCCCCTTATATTTCAAATTCTGCTTATCCTTTCTCTATTTCCCTCTCCTATTATTCATCTATCCTTTTTTCCTCCTCTTCCTTTTTTCTTTTGTCTTCCTCCTCTTCCATTTTTCCCTCCCTACCTATAATGCTAGAGGCAGGTGTATCTCCAAGAGTAATCTCTTATCTCCCTATGAAGGTTTCCCTATCCATGTCTATTGATTTATCCCATATGGAAGGGATTATCAAATTTATCAAGGCATCCATTAACAATAATTTGATGAAGCCACGATGAGCTAGATGTTGGTGTTTTCCCTCCCTCACCTTTTGACTCATTTCTCTTATTGACTGTAGGAGAAAATATGGCACGCTTAGTTTTTGAGGAAGAGGAAATTTTTCCCTAAACCTCATTTCATGAAGTAATATGAAGTGATAAGTATACACCACACTCATTATTCCATCATAATATATGTACTTAAGGATATGGTAATCCACCTCATCCTAAGGATAAGGTAAGCTTTCTCTTCGAACCCCATGCTTATCATCAACAAGTTTATATTTTGAAATGAAGAAATTTTTCCTTGTAGTGACACTCATGCTTTTGTATTCCTTTCCCCACTTGATCCCTAGAGTTAGGGTTGTCACTCTGTTGCTGGATAAAACACCCTATGGTCTGGGTTGAAAACCCCAATAGAGCGAAGGGCATTCAGAAAAAAGAAGCATGAGACAAGAAATATTAATTCTTAAACTACTAAAATAGGATGAAAGGATAGTACCTGCATGTCCTATGTTTGAAGGTGATCCCGCAAGTTTCAAACCCTCTGCTTCTTCCAATGCTTCAAAACCTGCAACTTACTCAAGAAAATCATATATACTAGTGGTAGTTCAAAGCATGTTTAAGATATTATCATTAGATCATATAAGAATTTAGGTATAAAACATGAGATCATTAAAAATAGGGTGATAACATGAGTCAAATATTAAATATCACAACTATCAAGAACATGACAGAGCTTATTTATTCATGTTTGCAAAGAAATGTGGAGGAATACCATTTTATTTGCCCACGAATCCAAGCAAAACAATCCTCCGAATCCGTTCAACCCAAGCCTCAACAATCATCTTCCAAATGTATACACATTGATGTCATATAAAGGGGATGATCATCTTTATGAGGAAAAAATGGTTTCCACAATCTCAGAGTGCAGGAGGCATAGGGATAAATTAGAATTTATCAAGGACCAATTAGATATAATATCAATATCTTATCTTTTGACATACAAATTGTCATTTATGTTTTAGACATTTTTACCATTTCGATTGCATGACCGCTGGCCTATCATGGCAGGTATTGTTTCGTTACTGGCATATAAGTTAGGTAATATCCATTTTTTCGTTGCATTATGTATTCCAGATGCAACTCTTCCCTCTCAAAAGCATGTGCACATGCAGGTCCATCTATACCCAACCCGTATATATAATTTCAAATATGAAAAAAATATAAAAATCCTTATTTTATGGGCAGGGTTTACGGGTTACACCGGAAGCCTACCTACAGGAGCCCATGGCCTAACTATATCCCAACTGAAACAAATGTTTTGGGGTGGTATAAATGCACCTCATGGGAAGACATAAAAGGGCAGAAAGATAAGATATTGATATTATAGCCAATTAGTCCTTGATCAAGTCTTATTTATCCATGTGCCTCATGCACTACCATATTGTGGAAAGCCTTGTTTCCTCATAGATATGATCATCCTCTTTATATGACATCTATGTGTATGCATTTGGAAGAGTACTGTTGAGGCTTGGTATAGATGGATCCGAAAGATGGTTTCAGTTGGAGCCATGGCTGAATTAGGTGGTATTCATCCACATTTCTTTGCAAACATCAATAAATAAGCTCTTTCATGTTCTTGATAGTTATGATTTTTAAGCTTTAACTCATTTTGTGACCCTATTATGAATGATATCATGTTTTATACCTATATAACTATATTATCTAATGCTAATATCTTAAACATACTTTGAACCACTGCTAGTATATATGCTTTTCTTGAGTGAGTTGCAAGTTTTGAAGAATTAGAAGAAGCAGAGGGTTTGAACCCTATGGGATCACCTTCAAAATTAGGACCTATAGGTACTATCCTTTCATCATATTTTAGCAGTTTAAGAATTAGGACTGCTTGTTTTCATGTTTCTTGTTGTTGACATTAGGGGAATTTTTAGGTCTAAAATGGGTCTCCTAAGAAAAATGTACAACCAAAATAAAATTTGTAAGAACCAATAGGATTCAAGATGATGATGTCAACCATGGGGAACGATACACCATTTTTTAAGTAAAATGGTAAAAATATTAAAAAATAATAAAATAATAAAACTACTTTTTCAACTTGTATTTTAACCTTATATCCCAAATTTTTTACTCAAATTTCGAGTGGGAGTACTCATTGGATGCAAAATTTAATTCCTTATCCAAGGAGTATCCATGTTGCATACTTTTGATGGATCATGCTACATGAAAAATGAGAAATAAATGAAAAACATGATTGCAATCACGTTTTTCATGTAACAGGATCCATTGAAAGTATGCAACATGGGTACTCGATGGATGAGGAATTAAATTTTGCATCCAAAAAGTACTCCCACTCGAAATTTGAGTAAAAAATTTGGGAGATAAGTTGAAAATACAAGTTGAAAAAGTAGTTTTTCCTTTCTTCCCTCTAAAATTTGATGATCTAATCAAATCTTATTTTATTATTTCCACTATTATTTTATAATTTCCTTAAGAGGCCCATTTTAGACCTCAAAATTCCCCTAATGATTCCCTTCACCCTGTTGGGGTTTCCAACCCAGGCCCTAGGGTGTTTTATCCCGTAACACACTCTATTAATTTTTTCAGGGCTGAGAGAGATATCTAACCCTCTCACAACAGTGGTAGAATTGCACTATGTTTGGGAATTCAAGGCCATGGAAAATTCAAAGGAAATTTCATCATCATATCCCTTTATAAACTAAAAGAATCCTAGCCAGTGGTGCCTTCTGAAAATATTTACTACATAAGCATGTAGGTGGATTCATTTAGTGCTTTAGGGTTCTCTCCTATTGAATTCTCCTCCCATTTCTTATGTTGTATCTCCCTAGTGTCAATTAAGTGAGGGAGGTTTTTTCTCTTTTATGGCTTCAGTGGAAAAATAATGTTTTAATTTTTGGCAAGAGTGAGTGCAAATGGTGCTTGTATCCTCTGTAAAAAAAATATCCTCTTATGCAGCCAATATAATGCTAAAGAATACCTCCTATTTCCATAATTAAACTGCCACAGGCTATAGAATATGAGTATAATTCACATGGAATTTGGATGTAAGGATGGTGACACTTACTTCTATTTATGTAGCACTAGATGTATATCGTTATTTGGAGACCAATTTGACTCACTGCGGCCCCTTTTCACCTTCACCTTCATCCTGTAGTAGTCTCTCAACCCTCCTGTAGCAATCTCAGGCCTACCTATATCTCCCTTATGTTTCAATTCCAGAAGAGGGTTTGAAACTCCTCGGTGGAACCAGAGCATGTCCTTCTCTCTAACTATTTTTAAAATGAGAAAATATGCAAAATAATTTGAGCCCAAGTACATAATATTCTACTTTTTTGTGTGGGGATGGAGCCTTGTGGTGACATTTCAATTGCACTTGGTTTCCTCTTTTGGACCATTATCCCCACGCAGATCAATTATTTCTCCTTCCCTCATAATCACCACCGGCTATTAGTGAGCCTAACTCGTTCGATGTGACATATCCACTTTGCATGAGTGGAAAATTAATTTTTAGTTCACTAGCCTAGGGTAGCAAGGTTAATTGGACACCTCCGTCTTATTAAAACATTCCTTCTTGAAATTCACCTATTTTAGTTATTTACACATAGGCCTAGAGATAAGTATTTTCCGTACCTAAGCCTACCTAAGGATC
The DNA here is from genome assembly GCA_034641835.2 of Pinus albicaulis. Taxonomy (NCBI): domain Eukaryota; kingdom Viridiplantae; phylum Streptophyta; class Pinopsida; order Pinales; family Pinaceae; genus Pinus; species Pinus albicaulis. Next base: position 938,095,214 of record CM076583.1, on the reverse strand, counting down.
AAAATGCTATATAGGTTGGCATGCTAAAGCTAGACCATAGCATCGACACCAAAGGAGTTGAATATCTGACCTTTCTCTTATGCATATGCTCATTTTTTATGATGCTTTGACTGTGTTTTTCTATTGTGTGTGCATAGGTACCTCTTCTGAATCCAAGTTGTTGTTTTTGGTGGAAAAATCTCCGTGAGGGTGACATCTCTTCTTCATAGTTGTAGGAAAGGTTTCATGTCCCTTTTATGATGAAAGAAAAATATATATCAGTGGTGTTTGTGGTGATTGCATGGGCTACTATAGGAGGATCTTTTCCTCCTGTTGCATTTTTCTTATCTCCCTTTTTAGTCTTCAATCTACATGAGGGTTGTTAACACTGGAAAATCGTATAGGAAAAAGACATTATAAAGTTTCAAGCAGAAGGCACAAATAAATATTTGCAGGGAAGAAATACATTATAGGAACTAAAAGTTTTAAATTTTCCTAAGGTCAATAGGCAAATTTTTGGACCGCGCATAGAAAACACTAGCCCTAAGTGTGCATTGCATCCTTTTCTTTGATACTAGTGCAGAGAATAATTATCCCTCCAATAGTTGTGCGGTCCTGGAGAATGCAAAATTTCACTATCCGATACCACTTGGCACACCTGGAGAAAAATATTCTCACTCAAGCTAACCAAGTACAGTCACCGTTGAGCCACCTTGAGGCTTTAGTGCAGCACACAAAGGAATATTTCCCCAAATATTGTGTCACCATCCATATTGTACCAAGAGGAGGACGGAAAATTTGAAATTTTCTGTAAAATCTAGCCATGGGAAGAGAAATGGGGGACACATTGCTATTGTTATGAAACCAGCTCCAAAAATATAATAAAAGAGAGATCAATGCCTTAGAATTCATCAACTTTGAGGGGGAAACCTCTTTTACATTACATAAATGAAAAATTCTTGGATGATACAAATTTCAAAACCTCCTTCTATTTATAGGAGTCCATGGGGTCACAATATAATCCTACCCTACCTAACAATAATAATGTAAGGGCACAGTAATAAAAATATGGGGGTTATAGGGGTACAATAATAATAATAATAAGGGGGTTACACTAACAACAATAAGGGACTACACTAGTAATATAGGGACCTAACATGCCCCTCTCCTTCAAAAAGTTGTTGTCCTCAATTCTTGAGTAGCTCTGGATGCTTCAGTATAAAATTATCATCCTCCTGTGTATAATCTCAATGGGTAAGTTCTTCCACTTTATGAGATACTTTGAAATTGATCGATTTCATACTTTTCAAGTTCTTATTTCCGTGACTGCTTTAGGTTCCAATATGATTTTTCCTTCCTCATAAATTTATGGAAATACTGTTTGAAAAGGAAGTTTGTCACCTATAAGCTTCTTTAAGCATGAAACATGGAAAACTGGATGCACTTGTGAAGAAGAAGGAAACTCCAATTTGTATGCCATAGTAGCAATCTTTTGCAACACCTTGTAAGGACCATAGTACTTTGGTAATAATTTATTATCCTTATTAGCTTGCTTGAGGGACATTTTTTTGTATGGTTGTAGCCGTAAAAATACCCAGTCTCCTACATCAAATCTTCTCTCGCTATGATGTTGATTTGCCTGTTGTTTCATTAGATTTTGTGCCAAATTTAGGTTATCCTTTAATATTTGGAGAACTTGTTGTTGATGCTTGATGTGATCTTCCATTGCTCGAGACTTATAATTCTCTCTTAAATATGATGTGATGGATGGTGGATGATATCCATAAAGTGCCATAAATGGGGTCATTTTTTCTTAAGTATGGAAGGAAGTGTTATACCACCATTCAGCCAGAGGTAACCACTTAGCCCATTGTGCTTGTTTATCAGATACAAAAAAATGAAGATATCCTTCCAAAAATTTGTTCACGATCTCAGTTTCACCATTGGATTGAGGATGATAAGATGATATATGAGCTAGTTGAGTACCCAAACAAGAAAATAATGTTGTCCAAAAAATTTCCAGTAAAAATGTGATCGTTGTCGCTTACAATAATCTTTGGGTTTCCATGTAGCTTTTGAATTGTTTCCATAAATGCAGTAGTAGCTTTACTTGCTTTAAATGGATGAGACAATGAAAAAAAGTGTGCATACTTGGTATGTCTATCAACTACCACCATGATGACACTCTTTCCTTCAGACTTAGGTAAACCTGCTATAAAATCCATTGAAATCTCCTCCCAATGTTGACTTGGAATGGATAAATGTTGTAGAAGACCCGGGGTATTAATTGTCTCAAATTTATTTTTCTATAAAACCAAACATTTTGCAGCAAAATTTTGAATATCAGATTTAAGGCCATTCTAAAGAAATTCTTTCTTCACCATGTGGTAATTTTTTAAAAATCATGAGTGTCCTCCTAAAGGAGAAGTGTGCAATTCCAAAAGAATATTTTGTTTTAGTTGGGAATTCTTACAAAGATATAAGCGATCTTTGTACCATAAGGAATAATTTTTCCAAATAAATGTATAAGATGTACTAGGATCTTGCTGCAACTTTTGAAGTGTCTTCCAAAAAATTGTTTAAGACTATCATGATTACTTTTTAGCTTGAATTGTCTTCCCATTATGTAAGGTTGCCATTTCTTTAGTGCATGTAGTATTGCCAACATTTCCTTCTCATAAATAGATTTATGTAAATACTTTCCTTTAATTGGATGAATTTCAAAAGAAATGGTTCTTCCTTCACTGTAAAACAACACCAAATCCATTTCTTGAGGCATCACATTCCACAATAAAGGTTTTTGTGAAGTCTGGCGTAGCTATGACTAGTGCTAGGAACATTACCTCTTTAATATGTTCAAAGGCCTTAGTTTCTTTAGGAGTGAATGAAAATTCATATTTATTCAATAATGTTGTTAGAGGTGATGTTATTCTCCCATAATTCTTAAAAAACTTGCGATAATACCTTGTTGACCCGAGAAATCCTCGCAACTGCTTTATGGTTGTGGGGACTTTCCATTCCTCAATGGATTTAATTTTGTTAGGGTATACCTTAACACCCTCGTGAGATATAATATATGACCAGATATTCCACGTCTTGTACTCCAAATAAACATTTGGAGGTTTTTTCATATAATTGTTTCTCCTCCAATAGTTTGAGCACCCTGTCAACATGTTGAACATGATCCTTCCAAGACCTATTGTAGATTAGTATATCATCAAAAAATACTAACACAAATTTTCTAAGGAAGTGTTTGAAAATGGAATTCATCAACCCTTGAAATGTAGAAGGTGCATTGGTAAGGCCAAAAGGCATGACCAAAAATTCATAATCACCCTCATGAGTTCGAAATGTTGTTTTTATAATATCTTCAATCTTTATTCTAATTTGATGATATCCTGAATGAAGATCCAACTTGGTAAAATAAATTTCTCCATGTAATTCATCCAATAATTCATCAATCACAGGAATGAGAAATTGATCTTTAATAGTCATATTATTCAGCTCCCTATAATCCGGACACATGTGCCATGATCCATCCTTCTTGTGCACCAATACTACTGGAGCAGAGAAAGAACTTTGACTAGGTTGAATTATACCAACCTCTAACATTTCTGCAATCATACGTTCAATTTCACTCTTTTGGACGTAAATATATATGTAAGGCCTTATGTTTGGAGGAACACTTCCTAGAATCAAATGAATAGCATGATCATGGTCACGAATAGGTGGGAATCCTTTTGTAGTTTCAAACACATTAGAATGATTGTCCAAGAGATTTTGGAGATCTGAAGAAATAAATGATTTTGATTTTGGAACAGCTAGTGACCATAATCGTGCAATTACGCCTCATTTCTCTTTCTTCAAAAGATTTTTCATGTCATAGAGCTTATTGTATTTCCTAGCTTCCTTGCAATACCCCATAATTCGACTTCCTTTCCTTTCGAAAAAAATTTAAAGAAAAGTTCTTGAAAATTAAAAGCTATCTTCCCCAAATATTGTAATCATTGTACTCCTAGTACAACATCAGCACCTCCCATTGGAATGGAAAGCATTGGACTATTCAAAACATATTTCACCATGGTTAGCTTGATATTATGTCATTTTCTAGAGAAATTTATAGTTCCTCCATTTGCAACCATCACTTGACATTCTGGTGGTGCGTATAGGAAGTAATTCAATTCCTTGGCTATCTTGCAATGAATAAAATTATGGGTACTACCCAAATCAATCAACACTATTACATTTTTCTTCTTTATATGTCCTTCTATCTTGAGAGTTTGAGGAGTGGTAATGCCTACCAATGCATTACACGATATGGTTGGACTCATTTCTTCTTTCTCTAGCGTTGGTTCTTGAAGTATATCCTCTTCTTTTGAAGTTTTGTGTTCATTTTCTTCCTCCTCTTCACAATCTATGTAAAATAATTTATTCTCAACACACTTATGACCTTTATTCTATTTGCTATCACAACTATAGAAAAGCCATTTTTCTCATTTTTCTTCCAATTGTTGTGGTGTCATCCTTGTAGGTTGTGGAAGTCTAGGAGTAGCAAAATTTCCATCTTTGTAGATGTGAGTGGTAGGCTTCCTTGTCGCCATAATTTTACATTCATTTTTTCTTTCCAACCTGAATGCATTTTCCAATGAATCAGGTTCCCAAACGCTGACCTCATGTTGGATGTTATCCTTTAAAGTCCCTATGAAGACATCAATCCTGTGTTCCTCTGGAATATCATTTACCATTATATTCAATTTTTGTAAGTCCTCAATGTGCTCCACCACTAGACCCTTTTGTTTGAGATTTATCAATTGGCTAAAAAGGGTGTTGCTCTTTGTATCCTCATAATATGCTATCATTTCCTCCATAAAAATTTACCAAGTGACAAGTTTTTTACAAGAAAAAATCCATTGATACCATACAAATGTATTTTTTTCTAAATATAAAGTTGCAATGTGTACCTTTTGTGTGTTTTGCACATTATTGAGATCAAAATATTGCTCCATCTAGAGTATCCATGTTACGGGGAACTTGCCATCAAATTTCCTCATATCGATATTTGGAATATGGTGGGTTTTCAATCCAACATTCGAGTCTATGGAATCACGATTAACTTTTATTTTTCTCTCATCATGAGTTTCCTCTACTATATTTTCACTATTAGGAATCATTTCTTATATCAACTTTGTCAAACCTTACTTCAAACCTTCCATGCCTTCCTTCAAACCTTCCATTTTTTCTTCCATATCATCCAACTTAGCTTCCATGCCTTTCTTTAAACCATCCATATTAGCTTCCATACCTTTCTTCAAACCATCCATCTTAGCTTCCACGCCTTTCCTAAAAACTTCCAATTCATTTTTTATTGAAATTTGGTGCACTTTCTCTTGTAATTTTGATATATCATGTTGCACTTCTTCGTCTTCATGAGCCATAGTAGAGTATTATGAGGGATTAATGGGTGTTGAATTCTTTTTAGGGGTAATTTTAGAACCCATACTGATATATATGCTTCAATATGCCCTTCGAATAACGTAATGGTGAACCACTTTTTTTCCGTCCTCGAACTGTCGCTCTTGCGACGACTATGTGTCAGAATAGCGACGAAGTGGCCATCAGAAATTGGGCCAAATTTTCTAGTGTGTGGGAGATTAGTCATAACTTTGCCTTGAAGCATCCAAATCAGGTCATACCTATGGAATTTGAAATAAGATTCAAAGGGCTACTACAGGACCAAATTTCAGTTATTACAGATCCAAAATCACAGAGACAAATTAGTTTCAATATCGCGCTCCTCAAAAGAAAGAAAAAGGTGTGTTTTTTTTCAAATTGCATAATTTGTGTTTAAAAATTAGTTTGAGGTCACAATTTTGACACCTTGAAAAAGTGTTGCAATACTGACACCTTTTCTGTCGCTTCCAAACAAGCGTCACTCTTTTGACATTTCCCGAACCGTCGCTCTTTCGACGTTTGTAAAATGTCGCAATTCCGACGAAATGTGGTCCGACGTTTTGAACGTCGCTCTTCCGACGTTTGTAAACTATCGCACTTCTGACGAAATGTGGTCCGACGTTTTGAACATCGCTCTTCCAACATTTTTATATGGTCTCTCTTCTGACATTTCTAAACTGTCGCAATTCTGATGCCGTACAAAAGTGTCGCAAGACCAACACATTGCAGAAGCATCGTAATACCGACGCTTTCTAAAAGCATCACAATACCGATGCCAGGAAGAACTATCGCAATATCGACGGACATCACAAGACCGACAAAAATGGAAATCGTTCAAAACATTGGAATACTGATGCTTATAAGGCGTCAAAAGAGTGACGCTTACAAAGTGTCAGTATACCGACGGCGGGTTCAATTTAAAAAAAAAAATGAAACTTTAAAACAAGACAGTAAATCTCTAATATTTGTTATGAATTGTGGGCGTTCCAATTGTTATGAACATAATTCGACCGTGAAATATTAATATAATAAACCACCCTGCAGTGCTTCGACTATAAACAATCATATAATAAGATCGGACCCCGCTAACCTTTAGTGATGGAATTCACTTTATAACTGGGACTTCATATGAGGCTTGGACACATAAATATGAATAAACTTTTGTCAATGCAAACAACTGCACATACCTCCATTGAACCTTAGTTAGGAAAACAATAGTCGATGTATATACATGTGGGGCCCAGCACTAGCGGCCTTTCCACATCCAACGGTGGATAATACGTCGCTCTAGCCTTGACGATCCAAAGATCCAACTGGATATCGCACGAGTTAGTTGCACGATCGTTAACTCGTGATGAGAGTGGTTTTTCAAAACTGCTCAAGGCCACGTGTCGGCCTATGACATTGATCGCATCCAAATGGGGAATACCACTTACCGTACAAAGGTGGTGCGATATGTCAGAAACCCATCTTTACTGTGCGGTCCTCAAGGTTCCGACTACTCTTACTCCAGGTTCCGTCTGCTTACCAATGCCTTACTACCATTGAACTCTGCCTTGTTGTTCATCCTTCGCACAGCCATACCAAACGAACTCGGGCACAACCATTTCGAGGAGACACGACGCATTACATATGCCACGGTTTATGTATTATGGTTCCGAAAAGGTTAGTATCGACTCTACAAATCAATACACCGGTCCTTAGTTCATTCAATCGCCTACACATTCACAACACTCATTACGAGGTTTTACCTACCTCACAGAGGTTCGAGCATAGCATCTCCTTGCTCTACCATAGGCGCACGGGAATATCATTAACCTAATTCACCCTCTGTTCACACAACTGATTATAGAGAAATTCCCCAACTGTTTGACATAGTTATCTGTGGAATTCACCAATGCTCATAAGTTCTGAGTCATTAGCTCGTGTTCCACTGAGAACTCAACCAATCTATATGCACATAACCTCATCACAGGGTTTCTTAATTACCACGGGATTTCAATTATCTTTCACCAGGATGCGTACATATATTCACACACAGAAAACTTACTCAATCAACGCACATATAATACTAACAAATTCTTTATATAAATGAAATTTCTTACAGTCTCCTGGTCCTTGGCCAGATCTTTGATGCAATGGCCTCCTCTTCCCTATGCAGCACTATGCAGTTCTCTTTGCAGGCCTTCTGTGCAGGTCTATCGACATTTTCATGGAGGTTTATTTTTATATCAATTACAATGAATCGATTCAAATTTCTCGATGACTCACAAACTCTTCAAATTCCTAACTCTGAGACTAACGCTCTGACAGACAGAGATGGACTCCTAGAATTAGCTTAACTTCTGAAACTGACTATCTCTTCAGGTGCCCATTAATCATTCGGGTAGTTAAATTTTCTCTACAAATTAACTAAATTATCTCAACTATGGATAATTTCATGGGGAAATAAAACATGAGACCCCCCTTTACATTTATTTATGTACAAAAGTTGTCTTGGGCCTAATGCCCCTGCATCAGATAACATAGTGAGGGGCTAATTTTCCAGAGCTTCCATGCATCTGTAACATCTTCGGATCATTTCCATGTGGTTTAGCTACCCTTGTCACTCAAATTGATAGTATATTAAAGATGACAGATGTTTTTAGCGTAACAAGAGCCATTTTAGGTTTCATTGGAAACATTATTTAGAAAACACAGTTTGTGCAATCAATCTTCATACCGAAGTAGCATATATTCAGTTTCACAATGACCTAATGTCATCATGTACTCAACAAGTCAATTGTTGCAGTGTCATACAACCTCAAGCCTCAAACATCTTTACAAGTGAGAATTTCAGGTCCGATTTAGAACAAACCTGTTAGAGATTTTACTGAAATCAAGTTACATTCTAATTCTCATTTAATATAGAGATTAAGATTCTGAATCTATGATGTTACTATTGTTGCTATTATTTTTATTATACTTGTGCCATACCCAACTCCACTAATAGTAACAACAATGTTGAATCCTGATTAGTCTCCGTCCATGGGATTTTAATGGCCCTTAGATGTGAGATTCACATGCCAAATTGAATCATTTCATAGAATGACTCCACTGCATATTACTGCCTTTCAGCTATGGCTGAGTATCAATTTTACTAATTTGACCAGCACTTGAATATAATCATAATTACATCAAATTTCAAAATTTGAGTCTAACCCTAAGTGAATAAAATTCTGCAAAACCCACTTACGCAACACAGTCTAGGAGGGGTTAACATGCCTATGAAGTATTTAAACATTGTTGAGGGCTAAGAATAGTTGGACTTTGCCAACTAACCAAACTCACTTTTGACCACTTCTAGTAACTTTAGCCTGTAGATGCTCTCATAAAAAGAAAGCAGGTGGTCCAATAAAAGGAAGGGGACTGGTTGCGTGTTTCATTCCATTTTTTTTGTTAGCTGAAAGCTTTCCAAGAAGAATAAATCTACTAAAGCATGAAACTGATTTTGTTGTTGCCCCAACTACCACTGATATACATCACAATGTGTCATATTTTACTGTAAGCCTCTATTGAGAGTGGGAAGCACTAAATCCAAGTAATTCCCCTCATCCCTTAAAAGACACCTCTAAATATAACTAGAAATTTCAAATAGTTAGTAAAGGAAAAGTACAAATATATAACATATCTGTGTTGAGCCAAAAACCTGTGCATTCACAACAAAACTAGGATGGATAAAACTTAAAAACAATTATGGACTTTGAAAAAAAATCGTCTTATGCATAAAAAATGAAAGAAGCATTGGAATACTACTATGTTTACAAATTTAAGGATAGGCAGAGTGAGTCTCCAGGCAACACAGTTTCATTTGGAGACCCTAGATCCTTGTACCCACAATATCTAGTGACTTATAAAATTATTGCCAAAACAATGCCTTTGCTATGCATGTAAGAACACCACCTGTATAATGAGGGAGATGTAATATTGTCTGAGAAGCAGATTTATACAGAGTGGTCCAATATTGTGTATTTATGGAAGATACAACTAATTTTGGCATGAAACATGTATCCAAGATTTCAATGTGCCTTATTTCAGAGCCCATTGATGATTTACTATGAAACCTAAAATTTCAAAACAAACACATTGAAATCACAGGATCTCCATCACGAATATCATAAATATTAACTGTCTTTTGGGCACTGGCAGTAGATACCATAAGAGGCCCACATGGCCTGTACCACCAATGTTGATTATCTGGCACAACATTTGCAAAGCCAAAATTTCTCCCCGAGACATCCCTCTCTGCCAAAACTGGAGAGATGGTATTGGACGTTGAAGTGAAGGCCTCTAATTCAGTATGGAATGTCATAATTTCTTTATTATAAAAGTCCCATGAACGGAAACCTGAGTCCAATGTACAACCTGCAGATGCTGCCACAACATATTTACCAGAGTGACCATCTGAACCAGCTGCTCTGATCAACCAACAATCACCCCACATGTTTGGGGTAAGCCCAATTGGAGCTTTATATTCAGCCTTCTCCTAGAGATTGGAAAAAAAAAATACTGATTATTACTCATACATCAACTTCCCTTTATGTTAAGGGAAAATTTAAAGAGTGCATAAGTATTCTTGAAATCCCAATCATAGTTTCTAGAAAATTTCAACAGTTTTTGAAATGAACTACATCCTATTTAAACTACATCAAATATTTAGGCAAATCAATTTTTTAAATAGAAATTGGTGAATTTTATTTCAAATATAGAAATTTAACCATGAGAATAATCTAACCCCTAGGATTTTCCCTATTTCTAATAGAAAATCCCAAAATGTATAAATTATAACACCCATAAACCCCAAAATTAAGTACAATAATTAAAACCTCCACACCTCTGAATTTTCTATATCATGAAAAGAGCAGCATCCATCATCATGGGAAAGCAAAACCGATTCTCCTTCGGATACAAACCATCTTGCAGTACATGTCTTATGGCTGAGTTGATTCAATCGATCATAGGAAACCTCTTCAGTTTCTTCAATATTGCCAAAATGCTCTGGCTTGTTTTCCTGATCATCAAAGTCCATATTTTCATCACATTGAAGTTGGGGTTCATTACGATCAGGTCCAGTGCATATTGCAAAGCTCCGAACATCCAATCAAATATTGGAACTGCCATACCCATTCCCATTAGAGATTGTAAATCCTGCTTCTGGCTTTAATTCGATAAGTTCAAGAGCACTAGAACTGGATTCAGTTGATTTAGACTTGGTATAGTTGTCCTCTAATTTTTATTTCGATACAACACTATAATTGTTCTTCAATGCAGACAGAAATTCTGTAGAAATGGGATCTTCATCTATGGGACTTATGGATCTGCCCTCAAAAAGATCCCAAATATCTGATTCATTTCCATTCAATTGATCATGCAAATCCACCCTCCTCTTGAGCACAGCAAGCTGAACTGAAGGCTGGTTTTTTAGCAATTTATGGTGGGGGTAAAGCCTGTCTTCCAGATCTTGACTATTTAAGCGTTTAATTGGTTTTGTGAGAGACCTGACCATAGAATCAAATGAATCTTGTGAATCCTGTTAAATAATAAACAATAGTAAGGCCATTATTTATTGGTTTTAAATAATAAAAAACATGCAACAAACCCACATAATTAGTAAATTATTTAAAGACAGTAATTCCTACATATTAAAATATAAAGTTATAACATACCAGCTTATACTCGAACATAACATCTATATCAATATTCTTCTTCTATATCTTCTTGATCTTCATCCAACTGATTGACATCTATATCAACATCAGATTCAGAAACGATGTTGAAATTATCGACCATGTCATCATCATCATCAATTATGTCATTTTCAATAATATCCTCATCGACATCATCATCAATAATTGTTGCCTCATCTCCTATGCCTGGTTCATCTTCTAAGATATCTTCTTCGTCTATCAATGCATCTTCCTGCTCATCTACCACTACATCATCTTCTTCTTGATCAATATCATCTTCTTCCTCTACAGTATACTCTACTGGCCTTCGTCTTGGATCTTATCTAATAGAAAATGACTATTCGTTCTCACCCGGAACCTCTGAGTAAAAGACTTGTTCGCATTGGCTTGGAAAAACATAGCGATCTTTTCTTGCTTCAAACTGCGATGTTTTAACCATTGGCAATCCATTTTCATGTTGAATAAGTGTTCCATCATCGTCACGTACATTCATTCGTAGCCTATACCATTTGACGTCGAACAAAAATATTTTGAAGGAATTAAAGTCACACTCAACTATATCATCTAGGAACCCATAATATCTATTTTCAGATTCTCGAGGATGTCTATCACTCCTGGAGGAAACATTAGTGACCTGGAATACTGCAGTTATCCCACTATCAGAATTTTTCCTGTTATCATCCAACTTTTCAACACGAAATTTACGAAATTTACGACCATTACGACCATTCAACTGCAATATGCCAAACATGAAAAAGATGCATTCTCAATAAATAATTAATCATATAATTTACACAGCGTGAAAATTAATTGAAAACAAACTTGTTGTCACATTATAAATATATTATAAAATAAGTAATGAATAAAATAGGTGAATTAATTGCTTACCTTTCTATCTTTCAAACCATATGCTAAATCGATTTCCCTGTCCGTAACATTTCCATCTCCACTACGATACGCTTCTCTAATAAATTCAGGCAGTAGTTGCCATGATAACCTACCTTCGTTACGTGCTTTAAATGTTTCAATCCATTCACTCATCCACTCAAGATTGTTTGCAATGTATAAAAGTAGTGCCTCATAATCTTCAGCACCTGAATAAAAAAAAAAAAATTCACCAATATTAATAAATATTACTTATAACCATGGTAAATTATTTTAATTAATAAACTATGAAAGAATAAGACCTAAATGAATATAATGATCATATACATGATGTAAAAAAATGAAACATTATATGTATTATACATAATAAATCTTTTACCTCTCACTTTCTTCATTCTACCTTTTCCCAATAGGTGCTCCACTTCAAATTTTTTGATGGAGTTCACATCCCAAATGCAATCCACTGCTTTTATGGCTGATGCAGCTAATATAGGAAGATAATGACTAATATACACCATGGATTGATATACCACATATCCCTCAACAATAGAACCCTCAGGTCGTGCTCTTTTTCTAACCAAAGCCTTCAAGGATTTCAGATGCCTCTTGACCATCCACATTGACCTTGTGTGTACTGGTCCACACATTTCAATCTCCTGAACTTGGTGTATCAATTAGTGTTCTTGTGCATTTAAAAATGTTGGAGGTAGATACTTTTCCATTTCACACATTAGCCGAGGAATTTCTCTCTTCCAATAATTTATTTCATCTTGATGGATTTCTTTCAATGACAACGATCTGCAAATCATTACGCAAGGTTATTTCAATGAAAGATAATATATATTTCATTACAAGTAAATTAATGCATCATTTCATCAATTACGAAAAGAAATTGTAGCAATTAGATTTTGCGTATAAATCAAAACTACTTACCTCATGTATTTACTAAGACCATATATAACTTGTTTGACATTGTTGTCGAAGTCGTTTGGGAGAGATATAGGTAGAACATACTATAACAATAAAAAATGAATCGTTATTGGTTTCCAAATTAAACAAAAAAAAGGAAAATTTAAAATATGTATTCAAGCAATAACAAACAAAAACGTATACCAAAAAAATTACCTTAACAAAGGTATGCCAATCATGTGTTTTCACCCCACTGAAATCACCTTTCTTCGTTAAGATATTATTTATGTTTGAAGCAAAACCTGTTGGAAATTTAATTCTTCTAACGACCTCTTTTACATCATTTATTTTTTTTTCTGTTAATAACCATGGAATATTATTACAATTTCAACCTCCATTTTTATTTGATCTGTCGATCACACTTTTCATTGCATGATTCGATTTCTCAATGTCAGCACAAATTTTGTCAATTTTATCTCTATCATGTGCAGCATCTATGGTTCGCCATAACGTTTCTGTCACATTCTTCCCAACATGAATTGTATCAAACAAATGAGATATTTTTAGGTCCTCATAGTAGGGCAACCTCACGAATTGAGAAGGATAAGATTTCATTCCAGGTGGAAGTACAATATTAGTACCTTCACTGCGACGATGACCTTGATATCAAAGAATAAAATAAATTAGGACAATATTAATTATAAAATACAATATAATAAATTCATTAGTTAAAACAAAAATTCCAAACATTACATAAACAAATAATATATATATACACAAATTACGTACCAGCTGCTTGATTATTATTAATTCTGTTATATTCCATCATCCACAACTGAGGTGTCATTCTTCGTGGTTTTAATCCAGTTTCTTTTTTATCATTGAAAAGATATTTTTCAGTAGTACGATACTTATGGTTCCTAGAGAGGAAGTTCCTAAACTCATCAAACACCATCTTTCTTAAGTTGGCGAATGACGATACTTCATCTTAGGGCCACAAACTAGACATGAAAATCTACCCTTTTGTTTGAAGACCTGCAATAGATGGATCAATAACAATTAATATACTATGAGATCATTTTTAAAACATGAAATATGGTATATATAATTTAGATAATTATGTATTATATTAAAGTGCAATGAAATATTACATACCACAAACATGTGTTAGTCCTGGGGCATCATGAATTGTCCATACAAGCATTCCATGACATTGAAATCTCTTCTGCTTGATTGGTTTAGTGATGTCATACATAGTGATGCCATGCCATAACTGTATTATCTCATCGATAAGAGGCTCAATATATACATTCATATCTTTGACTTGGTACTTACCTAATTGTTCAAAATTATGGTACATAATAATTACTACCATGATATATGTATATATAAGTAAGTAAATAAATAAAATATATATCTATGCAAACAACGAGAGAAATGAAAATGTTACATTCAAAAAAATAATGTATCAAATACCTGGAATAATCATAGTCAACATTATGTGCTCCCTCTTTATTGACATCCAAGGAGGAATGTTATTGTTGATAACGATAATAGGCCACACTGAGTAAGTAGATCTAAGCTCTCTGAATGGATTAACACCATCAGCTGCCAATGAAAGCCTGACATTACGAGGTTCATTTTTAAAATCTACATATTTTTCCTCGATTTCTCTAAATGCAGAACCATCTGCAGGCATTTGAGGAACACCATCTCCACTTATATTCTTTGAATGGTAATCCATAAACTGTGCTATTCTGTTACACCTGACCATTTGTTGCAAACGTGGAATTATGGGAATATGACGAAGAACCTTTTGAGGCACCTTTTTGGTTAGTTGATATGTTCGATATCTACTGGTACCACATTTCAGACATTCTGTTTTCAACGCATGTTCTCCGTAATATATAATATGATCTTTAGGACATGCATCTATAGTGTTATATTCCATTCCAAAGTGTTTCATAATAGCACGTAGATCTCAATATGTTCGAGGTAAAGTATTTGGCGATGGTAACAAATATTCACCCAACAATCTACAACATAAACAAAAACTAGTGTCTTGTAAAGATTATTATATATATATATATATATATATCATAGTTATTAAAACTGGAACCGATGACCGTACCGGTGGAGCTAATGAACTGGGTTTCAAACCGGAACCGGTCTAACCGGTAGCGGTCAAATCTCAATGAACCAGTTTTAAAAAAAAATACATTAAATAATTATTTTTTAATTAAAAAAAAACTATTTTTAAGATTTGCAACCATGATTCCAAGCCAATAGAGACAAAATATGAAAATTTTTCTCATTTATATACCATGCAAAGGTGAATATATCAAAATGGCACCAAATGAAATACATATCATTGAAAAATACATAAGCAAACTTGTTGAAGTAATGTATCGGGTTTCTCTTATATTATTCACTGTGTTTTATTGCTGAGTTAATATTATAATATACAATCTGTCCCTGCTCAGATCTGTTGTCAATTCATTGTATCAGCCTTAAAGACAATTCTGGGTTCAGTATATATATATATATATATATATATATATATATCAGACCAACATTTTGAAGATCTTGTATTCTTCATTATCTATGTTTGCTTGGCAATAAATTTCTAGAAAAACATCTACAACACTTAGAGGTATTGAATTGGTTTATGAAACCCACTATTAGTGCTATTTGTAACAAGTTGAGAGAGAATTGCAACTTCAGCAGTCTGCTCACAATGTGTTTGACGAAATTTATCCCTAAAAAGATTCATTAAAACCCAGAAAACTCAGTGGCCAGTTTAGTGCATTTCCAAGCGGGAATTTTCTAGTGGTCAATTTATTATTTCTAGTCACATTTTCATTAGGTTGTATGTTGTTGTCCCTTGAGTGGCGTCAAACCATTTGCATCAGTCTTGATGCCATGATCAAATTTCTTGTATGTTGTGTGAAAGGTTTTGTATTTATGCTGCTGCTATGTGTGAGCAGAGAGAGAGGGTCTGACAGTTCCTAGCTGAGTGTGAAATAAGGTTGCTGTTGATTGTTTTGAGAACAGAAATTGTCATCAAGTACACTTGATGATTTGCATGCTGCCAGGGATTTTATGCTAGCCAGCCTTGTATTATCAGTCATCATGTGTATTTTTGATGCTATAAGGTGCTGAGTATGAGTTATTAGAAAATTTTGTTGCTATTATAATAGAGGAATTTGTAGCTCATGGAGGAGACACTAAAGAATTTGCAACTCATGGAGGAGCACCTAACCGGCCGGTTAAGTACAGAACCGGACGGTTTATGCATAAACCGTCTGGTTCCGTACTTGACCGGCCGATTAGGTCCGGTTAACCAACCAAAACAGGTGAGAATAGGCTATTGGTATATAAGGTTTGTGAGCGATTTCCAACAGAAAGCCTCTTTCTGGGTGGGTTTGGTAGGTTATCGATTCAAATAACCAATTTTGATAACTATGATATATATATATATATATATATATGTGTGTGTGTGTGTGTGTGTGTGTGTGTGTGTGTGTGTGTGTGTATGTATATATATATATGTATATATATATATATATATATATATATACATATACATATGAACATATATATATATATATACATATACATATACGTATACATCTACATATACATATGTATACATATACATATACATATACATATACATATACATATACATATATATACATATCTATATATATATACATACATATATATACATATACATACATACATACATACATACATACATACATACATATATATATATATATATATAAGTTATTATTTTACACATTTATTACAACTAAAAAAAGGGAAAATAATCAACATTTACATATATGTGATCATATATACATATTGCATACCTTAGGAGTTGTGTCATACATCTAATCGAAAAATTATTCATAACCTCTAAGTTCACCAGCAACAATGTAGCAGAGAGAAGAGTTGCATTTGAGTGTTCAAAAATTCATTCACTTGACCTTTCAATCAGAGGCACATCATAAATACCGTCACTGCTATCTCCACCATCATCATCTGACTCACCATACAAGTCTTCGAGCATTTGATTTGTCCCATCGTTAATGTGAACTGTCTCATTACTGTCATCATGATCTACCTCCATGGGATCATTAAAATTACCTTCATCATTCACTTCATGTTCTTCACCTTGTACAACATCATTTCCAATACTAATATTTGCTGCAATATTCTATTGTACTGGTGCAACATCATCTAATCTACTACTATTTAGCTGTGGCAGCTGGTTGATCATCTGCAAAAAGTTGGGGGGCAACTGTGCCTTTATGAAAATTACAAACATTAATAATTAAACATTAGTGCACATATAAAAATTATTAAAATAATATAAAATTTTACGATATAATAAAAATGAGGATAGATAATGAAGATACATAATTTATTACCATGAGACGATAGTTATTCGATCCACCATCAATGTGCCCATATTTCCTACAATGCATTGTTGCTGTTGCTATTAAAACTCTAACATTATTTCTCATACAACATTTTTTACAAGGGCAATAAACTCTACCATCACCCCTTTCACCCTTTTGAATTTTTTTTCCACCTCCAATGTTTTCTTCCATTGATGAAAATTATCCTATAAAGAAAATAATAAATCTCTCTCAATGGTGTAGAAAACCCAAGACTTGTTGAACTCAATGGGAGCTCAATATATAAGCAAAAAGAAAATAAAAGTGGGCTTTTTACAAATTGTGATCTTTTTACAAAATGTGGGCTTTTTACAAAATTGCGGGCTTTTTACAAATTGTGGGCTTTTACAAAATTGTGGGCTTTTTACAATTTTTTTATATTTTTAATAAAATGTGGGCTTTTTACAAAATTGTGGGCTTTTTACAAATTGTGGGCTTTTTACAAAATTGTGAGCTTTTTACAAAATTGTGGGCTTTTTACAAATTATGGGCTTTTTTTATTCTTAATGCATTTTCTGTAGAATACTAAACAGATTTGTCCAAAATTTGAGATGCAAATTGTAGTCTCTACTACGTTTGGAAAATTGGATGTTTATAAAAGATAAACTGCGAACAGAATTGTACCACTATGATAAGAAGCTGTCAGAAGCATTCCTTCTGCTTCACAAACGTGGAACTACCTTAAGAATGCTTATGGTTGATATAAATATTAGAGAATGGCAGTTAAATGTAGTAGTTATGCTAAAATACTGAATAACAGCTTGAAAGTGCTCTTCAGATACTGTATGAATGCACCAAATTAAAGTTGTACCATTACTAAAGATAAATCGCCAAAAATAGTCAATTTTGATATCGTGAAGTTATGTCTTTCTCGGTATCAAACTGGGGATAGGATGGCAAATATGAGAGAACTAAGTTCCAAGGACTAAAAAACCAAGGCCAACATAGTTCTGCCTTGAATCAGAGACAAAACAAAGCTGCCCAAAAAAGTGTCTGAGAGCACCCATTGAAGCTCCTATATATAGTAGAGTCAACATTTTCCTATTAAACAAGTTTGTATAGTCAAAGCCATAGAAATATCAGATAGCCACGATCCTAAATGAGAACCAGAGCCAAAGCTAAGACAGATCCATGTTTAGCAGAACAAGATAGCGATAGCAAAGGATTTGACCACAAAACCAGATCATGAGAGATAGCAAGATTCTTGCTTCCACTATGGAAATGTAGAAACTATACAAGGGCTTTTCTTCCAGCAGATTTCATTGTGACAGTAATTTCTATGGTATTGTAAGCGCTCATTAGTAGAATCTTAAAGACATTCTGGAATTATTTTAACCTGGAGAGGGTTTTCTATGGTTATAAATCCTCATGTTCAAATTCAATTGTGGATTGGTTGTGTTTGATATTATGTTTTTACTGTAAGCAGTTTAATTTTCGCACAGAAAATTATCAGTTTAAAGTGGAGCAATTTTGCGATGTTTCTTTTTCTTCCTATTGTGAAGTATTTCGCTCATAACTCTACTTGTTGTAATAGAGGTCTTGGGCATAGAACAAGGGACTTGGGTTTTTTGGAATCAAACTTCAGGTTAATATGCTCATCTAAAGAATGGCATAGTGAGCCTTAGCATGGATTTGGGAGTACCAATTTGAAGTGCAGGTAGGGCATTGTACAATAGACCAGTTAGATTTCTGGACCCTAATACAAAAGTTTCTTCTTCTTTCAAAACGTGTTTCTTGTTTTCTGTAACCAATGTGGGTCCTGTTCTTGTTTCAATTGGGGATGGATTAGCATTTGTTATTGCTCTAAATGATCACACTCTGGCTAGCCCTGTAGGCTATTTGGGGGTGATGAGTCCAATAGGTTTCAATGAACTCTTGCCCTCGACAGGGAATACTATTGCAGTGCAATTTGATACTATTTTGGATGTTGAATTCCACGGTCCTAATGGAAACCAGTACCTTCAGCTCTAGTACCTATTCACAAAAGAGGGTGCCATAGTCATTCATGCATGCAGAGAGGGTGAATTGCAGGCATTGCAACAGGAGGTGTTGTTGTTGTTGCATTGGCCACTAGATTGTTTGTCTGGTTCTGTTACAAGCACAAAGTATTGAAAAGGACAGACAAATTTAGTTCAGATATTGTGAAATTGCCTCGAAAATTCACCTACAAAGAGCTCAGCAATGCTACGAAAGACTTTTTTTGAATGTGATTGATAATCGATAATTGCAAGCAAGGGTAATCCCCTTGTGAAACCCAAATTTCTGAGCATTTTCTAAAACCCGATGACAGAGTCATTGTAATGAACAAGCGCCTAGGTCCATATTACGTCCAAATCTACCAAGCACCAAGATCTATAAAAAAAATACACAGTATTTGTGAACTAAGAAGAAGAGGCAGAAAATGTATTCTGCTTACTTGTTCGAATAGTGGTTAGGGTTTACCACGACAAAAATTTGACAGAGCCCATGTAGCATTCCTTATCATTGAAATTCTGGTAGTATCATTCAAACGACCCTGCCCTCGAGCCTGGGCGGGGGCAAGATCCCCTGATATTACGAGTCTCCAGCAGCCTTTCGGCCATGACCTTACATGAACACCGAAGTTGAACTCAAAGTTGGGTATGTTTTTAAATCAGAATTCCAAAATTACGGACATACAAAGATAGTTGGAAGAATAATTTTTTAGCTGCCTCTAAAATAAACGTGCTACACCATTGCTTCGAAATTATGTCCCAGTCGAAGTTCCACAAATGTAGACGATTTCCCATAATCAGTAACCTTTGTACTATAGAGGCTCCAAAAAAAAAAAAAAAAAAAAAAAACCCAAATAGGGCCAACCCCTGCTAGGGAGGAAGGGCTGTCGTAAGAACTTACCATTTTGGGCGGCGGAGGATGCGTGCACGCAGAGCGAGGGCCGTCTTTGTTCCACAAGGGCGAGGGCGAATGCGGGGGCAAATATTCGCAAAGGTTGAGGAGCAAATGCGCGTGATATCATATGTTAATGTAGTTTTTAAAAAATCATTTTTATGTAGCGCGCATTTGAATTTTAGCATTTCAAATCATTTTTATTTACATTTGATTTTTGCATTTCTAATAAAAGTGACAAACAAATTTCTACAAGAGGTTGAAATTTTTACTAGAATAGCCATGAAAGACTAATTAAAATGGCTTAAAATGAAAGTGGAACTTCAAAATAAATGTAATTGAAGGTTCTCTCCACTAAATTTTTGCAAAAGTGCTTACATTATTTAAGTTATCTAGGATATGTTTTTTTATTACACAATCTAAATTAAATAATGAAATAGTTGGGTACTCTTATTGTTTCAAATCAGGACACAATTTTCAAATGGTGATGAAGTTTCATGTGATGATTAACTGACAATATTCTCCTTTCCTATCCTTGAAAAACTATACAAGGTTCCCTGCTGCCACATGAAACCCTAACTCATGTAGCAGCTTAGGACCAGTCCTCCATTTTTCCCATCATAAGGCATTTTGCACGTATTTGACGACTAGAATTTGCGGATTCCCGTTTTCCGTGAGGTGCTAGGAAGGATAGAAGACTTAATTTTGATGTTTGAATTTTTTTTCAAAAACGTTCTTACATCCTTTAATTTCCACTTACCAATAATTTTGCAACACTAGTCCTCTTGACAATTGCAAGGTTGTACTCAAAAAGTAAGGAAAGTTACTTTTTTGGCTTACTCAAAATTAAAAATTTAATAAAGGAATTACCACTTATCATTATTGATATTTTAAAATTAGAATCAATTTAGTTTTCCCCTTCCTATTACAGAATGTTCACAAATCCTTTATTTTACATAAAACACCAAAGAAATAATAAAGCCCATTGCCCTGCAAACTTCCAGGGTTGTGATTAGTGAAGCAGTGAAAAAGTACGGCTATAGCACTAAAAAATTAGAATGCCAGTCTGCCCCAACATGAAGTAGTGTTAATATAGCTGGTGGCTTGGCTTGATGGTCAAACAGTGAATTACACAAGCACAAAATAAAAGCTTTAGGCGTCTAGTTCCTTACACTCGCACTCTCAAGGCATTTAGACTTAGGCTGAGCTCAATATTGGCCCCGGGGAAACTAGATTGGCTCATTAACCTGCCATATTTTAATTTCATAAGGTATGTTCGAAGTTTGAATTGCTAGGGTAATTTATTATTGTGAAATCATAGTTCTAAATTATCTCTTATTTTGTGAGCAATGTAATCTATTAATTGTAAGCAGATTCATTAAAAAAATTCAAACTAATTTTAGCATGAATGATGACAATTTATATATTAATTGGTTTTTAAGAGTATTTGTATTATGTAGGAGCACTGGAAAGAAAAATCAAGACTTCATTTTATTTTTTCCTTATTTTATTGGGCTGAACTGGAGAAAATTGAATATGAATAGTGAGTTAATTGTAAGATCAATGGGCCAAGGCCATACATCAACATTGACCACAGTGGGGAAGTATAAAAGCATGGAAGTATAGTTATTAATGTAAGATGAAATTTAACTCTTAGCTTCACTAAAGAAATAGAAGGCAAAGATATAGCATCAACTGAAACTCACGTGAAAAAGTAGATGAAAAATGTACAATCATCCAATGGAGAGGTAAAATATAATTATCCAGTAAGACTCTTGGATATGCCTTGAGACTAAACTAATTCTCAATATTTTTGAATAATCATCCATTGGAATTTAGTAGGAAAACCATAGTAAATCATTGTCCAATGGCCATGCAAAAATATATAAAAAATAATATTTGTTGCTTGTTTTTCAATAGGTGGACCATGATCGGACCACTGAGAAGGTGGGGGTGTTTTTATAATCATGGAAGTGAGTTTTAGTAGATTGATAGTCAAGTTACCTTTCCCTATAAATTTTCTCAATCAAGTTATTCATTCATTGAACTTTGATTCATTCCTACTGTTTTGATACACAATCCAATCCAGTTGAGTCTTGAGTCTTCATTGAGAATGGAATTCATAGGTTGTCAAGAAAGGGGTTATCATGCACATGCACTCTTATTTTCTTGGTATGTTTGTAACTATGTTCAGCCTGAGTTCTATATTTTTAAATTATCATAATAGTTTATGATTATTAGGCTTTTATTTTGTCTTTTAAGAATTTTAATTTAATTATTATTAATCGTTAAATTTTAAAATATATATATATAGTTATTATAGTTATTAAACTTTCAATAGAATTATTAAACTTTCAATGGTACATCAACTTTCATACATGAGAAAATAGATACTGAAAAATGGTACATCATCGCCTGATTAATTTCGCTCAGCAATTTCAAATGGTATAACATTTAGTCAACAGTAATTATTAATTTCTGCACACAGAGACTAATTTCTCTGGAAGCCTGAGATTTCTTTGGCTTGTTATTCTTATAACTACATAGACATAATTAATAGAGAGATTGAGGACCAAAAAAAAATCTAACGCATAGTCTCCACTACTCAACATGATTTTGTGAGAAATAATACATAGATTGATTTCTCTGAGTGCCTTAGCATTCGATCGGTGCTACCACGTACATATAACCGGCGTGTGAAGGAACCCAGAGTGTGAGTCCTTAATTGAAGAAAAAAAACTAGTACAGGAAGATGCAATTCAAAGGAGTGGAGGCGGTGTACAATAAAAGAAAGCTCGACGGAACCTCGAAGATAAGAGGCGGAACCGTGACCAAAGTGCACAGTAAAACCACTATTCGGAAAATCGGTGATATCGCGCAAGTTTGGAGGTGGTAAGCAGAATTGGTGAAAAGGATGCGACATATGTCTCCGTGAGACACGTGGCCAAGGGTAAAATTATAAAACCATTCTCATCATAGATTAACCCTTGGGCATGTTCGTTACGCGAGATTTCGTTGTGTCCGTTGGATCCTCCAAACCGGTGCGATGCTCCATCGACCGTCGGATTGAGAGGTAAATTACTGTGGAGCCAAGAATGGTTTATGTATGACCGTTGAGTTATAGACCAAAGTTGAGATTTGTTATGATCTTTGACGATTGGCGGAGATTATAATAAGGAGGAATGTATAATTATGTGAATGGCCTTGCGTTTGGTTGAAACCAAGTGACGAAGTTCGAATTGACAAGGTCGACATACATTAAACATCACGGTTGAAATACGAGAGGGTTGAGTAGTTGATACATTCGAATATCAATTCGAATATGTAAAATGAGTGAGCCCAAGGTTTTGGGGTTTAATTCCTAAGTGGCTTGTATTTATTGGGGTAAATATTAATGAGAGTAGGCTAGTCATTATATTCGGGGTGTGTAAAGAGCGGTTGAATGTTGATAGGTATGATGGGGATTAGACCATAGAACGTGGGGACTTACAGTATGGTTTAGAACCATCAACTGAAGAAGTTCCGCATGCGAGAAGGCATGGCATAGGCCTTGGGGGTATTACGATCCTTGGAGGAAACTCCCACAACTAGAAGAGTTGACAGAGAAAATTGGATCGAGTACAAAGGTGTGGCAGGTGGGTTTTACCCTACACCAATTGTTATGGTGCATATATGATGTGTATTACAGTTTATCTTATAATTTTGTTGAAGTAGCATACAAAAATTTACATAGTGATATGAGAACCACTCTCTAGAGTATACATCGATTTTGTACACATGGCTTTTCAGTTGCTTTTTAAGATATATCATTGGTGATGATCACACGATTATATAATGAACCATTAAGTTGAACTATGAAATTATTCCTCACAACACACACACACACATATTGATGAATTAATAATTTTTCTCATATAATTTTTTTAATCTATTTTGAAAAAAAAAAAATTATATATAATTATTTCTAAGAATAACAAGAGAGAATTCCTTACCATATCTTCGTAAAACATATAATAGCAAGAAAATTAATCTATTGAAATTTCATTTCCAAACATATTCATGGAGTAAAATGAAGATTAAAAGGGGATATTCATGGATTTACCTATAACATCACCTCATAATTAAGAATGTAAATGTACAATATTGATGATACATAGGTTAGGAGAAAATTAATCTATTGAAATTTCATTTCCAAACATATTCATGGAGTAAAATAAGGATTAAAAAGAGATATTTATGAATTTACTTATAACATCACCTCATAAAAGTGTAAATGTACAATATTGATAAAATTTATTTATATGTGATAAATAATAAACCTTTATCTCACATGTATCATATAATCTTATCAACAAACAATTGCATTGGGGGTGCAAGGGAACGCCGGAAGGAGATGTGAATCATTTTGTGCTATATGAGGGGTAAAATGTGTAATAACTGAAGGAGCTGAATATTTTGTTCGTTTGTGACGATATGGAATATTGGATTTTATTTTTAATAAAAATAATAATTATTAATTTAATATTATTTAATTTTAATTTATTTAATTTTATTTTTATTTTATTTAATTTTATTTATTTATTTATTTTAATCTTTATTTTATTTTATTTCTATTTATTTATTTATTTTATTTTTATGTTTTAATTAAAAATTTTATTTTATTTGTATTTTTAATTTTATCTTTATTTTATTTTATTTCTATTTATTTATTTTATTTATTTATTTATTTTATCGAAATAGTGTTGAGTATTATTGGGAGCTTCTTGTCAAAGGCTCAACCTATGGTCTCAACCATAGTCAATTTCATTTCCCTTTTACACAAATGGTTATAAAACCATGCACCCAAGGTATACTGCTTGTGTGAGAGTGCTTTACCTTCACTATATGGTTATGAGCCCATACATATATAGTAAATCTACATATATCATTTAACCCGAAATTCACCTTGTACTTACGGTCCACCAAGCTTTCGCCTTCAACTATGCAAATATATATATATATATATATATATTGGCCTAACGCATATACCATTTCTTGAAATTTAATCATACCATTCAACTTCATAAGCCTCAATCGTGATTAACCCTAAACCCTATATAATATTACTCGGCCCCACATATATTTCATATGGGCGCAAACTCTGCAAACACATTGATATAGGCCTACCACCTTTATGTTTTCGATTTGAATTAAAATCACAACATATAAACGGATGCTCAGGCCCACGTTCATATAAACGCACCTTTCTTAAACATCGAGCGGATCCAACGATCCATATGGCGTCGCTTCCCAGGCATTAATCGGACGATCACTGAGCAATTTCGTGTTTTTTTTCTCACCGAGCATTAATGCTCAGAAATAACACGAAACTCGCGGTTTTGAAAATCTTCTTAGGGACACGTGGCATTTTCTTTGTGGTATCGCGTTTTTTATTTCAATAAAGCTTACCACTAGTGGACCTACATGAAAACCATAACCCATTCCTGAATACCACCTTTACTGTTTATGCATCGCAGTTCCGTTTCATCTCTGCTTTGAGGTTCCACTTTAAAGTTTCAACGCCAATTAACTCTGGTTTCTTCCTTGTCCATAGAGATCAAGCTACACCATCTATCATCCACTTAACAAAACAACGTTTGTTACTTCAAACAAGCAGGGAGTAAGCTTTAAGAAAATTCTGCCATCCTTTAATAGACAGAGCGTGGTTATACTTGCTCTTTTAATAGGGCCTTATTCAATATTTCTCAATTTCTTATGCAGAATGCGCACAAATCCCTCATTCATTGAGAATACCCTCCTTAGTGCTTTCTTCGGCGGACTACGATGTGTTCATCAACAATCGTGAACCCGATGTCCGTTTCTTCGCCAGGCATCTTCACAAAAGTCTTGTTTCCAGAGGATTGCAAGTCTTTCTCGACAGCATAGAATTGTGGGCTGGACAATCCATACCTTCACAAATAAAAGACACAATTAAAGGATCCTCTCTCATTATTACTATTTTCTCTCCAAATTATGTGCAATCGCAAAGGTGCCTCGATGAACTACTCCTCGCGCTGCTCTGTAAGCCGACCGTTTTTCCGGTCTTTTACCACGTTTGGAGGAAGATGTCGCAATTGCGACACTATGCCCCAAAGCATCGCTATTGCGATGGCTACCTCCAAACGTCTCAATTGTGACACTTAGACATTGTGTCGCAATTGCGAAGTTTGGAGGCAGTTGTCACAATAGCGACGCTTTGGGGCATAGTGTCGCAATTGCGATGTCTTCCTCTGAACGTCACAATTGCGACACTTTGTCTGAGTGTCGGGATTGCGACACTTTTCTCTAAACGTCGGTATAGCGATGGTTTCGGGCGGGATTGAAAAAATTTGGGGAAATTTCTGACATTTGGTCAAAAGTGTCAGAACCAAGTGTCGGAATTTCCCCCAAATGTACTAGTGATAATAGCCTAATTATGGACTCGTTCAGTAGAGCGCACTTGTATGGCATGCCATGTGTCACTGTTTCTTCCTTCAGCTTTGAAATTGATACCTATGAAAATACAGTTTATTTGATTTTGTCCAGATTTTACATAACTCCAATCCGATACTCAGCGAGATATTTATGACAATTTTCCCAAGGTCACCTCTTTGATATGAAATTCGGGAGACTAAAAAACCCTAACTTACACAGATTGTATCTTTGAAACTATTGTGAACTAAAATCTGAAATTTTTACACAAAGTTCCTCAGGATTTTGGCTTCGCGTGACACAAATTTAAGCTTTTGACCATTCGTATAAAAAAATTTATAGAGAAAATTCCAAGATGACCCATTTGGAGCAACGAAACCCTAGAATCCAAAGCTCTGATACCAATGTTATGAAACCAGCTTCTATATAACTCTGATACCAATGTTATGATCCAAAGCTTTGATACCAATGGATGATACAAATGACACAACCTCCTTCTATATATAGGAGTCCATGGGGTCACAATATAATCGTACCCAACCTAAAAATAATAACTTAAGGGCACAATAATAACAATATGGGGGTTACATGGGTACAACAATAACAATAAGGGGGTTACACTGACAACAATAAGGGACTACACTAGTAATATATGGACCTAACAGTTATGTTGGTCAAATTTCTCATCAGCAAACTAGCTTGTGTTGTCTAGCAGCAACAGGATTGGAAGGATTAAATTGTTGGCCATCCAACACCTCAATCCAAGAGATAAGATTTCACCATGTGTCTGTCGATCTACCATCCTTTGAGAGGGAAGAGAAGCTTGCTAAAAACCTGAGGGGAAGATACCCTCTTGTCTTGGATATTGGATCTTTGTAGATTTAAGGTTCCACCACAAGAGATTTAACATTCTATCTTCTACTACCATTGGCACCTAATAAAGGGAGGAAGCTCTCCATCATTGAATTATTAGTGTGTTTTCCCTATTGAGTGCATTTCTTTTGCATGTTGTTTTGTTTTTATTTTATTGTTTATATAGCATTCTATGCTTCCATTTAGCTTAGCTTATTACATGTTGAACTTGTTCCATTAACATTTAACAAACCACTTCGACCTGTGACTTGCAGTAGATAGGAACCCTGCCTACTAAGCATATGTATTTCGTCCACCCATGCACAGAATTCAATACAATAGGAATAGTGAATCTACTATATTCTTTCTTTTGATTTAATGGTTGTTAATGTAGGTCATTCTTCCTACTAATCTTGCTTCAAAATTACTCATGCATCCTCTCATCACTTTCAGTCACCCTCAGTGAGAAATTTTTCTCAGAGAAGGAGGACTTTTTCTTTCTTTTGCTCGATCACACTCATTTTGTTGAGACAGACGCGTGCTTCACGCCTGTGGGAGAATAAGCCGCATGGTAGGAAGGAAGCCCATTTCTCACTAGTTTTTCCCATTTTTTTGTAGTTGTAACGTGTTGGAAACCCATAAGAAATTTATCATCACTATGCTATGGTATTTCATGACTAGTTAGGACACTTATTTGCTAGAATTTAGCTTAGCAACTAATTAGTTTTAATTTTAGTTTTTTATTTTTGCAAATCACACATAGTTTAAGTAGGGGAAAGTAAGTGGCCTCCAATCCACATATGATGTTCGAACAAACGAATTGCTGATAAAAGATACAGAACAAATAGAGTAATTAGCATAAAATTAAGTGGCCCACATATCCACACATCTTTAGCTAATTCATGTTTTTCAATTTTTGCATTAGAATAGTTCAATTTTTGTAATAGGAATCGAGACCAGGAGGAAACTATCAAAAAGAAAGCAAGTAATCTCTACTACCCTTTCACCTTATGGTGAGCCTAGGTATGCATATGAATACTTTCCTAAGACAATTTTCCATCTCCCTATAGTTCAAACTTAGTCTAACTAGGAAAGGTGTAAGTGGCCGATAATCTACACATCTTTTATTTTTGCAAGGAACAATCACATATAGCATAATTAGAAATGAATTGTAAAGGATCAATGCATATCCACATCTCATAACACTTTTGATTTTACACTCAAAATCACACAATAAGCATCGGTAAGCATTGGACCAAAAGGCACCTAGTTTGTTTGGACCTTTTTCCTCTTCTTACAGTTACTTCACCAAGACACAACCTAAGAAAATTGAGACTCTCTAAAAATAATCACTAATCAAACTCACTAAATTCTCCCCATAGGGGCCACAAAAGAAATTATAGTTCAAGTTAGTACCATCAAGGTTAGGCATCCAATAAGTCATCGTGGTCATTCTACATTTTGAAACATAGATGTTGACTTTTTAGGGAGCTTAAAATCCGTCTATCCGCCCACGGAACAAATACCTGAGTGTTACCAGAGACTTGTTTCAGAGGGGGTTAAGCTTAAGCCCAGTGCATGCAGTATTCTTTGGGGCTACCTGAACCATCTATTGCTCGATATTGGTAGATGAATACCAAGAAGCTCAAGACTCTAACACTTATATGGGATGACGATAATTTAGTGGCCAAAACTAGGGCATCCTTTCCTATAGGTGATGGTGTAGGCAGTACTAGATCCTTTTGCCATTACCTTGGTTGATTCTTTTGCTACTAGAAGGTGTCGCCAGTTATTTCAAGACGTTAGCCTGAGTACCCATCAGAAGACATCTTCTTAAGGCCCAGTTACATTGAGATTGTAAGCACGATTAGGTCTATTTAGGCTTTCAAGTATCATACACAAAACAACCAAACCCTATTTTTTTCTTTCTTGATCACATAGCGTTATGTTAAAGGAAAGTTTACCTCTTATTTTTTCGCTTTTCTTTATGCATGTGATCGTATTTTCTTTGATAAGAGTCTTCCTTCCCTTAGAAAACCAAAATTATTCCCTAGATTAAGCTATTTGACACTGTAACAGACCCAACAGGACCTTGAAAATATGGGTGTTTTTTGGATCTCTCCCAATTAGAGGGAGGAGTGCTAGGTCTTTCGCCATTTAGGCGTCAAAGATGACACACCACCACCATTATCAGTTCATCCTTTATCGGGACATCTATGATTGGAAACCCCCAAGGGTCACCCAACACCACACCAATAGAAACCCAAGCAGGGCCACCACACTCAAATCCTCCCACAACCCCTAGAGGGAAGAGGAGCACTACCCCTTTAGGGAGTTAGAAAAACATTCATTAGGGCATGCCATAGGTTAATATCCCCTAGGAACCTCCCATAAACCATCACACTTAGATGCCTGTGTTTCCACAATACACAATGGAAATCAATACTCAATTAGCCATTTTAGAATGAATGAATCTTCCAGATCTATCAAATTTAACTAATGACCCCATTGCGCATATGCTTAATTTGCCTCCCATGCCCATGACGCTACCTTTGGATATACCAAAATTATAAAGCAAGAAAGCGGAAGACCCAGGAAATCATATTATGACTTTCCACATGTCGTGTTCGTCCAATAGTATCATTGACGATACTATTCAATTGAGACTTTTTCAATGCACCTTAACAGGGCCTGCGGAGAAATAGTATGTTAAGCAGCCTTCTTCTTCACATGGAACCTTTAGTGCCCTCGATACCGCATTCCTCACTTATTTTCAGCTACCCATTTACCTTGATTCAAAAATGGAAGTGCTAACTCATTTTAGGCAAGCGTTCATCATCCATATATCAGACCATCTCCACGAATGGTAGTGACGTCGTAGTTTGTGTAAAGAAAAAATCGAGGATAGATTTTTGCTGGACTTGCTTTTTTAAATTTTCATATCATAGATATCAAAAGACATGGAAACGCAAAAAAATACCTCCGAGGAGGACACCATTATCAAATCCCAACAACTTGAACTCATCTACACCCAATCATGATATATTTACAACATCCTGCCAAATGCCTCGTGCCTGCAAACTTATATATAGTTACCAGGTGCATTAAATAATGCAGATGGCTTGATCAAGTCCTTGAATCAAGGTCACCTAGGCAATAGTATCCTGTACCTAGGATATTCGTACGATTCTACCCAGAACGTGACGTAACTTGGCTACCACCAAATTCAATCTGCACCTTTGCAGAATATGACTAATAGGGTGATACCATACCGTCAACAGTAGGGAGGCTCATACCCCCCCCCCCCCCCCCCCCGGGTCGCAAGGGACCTAGTACTCAGCTAGGAATTGATCCAGGAGAATTTTGATTAGTGAAGATCGACAGAGTTCCAAGTACAAGCAATGTCCAGTTTAGTCTCCAATCTGCCAGTTTTTTCAGTGTCGCCCGAAGAAAACGTCCTGAAGTTGATCATGGTTCAATATCGGGTTCATGGCATGTAATGGTGTAATTTGGTGTTTTGATGTGTTAAGGTGTTATATGGTGATATTTCCATAGGTCATTTAACTACGGTGAAATAATCTAAAGAGAAGATAGGAACCTTTGTACCTAAATCCTAAGTCTTAAGGATCAAGTACTAGACCTAACACCTAAAGTGACAACCTAGAAAACCTAGCACAAACCCATACATGTTACTAAACCTTATAAAAATCAAAACCTATCTCTAAATCCTATGCAAAGCCTAGGTCCTAACCAAAAACTATGGTGAAACATCCCTAGCACAAAAAATATGGTGTAAACCTCAATTCTAAGGTTCAGGTGTTGGGTTTATATATAAAAATTTATATTAAAGTTAAAAAACCCACAATGCTAGATAATCACCAGCCTTAAACCACATTGGAGTTATAAAGGCATGTGAATAGGTTTGTTATGACCACCATATGGGTGGTTGACAGATGTAAAACCATGGAGCTAACTGTAGTTGTAAAGCCACTGATGGAGACTGCGACATGTGACAGGTCTAAACGAAAACTATATCAGGAATGTTTAACATGTGACAGGTCTATACCGCAGCAGAAAATGTCAAATGGTTCTAAGCCGCTCGATGTAACTGCGACAGAATTGTTATCCATGTGAACGGGTCGTAAACCATGGCAAGCCGGAACTACCGGGCTATATGTAACCACCAGGCTTAACCGTCGATGTCGGTGCTGATCACATGCCGTGTATCTCTTCTTCCACCCAAGTAACAAGCCACCTAGCTAAGGTTTATATCATAATGTTTATTGATGGGTTTTTAAATTTATTACAGTGCCTAAGGTCTATCACTTAATCCCTAGGTTTTAGTTAAAAGATGGGATTCAATACCCAATTCACATGATTTTCTCAACTAAGTGCCAATTTTGGCTATCCACAGTTCGAGTGAAAACTTATTTAAACCATGACATATTTTTATTGAGGACATTGTGTATTTGGAGTTCAGTTTCAGGAGGACATAGGCGAAATTGTTTGCAGCATTTCTCAACCGTCGGGAGTCGAAATTGAGCGCAGAGACAGGTGTCAAAAAGGTGAGAGAGAGTACTTTCTATTCACAGAGTTTACAATTGCCTGCGAGCATAGTCATTCTATTTCATTTCTGTGTAAATAAATTCCTTAAGATCAATCCTAATAAAAATGGACACCCACTTGAAAGCGGACCCGGAGATGTAGTCCACCAGGGATGAACTCCGTAATCAACTGTTTGCTTCTTCTTCTCTCTTTTTTATGCTTTGATTTAATCATTTATTTTCTGCTGGTTTATGTCACATTTTACTTTAAAGCTCTCTTCAGTTAACAATCAATCTAAAGGAAAAAATAATCAAACTAACTAAGCACTTTATTCAATCACATTCAAATCAGGAATGTTGATGGAAGATACCCCCCCTAGAAATATTACCGCAACCAGGGACAAGGGAGCCTATATCCTCCCTTCCCCGAAAAAAATCCACCACCTCAAAACAACACACTTGTGAACCTAATGCAACCTTACCAGGCTCAACAACACCAGTCTTACAACCAAGAGAACTAAAATAAAC